>CM062820.1:837977468-838477467 GCA_031772625.1 Pinus tabuliformis
AACTCAACGGGCAATATTCCATCAGAAGCCCTCAAATATTTAGAATGTATCTCCATATTCGTCTATTGGAAAGACATTTTGATTACATTACATATCATCATATTCCAAGGCACATTAATACGTTCACAGATGCATTAGCTAATTATGTGCTGGATAGACATTTACGAAACATGTGAAAATATTACCATAATAAGCAAGAAAATACAGCATATATATATATGGTGATAATGTTTGATACATCAAAACCCCCAAAAATAATATGTGTCCAAAATAACATCGGCAGCTCGCAGGCCTCATATATCTGTGGCATGCAAGCCTCCAAAAATTTAAGTGTTGGACCTAGGAACTAATCAACATCGTGATCATGGTAGCATAATACAACTCATGCAACACGAGTTAGCAATCGACGGATCTGATCCGATACTCCCACTGTGTGTCTCTAGTACTGGCGAGGATACTACCTCAATCGCGCTTTGCATGGCTGCCTATTTGATCTGCTCCACCAGCTACTCTGTTGTTGGTCCCGTACTGTCTTCCTTGATTTTCTACTGCGTTCATTGTAGGTTTGCCAACTTCTCCTCAATGTTGGCGAAGATAACATAGGCCTCATCCAACCAAGACCCCAATCTAGCCTTGAGGACTGCCTCTTTCCTCTGCGCTGCTTCCACCTGTTCAAGCAACTATTTTGCCTCATACAACTTGGCCAATCGTTGTGTTATAGCGACGGTGCGCGCCGTCGCTCTCGCTTCATCATACCATTGTTGCAATTCACGAGCCTCTGTGTTTAACCTCTATAGGTTAGGATCTTCCTACAAAGCTATGACTACCTCCATGGATTGTTCAAAGAGCGCATGCAATCCACCACCGCGACATCCATTATTTCAACTCCATCCTTCACAGTGGCTGCGCGCTGTTCTCTGACCTCTGGCGGAGTTGAAGGCTGTGACTTCAACTCTGACTCTATGATTTTCAGGTTCAGTTCAAATTGACCCTTGGCCACTTCCATCTTTGCGTTGCGCACACCTGCAGCCAACTTCCTGATCTTTGCCTCCAACGGCACTTCCTCTGTGATATGCAGTTCATGGACTGTTCTACATGCCTCGGCTACCACGGCTGCAAGTTGGTCATATGTGCCTGAACTTTCTTCTGGGCCTCCAGTGTTGTTGATTTCTCCATGAACACCGATGATCACTGCCACCCTGTTGTGACTGTTCTTCCTCCTCCGTTTGGGGCGAAGGAGACTTCTGACTTCTTTTGGAGCCGCACTCTTCCTACTCTGCATGTTCCTTCGTGGCGTGCTCCACTTCTACTCAGGCCTTTTCCTCGGCTTGTTTCTTCCTCTTCTTAGCCGACTACTGAACCTTGTGCTTGGCCACTTCCATTTTCTTCTTCTCTGGAGACTTGCTAGTCCCTGCGGCCAGGTTAGAAGGAGAATGCCACTCTTTTGGCCAACGCTTGATGACCTCTTCAATAGCATCATCCGTAGCAAGGTATGGTAGGTCGAACCATTTCTTCTCGGGGTCTTTTCACGCCCGGATGTAGACTTGGTGGAAATCCGCTTTGAACTCCGCGTACACCGA
Source organism: Pinus tabuliformis (assembly GCA_031772625.1). Lineage (NCBI taxonomy): Eukaryota > Viridiplantae > Streptophyta > Pinopsida > Pinales > Pinaceae > Pinus > Pinus tabuliformis. The sequence continues at coordinate 837,979,049 of CM062820.1, forward strand.
AAGTTGTTCAAACACGGTTGGTGAAAACCACGGCTTCTGGTTAATGGTCATGTGAAAACTTGCCTCCATCAACACCCAAAAGACTTTTCTCTGAGTGACTCGCACAATATCTTTTGTGGCCCAGAGAGATGCAAATTTCGCGGCTTCCGGTAAATCTTTCTCCACAGGAGGAAACTGGCTATCCGCCGGCAAATCCCACGCAATGAGCACTATCGGGAGAAACATCCACGAATAGTGGAATGTCTTACTCTTATTTTGTGCCTCTCTGCAGTTCGCAAGGGACTCACACACAGGTAGCACACCCAGTGGAACTGTACGCCCTCCGCGCATTGTGTTGCCAACGAAACCCTAGGTGCCAGCATTTTCTCGTAACCTTACCAGCCAAAATCTACATGGAAAACTTTTTCGCAGGGTCAGTAATGGAAGTAATCAAGTACCCGTGTGGCTTCTTCACAAGTTTAAACTTGTCCTTCATCTTCTCAGCGAGGTCGCACTTGCTCGTTTTTCCGTCAAACGTCTTGGCCGGATTCAATCCTGAATGTGGCAATAGCGTGATTCGATGGATCAGCATATCGGTGATGGGGATCGACGCGTTTAACCACAAGCACCCGTCATGCACCAGGCACAACAACTGCTTAATGACGATCAAGTTTATATTTGAGCGATGATAGTGGGGCACCCACAATAGGTTCAGCAACCCTAACTTGTTTACTTTGTGAATCCATTCCACAGGCTCCAACGCGGTGACACTCGATTCTTTGTAGAAGACCCTCTGCATGAAGGTGTCAGTAGCAAGGTGAGGGAACCGCTCGTGGTTCGTTAAATCCCAATCTTCAAGCTTTAAGTGCAGGATCCGCGCCAAGCGCGGACCTTCAAAGGTGATGTTCTCTGGTAACAGGGTGTGTTGAGGAGGAACTATCTTGCATATGGGTCCTTTGGGACCTTCACTTTTCCCTTGCGTGGAGGAATGTACTCTGGCAACCTAGATATAGGATCCACCCCCTCAATGTCGATATCCTCTGCACCCTCCTCAGCCTCCAGATCCACCACTTTTCCCTTCTCCTTCACGCTTGACTTTTCTTTCCGTTGGGCCTGTGTAGTGGCATGCTTCCTCGGTGACTCATGCACTGGCGCCAATTCTTTTGTTTATCTTTCTTCGGCTTGGGGACCTCTCTCACTAGCATAGCCTTTGGCCTAGGCAACCTCGGCACCGTAGGCACTGTTGTTGGAACCTCTACACTCACAACTTCTGGAATCGCTCCCTCAAAAGCGACGTCTCCACCAGTGCTCATGGTTTTCGCGGGGCTTGGTCCTAGCATCTTTTCCAAATGAATGTCTGATTTACCTATAATAACTTGGAAAATGCAGGGCTTGTGACTAAATCCTCCCAATACGAGTGATTCATAGGTGATTGACGGTTCAACTCAGGAATTCTAAAAATGCAAAGTGTTTCTCATTGGGCAGCCACGTGTAATTTATAGGCGAATTTGAATTCAAATTCGACTGTTCCCCTCAAAATCCATCCATAAATGCTAGAGTGGCGACAGATTTTCAAATATTTTACCCTTAAATTCAGCCTTAAATGCCTTAAATATCGGCCGCCCGCTCCTCTTAACCGTCTCCTTGTATTCAAATCATGAATAATGACTGTAACGATTACTTTCTAGTTGTGTTATGCAGTCTCCCCCCCATAGCGCAGCTCCCTTCATGCTTCTTCTGGTACTGTGACACCCTTGTGTTTCCCGCAGACCCCTTGTCGCATAGATCTACACACTGGGCAGTGTAGTTTATAGTCTCGTGCCTCCTTGCAACTTCCTGGAGTGCTAATACTATGCTACCATCATGTAGTCATTGGGCCGGATCCCTGGTGTATGGATTCAATCAGCTTCCATTTACCTTTCCCAGAAATGGATCTCCATTCAATTTCACGAGCTGAACTGCTCCACCATCGGTAATCTCTTTGATAACATAGGGCCCCAGCCAATGCATCTGAAATTTTCCTAGAAACTTTTCAAACTTACTATCATATAATAAAACTAAATCATTTACCTTGAAGGTGTGCAGTTTGATGTGCCGATCGTGCCATGCCTTTTCGCATTCCTTTTGAACCTGCTGATGGAATCCAGCCAAAAATCTATCTTCCTCAAGCTCTGTTAGTTGCACAAGCCTTTTTTCTAAGGCTACGTGGTCTACCATTCATGTAAAAGCCGCTATGCATAGACTAGGCACAATGTACTCCATAGGCATCACAACCTCTATGTCATAGACCAGCCTAAAAGGTGTCTGACTAGTAAGCTTCTTACAAGTAGTTTTATAACCCCATAATACTACTAGTAGGCACACGTCCCAATCATTCCTTTGCACATTGCAAACCTTTGTTAGCGCACCCTCCAATATTTTATTAAACACCTCAACCGTCCCATTAGCCTGAGGATGATATGGCGTACTCTTCTGATGATAAACTTGGAATTATTCTGTCAGCGTGTTGATCGTTTTGTTGAGTAAATGTGTACCGCGATCACTCATCAAAATCTTCGGACAACCGAACCTGGTCAACACATATTCAAATAATAACTCCATTGTTGTTTCCCCTATACAATCCTTCACGGGTTGTGCCTCTGCCCATCTGGTCAAATTCTCAGTCGCAGTGATGATATACCGCGCACTCGTCTTCTTTCCCGGAGGCTGAATCAATCCTACAAAATCAATTGCCCATTTCTCAGATGGCTACAATGATACATGTGGATTCAAAGGCAGCTCATCCCTCTACGATGGCCTGTCGGTTCTTTGACATGCATCGCACGCCCTACAATATGCTTTGGAATCTTTATGCAGCGTCGGCCACCACAACCCAGTGTGTAAAATATTCTATGTTGGTATTTTTCCTGCACAATGGCCTCCCGCAGCCCCTCTATGAGCTTCAACTAGGATACTATTTCGTTCAAAATCACGCACATAGCATCGCAGTATCTCGTCCGATCCCATCTTATACAAGTGGCCTGCAATAACATAAAATTTTGTCGTGCGCACAACCAATTCCTTCTTCTATTGACTCGTGTATCCTTCTGGAGTCATTCCCATAGTCAAGAAGTGGATAATGTCTGCAAAGTGATTATCTGCTACATGCACCGCAAAGAGTTGCGCGTCAGGCAGTCCCTCCTCCAAATTGGTGGGCTCCTCTCCCGTTACAATGCGCGACAGATGGTCTAGCCTTGCATTCAATCATCTTGGCTTCATAATTACCTTGAAATCATACTCCTGAAACAACAATAACTATCTACATATTTCCCCCCCAACACAGGCTTTTTGACTAGGTATTTTAATGTAGAATGTTTTGTGTACATCTTAAAGTGTTCGCCTGGCAGGTAATGTATGAAATTTTGGAGCATGTATACCATAGCCAACCCTTCGCACTCTGTCATCAAATAATTCTTTTCAGCTTTAGACAACTTCCTGCTTGCAAACATTATAGGGTGATTCCAATTCTCCTTCTCCAACCTGTATTAGCACTTCTCCCAACAGAATACATGAAGTGTCCACATGCACATGAAATTCCTTCTTCCAATCCGGGAAGACTAGCATCAACACACTGACCATTTTCTCCTTTAATACATCTAGACTCCATTGACGTTCTTCATCCCAACATAATGTAGCATCCTTCTTTAATAAATTTTCCATCAACACGGTAATCTGGGCATAACTCTTGATGAACTTCTGATAGTATCCAGTATGACCCAATGTTGCGCGCAGTTGTTTAACACTTCTTGGCACCTCCAAATTAATTATAATCACGATCTTAGCAGGGTCCACCATTAATCCTTGTCTGCAGACCACATGACCCAGCAAGATTCCGAAAGGGATGCAAAATAAGCATTTCTTCAAGTTTAGTGTGATTTGATACCTTCGGCATGTATCCAACATCAAGTGCAAACTAGCTACATGGCGCTTTACCAGTCCAAACATTGTCCAATCATCAAAATATACCTCCAAAAATTTGTGAATGAACTCTTTGAATGCACTACGCGCAAGAAGATCATTGGCGCATTCTTGAGCCCAAAAGGTATTACCGTATACTGAAAGCATCCCCACTCAATCGCGGAGGTCGTCTTACTCTTGTCTTCTAGCGTGATCTTTATCTGATGGTACCCAGAGAACCCATCAGTGAACAAATATGCTTCTTGTCCTCCACCATTGTCCAATACCTCATCTGTGAACAGAGTTGGGAAAGGATCATGAACACAGGCATCATTGAGCTTCCTGATATCTACACAAATTCTTATTTCGTCCTTTTGCTTCTTTTCCTAAACTACCATTGGACTCACCCAATCTGATTCCTCCACTAGTTCAATAATACATGCTGCAAGCATCTTGTCCAACTCTAGACAAATCTTTTCCTTGTATTTGGGATTGAGGCGATAAGGGCTTTGCTTAATCGACTTCGCATCTGGCTTCAAGGTAATCTTCATGATGCGTAAGTCCCCTATTATTCCTTTCAGTTTGAAAACTTTGTAGGGAACAAATATTGATACTCGCGAATTAACTCAACAACCATATTTATTGTGGCATCATCCCAATAGTCCCCAATCTTCGCAAACTTCGGCTCTGCTTCTGTGCCAATATTCACCTGTCTAGTCTTTAGTGGTGCGGTGATATCTGGATTCTCTATTTGTGGTCCCTCAACTTCACGGTGACCTTTTGTATTTGGGATATTAATTTTCCTTAGATCCTCGTCTTCTTCTTCAGCAACCACATTGTAGTACTCTAGCGCATGGCGCAGCTGGGTGGTCCAATCTGGTTGAATCAGATCCAAGGGGTCCTTTGGTATTTTGAAGATCGTTGCCTTGACCTCCAGCAATGCCTCATCAATGCATTTGAATCCATCCTCAAAGCTGAATGTCATTAAGAATCCCTATCTCAAAACATCCCATTCTTAGTGCCATGGCGGAGCTTTGTTTCCAGGTACCACTTCATTGGTATTACATCTAAAATGTGACAGAATAAATGCACCCACTCAGGTTGCGGCTCCGTTCCATATGCGTCAGTCCATTTTGCTAAGTGATCGCGCGAGTCATTCATCCCATTACATTTCTCTGTTAGTCGCACTTTGGATGACCAAACCGCAACCTCATCATTCTTTTGTATTCACGCCATCCATCAAAACTTTCTTTATGCATACCCCACCATCTTGCGGGTGTAGTGCGCAACGCCAAATCCAAGGCTTGGAAGCGATGCTTCTCGGGTACTACCCCTTCACATGCATCCAAAAATTTATCTATGTCATTTAGACCATCATAATAAGGCAAACTCCTTACCTCCGACAATACATAACACAACGATTTAGTCATCATGTTACAACGCAACGTAGATACTTCATGCAACCTATTATGCATGTGCTCCAACTCTTAATCTGAATATGATGTACAAGAACTTTCCCAGTCCCATGCAATGCACCCATCAGCTGTCAGATTAACCCAATCTTGATCTCGTGCTGTTATTTTATAGATCTGGTCCAGATCATCGTCGCTTTCCTCATAATCTCAGATCGGTTCAGTATAGCGCGGTCCTTCTATTGGGTTCAAAGGTGCTACTAAGTGGAGCCATTTCCTCTCAAATGACATTGTCCTCCTCTTCAGATTGATTACCCCATTCATGTCGATAGGCCAATCAATTCCTAGGAGCATGGGGTAAGGATTGTTATCATCAACAATTTATATTACTTCAAAATCAGCCAACACGCTTGCGCCTTCAATGTCTACTGTCATTCCTTGCAGTCTTCCTATGGGGATAATCCTCTGTTTATTTCCATCCTCAATTGAATCGAAGACCATTACAGCGTGTCTCCCCATTCTCTCCCATGTTTGTTTAGGCAAAACATTCGCATCCGACCCAAGATCCAAAATAACTTGGTCCATTTCATATTCTTCTATTTGCGCCGTGAGCCTCATCTCATGCCCATTTCTTGACTTATGCTTACCAATTCTTCTGACTACCCGAGGTCCTTCAGGAGCATTTTCTTTGCCAACACATTTCTTTATCAACTCCTGTAATCCTTTCACGACCTTGCTATCATGTAGCAGCTTCATACAGGTCTCCAAGAACATAGTAAGCATGGAAGGGTCCATTTCTTCAGACAGCTTATCCTGACTTCCTGAGGTAGAGGCCTCAGCGAAGCTTTTCTTCACTTCCATGAACGTTTCTTTCGTGCGCTGCAAATCAAACCCAACCTCTTTTTCTGGAGCCTTGCAGACCCACTCACCTTCTTCAGGTTGATTTCCTTTATCTTTTCCAGTCGTCATTCCACTTCGCAACACGATATTCACATTAGGATCTTCTTCGCGGGGTTCAGCCCTCATCATCTGCAGGTTCTGGGTAGGCTACTGAGGCTGCGCCCTCTTCTCCTGCATTTTAGCTATCAATACAGGGCAGTCTTCTATCACGTGATCAAACTGAGTACAGTATCAGCATGACAGGCGCGCTGGGCTTGTACACTCCTGTGTGTAGTGTCCTGGCACTCCACAATTGTAACAAATGACTTGTCCCCGACCTCTCGCAGGTCCTCCTCCTCCTCAGCCTCATTCGCGCCCTTGATATCCTCTACGCGCTCCCTCAGCACCTTGATCCGGAAGCCAAGTTTCTGTCTGCATTTGATACGTGGGCGTTCTTTCCATCATCAACTCATAGCTACGGCAGTTATGCTCATTGTGGCCCATTGATTTGTAGAAGTTGCAAAAGAGATGTTGCGGTGTCTGCACAAATTTCTACAGCAAGTGACAATTGTATGTTACATGTTTTCCAGCTACCTGACAGATAGCACACCACAGTGCAGGACCTATGCTTGGCCCTCCTTGAGCTTCCGGCCTCAGAGACATTGGCCCTCCTCCTGCAACATAATTCGCAAAGACAAGGCAGTGATATTTATCATGCCTTTGACCCTTAGATTTCAGACACAAAACTTCTTCGCACACCTCTGGCCAATCCGCTTTATCCTTCTTCAGGCTTTGAAACTCTAGGCAAATATTCTCAACTCCGCGTGAATCTGTTTAACTCCCAAAATAGCGTCTTGAATTGGTGTCTCATGTAACCTCATAGCAATTTCCAGAGCATCCGCTTGGGTCCCAATTTTTTGTTGCGATAAAGCAACCCTTAGATGGGGTAAGAGCAAAGCTACAAACCATTCGCAGTCCTGCCCATCCGTAAGATTCATGTTAGCTTCGCGGATCTGGGATTTCAATCTCTGATTCATCTCCTAGGTTGTTTCGCCATGCCTCATCATGATTTCCTTGAATCTAATGACTAATTGCAATTCAGGTTTGGGCCTACTGAATTCCTTATTTAGCGCAGTCTGAGTGTCCGCTAACGAAGCCATCGGGCTTTCAGTGCAGTACTTAATGTACCATGTTAGCGTGTGATCCTCTAGAGCAGTAACCAACTGTGCTTTCTTCATATGATCATCTATAATATTTTGGGTTGTCCACACAGCATTTGCAATGAACCAAAATTGGTCCGGGTCCTCATTTCCCAAGCCCTTGAAAATGGGCAACTTCATTGTATTTGACATATTGAATGGTGGCAGAGATGGTGGTGGTGTGGGTGAAGGTGTATGTTGTGGAGGTGAAGGTGGAGGTGGTGTGGGTGGGTGAGGTATTCGCGGAAATCGTCACTCAGAGGAGGCTCAATCAGCGGGCTATATTCAGGGCCTACTCTCCTTCTATACCTGAATAACTTTCCACTTCACGTAGCTCCAAACAGTCGTCAAGGTAATGGCATAAATAGATTTTCACACAAGAGAATATTAATCCAAGTATTCAAAGATCTTAAATACTTACCACATGGTCCCTTAAAGAAGCGTCACTCTTCTTCATTGTAGCTGACTGAGGTATCGACCGCGAATTCTGTCACAAAGCCTCCTATGACACGATCAAGCTAGTGATTGATAGTGTGCACGATCTTATCCTCATAGGCTTCCAATATCCGCACTAGCTCTGGGGTCCACACAATTGGACCATCAAGCCTCCACCTTCCTTGGTCGTCTGCCAATTTAGCGATCCACTCGTATAGTTCGATCGGGAAGGAACATAAGAAAATTTTGTGTATCTCTGTGTATAGATATCTATCCAACCACTGTTCTTTTGTCAAGCATGGATTTTTGTTTTCTTGCGCCGTGAATTCGTGGATCTTTTTATCCAACCACTCCTCAATTTTGTTCTTAGTTTAATTCCAATGATGCGGCATCACACATCTCTTTATGTAGATCCCTGTCCCGGCAACAGAACCATTTGTTGGCTTAGTGGGTCCTGACCCAGGTCCAGAGTTAGTTTTGCCAAACAAATCCCTACACTACTGGCCCTTTTGGCATAAATCCACGTAGCGTAGACTAAAGTCTCACCTGAAGCAGTATGGGGGGATGCTGGAACCAAGTTTTCACACCCAAAGATTAGTTTAATGTCATTTTATGCCCTAAACCTGCCTTCGCGCAGATTGATAAGCCCTTAGGTCTTATCGATATAACTACCCTTAATCAGCACTGATACCTCCGTGCATGTTCACAACTATCTTTCGCGGACCCTAAACATGTGAATCAACCACTTACGCGCCTCTATGATTACTCTTAATCCTGTGTTTTACCTGTATTAGCCTAAGTATTGAGAAATTTAACATGCAATAAGATATACTTCGTGCAAACAGTTAATATTGAGTGTGTTCATATAACAACATCAATTATGTAAAATCGCGCATCAATACAGTATTACTTCATTACCCATCATTCATTACAACATAAAAGTGCATTCATTCATAACAAAAGTAAATGGACAAAACACATAAATTTTTGGAATAATCTCTTTATTAATACTTTAGTTCTGCTTACAGACTCAATACTTCCCTGCGCACTCAGCTGCAGGGGTCTGTGCACTCAGCTGCAGACTCTACTCTAGGCCTCTACGCACACAGCTGCAGAGCCTCTCTTCTACTCTAAGACTTCTTCGCTCTTTTCTCTATTGACCCATTACATTCATCTTCGTCATCTATCGTGATGCCTTAGACTCTCTAAGACTCTCCTACTTATACAATCCATAAAAGCCGACACATCTTACATAAAAGAACGGTGAAACCCCTTATGACACTTTACTATCTATGCACTCCGCGACCACAACTTACGAAGACTTTACCTTCTATACAACAAAACTTGGGATTTTTGCCCCAAAAACTTGGGCTTTTTGCCACAAAACTGACCCTAGGGGACCCTGTCCCAACACTCATGCATTGGATTTTCACCCTTGATCTATGTTTAATGTTGGTTGTCTTCTTTTTCTTCATGTTTTTTGGGCTATTTGGATTTTTTTGTCTATGGGGATCATGCAAAAAGTGGAATTTTCTTCTTAGTTTTTGCACCACTCTCCTTGCTAACAAATCCACTCGAAGTGAAGCTAGGAGAGCAGTGGGATTCATGTATATCTATTGTATATTTTTGACGAACTAATGAAAATTTTTGAATGACAAAAAAAATAGTTTCCTAGACCCGTCCTCCCCCGTATCCTCCAATTGGAGCTTATTTCTAGATTCCCCACTCAAAAATATGTGTTGAAAATGTGTTCAGAGAGACCTTTCAACCCTAAATGAGGTGTTTCCAGAGCTAAAAGAGGGCGGGGGGGGGGGTCGGTTATCGCCGTACCACCTAACCAAAGGACGAAGGGGCATGGAAACATGTCCCCATGATAGTCTTTATAGCACTTAGCCAAGAATGTCATCAATCACTCAGATTAGCATGCAGTCAACCCTTAGTGGAGTTTCAAATGATTCAGTTATCATTTGGTTGCTCGATTGTGCTCTCTAGTGGAGGAAACATTTATCCATGGCCCTGGGGCTCTCTGTCTAGTTTATATTTATCATTACTTCACATGGCAAGGCTTTTAATTTACCTTTGGAGACAACTGGGACCTATAACATTTCTATTAGCAAGCTGCCTTTGCCTAGTTACTCAGTGCTCTAGTTTGGGAAATAAAAATTTCCTCGAATGGACATTCATTATCTTAAGGAAGGGTTTGGCCTTGGTCTCATCTGTAACACAACATAAATAATTTATTTCTTTCCCACCTTTATTTTTTTTCCTTTTTTAGTTCACTCTTCTTTTGCATATTGTTAAGGTTTCAATATACTCCAGTGCTAAGGATCTTCCTCTTTGTAAGGCCTTTGTTGCGTCATAGTAACAAGTACCTAGGAGTTCTCTTGTTGGTTTCCTCCTGGCAACTCAGCCTCCTCTAACTCTTCGCTCCTTCACTTGCCCTTTGAATCCATTTTTACCACCATTCACTTCCTTTCCTAGCATCCCCATCGCATCTATGTGCTCATTCGATGCACTCTCCCCATGCCCATCACAACTAGAATTTGTCACTCCCCTATCGTCCTCCTCCCTGTCACTAGTGGGCATGGCTGGTAACTCCCTGTGGTGGTCATTCTCATAGTGTTGACCCCCCTCTTCATGCTCTTGTGATGTGGCATCCCCCTAGAGCCAGCTTGTCTTCTTTCTCCCATCACAAATCCTCCCACCCACTTAAACTTTCTTGGTCTGCGAGAGGTGTTACTTATTGTTTAACCCAACACCTAAGGTTTGTTATAAAGATGGAATTAGAAAAAAAAATCTTGCTTTTCCAGTCTGTGGAATTAACTTCTAGTATCGCCATTGTGTTCAACTTGTCAAGAACTTTCCAATTACACTAACTATACTCTGATCTAATTTTTGGATCATAAGTTACACTCATTTAAAGTTCAACCTGTTAGAAGAGGCCACACCAGCATATTGACCATGTGGTTCCCATGTCGCCTCCACATAGCTTTGACAGGTCAACTGTGTGGTTCATATTGTAAGGCCCACGTCATACAGTTGCACGCATTGTATTGTGCAATGATTTCGGTGACAAACGGTGAGTGATGGGTGGTAAGGTGAGTTATTCCCTTAAAGTTACATCTGAACCCCACCACTAACTCTCTCACCCACTATCAAACTATGTTTGATTGAGTGTATTTTCCCCTTCCATTTCCTTAAACTTGGCCACTACCATCGATAGGCAATGGTTGGTGTTTATTCACACACAACGTAGTTCCACTAGTGCTCGCTCGATATGGTTCACCATAATTCTTTTGAGCATAAACATTGCCACCTATAAGTGTCGATGGCATACCATATGTTATAGAAGCTAGTGATCCTAGGGTAATGTTTGAAAAAGTCGAGGACAATCGCCTCGCTTGTGCCTAGCTACTCACAGTCTTAATGCAAGTCAACCCATGGGAGTTGTGGCCCAAAGCTTGAGGTCTTAAACTCTATTTAAGCAACACAAAAAATGGAAGTATTTGGAATTATGTATTCATTTATGTACTATCATAGTGCATCAACGCAACCATGAACACATAACTATACATTCTTCATGACCGTGACAATAAAAAACATAGTCCAGGCATACAAAAAACTACAAATTTATAGGACATCATTCCATCATGGTCATATCAGTGAGATTCACAACTCATGTAATAATTCATATTTATAACACACATGATATTACATTGTTAAAAACATAATAAAAATCATCTCGATCCATAAGACATTTAACATTATCAATGTACACTTATCTATATGTTTAAAGACGTATGACAATTGAAGGAGGGACTTCAACTCTCCACCCAACCATAGGCCATCCACACTTAAATTATTTCTTGTAGCTAACCAGCCCTTAGCTAGATCTAAAGTATAAGGGGAAGTGTCTTCAAGGAATTCCATGCCTAAGGCTTAATCACATAACCAGGAGAAGGAGTCCACTATCGAGGTGGTTTCATAACCCTAAGGAAAGCACCACAGTGGCTCACTTGCTCTTTGGTTAAAACACATGGATTTACCCAAGATAAAATGAGTTATGTCTCAGTTTCAGAAGATGGAATAAACTACTTTTAGTGGTTTATCAATCACCTCTTATGGAAAGAACTGCATGGGTATATAGTTCACTGCCAAGGTGGTTTCATAGCCCTGGGGCAAGCACCACACTGACCTAGATTGCCCTATCTCAATGGTTTAACAGCCAAACAACAAGAACCAAGTGGTTTCAAAGTTCCAAGGCAAGAACCAAATTTGCCCTATTCTCCATTGAGCTCCTCATTGATCAATCAGACATAGAAACACCATCCAACGACCTCAACACATTCACAGGGAACACTTTCCCGACTCTCAGAATCCAGGGTTCAATCTTCGCCCACCTTCTCTCCTTCCAATCTTCACACCAGTAGCTTCGAATAGAGCAACTCTCTAGTGTATTCACCCAGAACTCCCTTGTTTCGCGAGATATGATGCTCTGCATGCTCCCTACGCAGTAAGCTTATGCGCTAATCACTTTACTGCTCTACACAACTAATAAAAGACTAAAGTCTCTAGACTCTCATCTCTCTCTTGCTTCGCCACTCACAACCTTTTGGTTTGTCTCCCTATATTTCTCTCCACGTTCCACAAGGAGAGGGGGAAATATGACATCGTCCTTCACCCATGCTGCCAACTCTGACTTCAATGCTTGTTAGCACAAGCTAGTTTGTCATTAGGTAGGTAGTCATGATAATTTGAGTGAGTTTGGTATGGGCCTACTCATGACATGCCATAGTAAGACCAACTAACACACAAAATACACTCAATAGTCTTCCCCTCCAAATCTTTGGATCTATATGTCCCAGCCTTCAAGCTAGTCATCTATTTATTTCCACATATATTTATACACATCTATAATTTTCATAGTTGGGTTTACATAATGAGATGTTCTGAAAAAAGGTTGTTACATCTCCCCTTCTCTAGTGTTGAATTCTTTTAGCTTCTCTGTCCCTCCCCCCATGGCTCGTCAGTGAGCCCTGATGCACAAGGGAGCGATGTATTATCAAGAGAGGGCCCATAGGGGTAGCATGCATATGCATAATTACCTAGAGGAAGTAGCATCCTATTATCATGACCTCACTCCAAGGCCCATCTAAGAAGAGATAACCCATGTCGAGGGAGAAGGATCCTCACATAGACTTCACCTCTCGAACGCGAAGGTTCTAGTTGAGTTGGAAGATTAGGTATTAAATAGTGAACAAACTCATGGGAAATTTAATAAGTAGATCCAAATGGTTGACCTTGACTGGCATATGAAGTTCCTCTTGGCTATAATTCTCTTGGACTGACATGAGCATCAAGCAAGCATTCTCCATTCTCTTGAGCATCTGCACTGATATATGAAGGACATTGACCAATAGATAGAGTGCATAGAGAAACATCTCATAATACCTCCCTAAATGGGGGGCACTGTTGGAGATGATAAAGATCACCCAAGTCACTACTACGGAATCTGACCCATCTGGTTAATAATATGTCATGGTTTTGTTATATTGGTTTTTATTGTTACTATCTGTTTCCGACTAATTAGACCTGCTACTCTTCCTAAATTTATTATCATCCACCACTCATTTATCTTATATCTCTGTACAGAGAATTCATTTTTAGCTTTGATTTGAGTATACTTGTAAAAAAGTACCCTAAAACTTTTAGTACTATTTTGTAGCTCCTGATTTTGAGAAAAATGCAATTTACTACACAGACAAAATCAAACATAATAAAAATATATATCAAACAGGGAAAAATTAAAAATTAAAAAACTTAATTTTCAAAACATAACTCTTTACCAATACCACCATGAAAGAAAGAACCCGACCACTTATAAATGAACTACCCAAGAACACATAGTCACATTTAATTGTGCAACTTAACTCTCGTTTAATGTGTCATATTTAAATATGTGATTTCATAATAGGTTGTATTCATATTTGTTTATTCCTTGTTTAATAAAGTACCTTACAATAATATGTTGTTTCATATTTGTTTATGGTAGGGAAAGGTGCTTTCTACAACTTAATTGTATAATTTAGTATGAAGTTATTAAGTGGTATTTAAAAATGATATGACAATAAAATAAAAATTAATAATAATAAAAAATTATTATTAATTTTATATATAATAATAAAAAATTACTTAATAAATAGGTGTTATTTAAAAATATAGGACAATAACATAAAATAATAATAATAATAATAATAAATTATTATTAATTTTATATATAATAATAAAAAATTACTCAATAAATAGGTGTTTTTAGTATGAGGTGTTTTTTATGAGAATGATGTGGATTTTACCTAATATATAATATTTATAAAAAATAATAAAAAAATATAAATTATGTTATGAAACCAACTCATAAAAAGATAGAAAAGATAGTTGAACGCCTTAGAATTTAGCCTCTTCGAGGGGGAAACCTCCTCTACATTACACAAATGAACAATCCTTGGATGATTCAAATGACAAGACCTCCTTTCTATATATAGGAGTCTAAGGGGTCATAATATAATCAGAGCCGACATAACAATAATAATGTAAGGGCACAATAATAACAATAGTGGGCTTCACAATAATGGGGCTTCTACACAATAGAAACAATATGGGGACTACATGGGTACAACAATATAATAAGGGGGTTGTACTAATAACAATAAGGGGTTACACTAGTAGTATAGGGGCCTAGCATGCCCCTCTCCTTCAAAAAGTGTTGTCCTCAACGCTTGAGTAGTTCTTGATGCTTCTGTATAAAATTCTTGTCCTCCCATGTGGAATCTTCAGCGGGTAAGTTCTTGCACTTGATGAGATAATCTGAAATTGATCGATTTCATAGCTTTCGGGTTCTTTTTTCTGTGATTGCTCCAGGTTCCAATATGATTTTTCCTTCCTCTTCAAGTTCTGGCAATATTGTTTGAATTAGGATCTTCTACAACTTTTGAATGAGTGACCATACTTCTTCGTCCTTCTTCCATTCATCCCTTGCTTCGTTTATCCAATCTAGTTGGATAATAGAAATAGCGCAAATCAATGCTTCCACATCCTCATCCTTTCTTGAGAGTGCATTTGCAACAAAAAAATTCTTCCCTTTTCTACAGATGATGTCAAAGTCATAACCCAACATACTTGTGACCCATTTTTATGTTCTTCTAAAGATAATATTTGTTCTAAAACGTATTTGAAACTATCATGATCCATTTTTACCATGAAGTGTCTTCCCATTGGGTAAGGTCATCATTTCTTAAGTGCATGTAGTATTGCCAACATTTCCTTCCCATAAATAGCTTGCTTGAGATGTAGCCGTAAAAATACCCAATCGCCTACATCAAAACTTTTTTCACTGTGATGTTGATCTACCTATTGTTTCATTCGATTTTGCACCAAAGTGGCATTATCCTTTAAAAGTTGGAGAACTTGTTGTTGATGCTCGATGTGATCTTTCACCGCTTGAACCTTTTTCTTCTTGATATTTCCTTCTATCTTGAGAGTTTGAGGAGTGGTAATTTCTTCCAATGCTTTACAAGATATGGTCGGATTCATTTCTTGATGCTCGATGTGATCTTTCACTTCTTGAACATTTTTCTTCTTCATATGTCCTTCTATCTTGATAGTTTGAGGAGTAGTAATTTCGGCCAATGCATTTCAAGATATGGTTGGATTCATTTCTTCTTTCTCGATGTGATCTTTCACTTCTTGAACCTTTTTCTTCTTGATATGTCCTTCTATCATGAGAGTTTAAGTGGTAATTATTGCCAATGCTTTACAAGATATGGTCGGATTCATTTCTTCTTTATCTAGGGTTGGGTCCTGGTGTATATCCTCTTTTTTGATGTTTCTTAATCATTTTCTTCCTCCTCTTCATACTCTATGTAAAATAATTTCTTCTCAGCACACTGATGACCTTTAGTGCATTTTCTACCACAATTGTAACAAAGTCCTTTTTCTCTTTTTTCTTCCAATTGTTGTGGTGTAAGCCTTGTAGGTTGTGGAAGGCTAGGAGAAGAAACACTTCCATAATTATAGTCATGAGTGGTGGGATTCCTTGTTTCCATAATTTAATTTTCAATTTTTCTTGCCAACTCGAATGCCTCCTCCAATGAATCAGGTTCCCAAAAACGTACCTCATGTTGAACGTTATCCTTTAAAGTCCCAATGAAGACATCAATCCTTTGCTTCACTGGAATATAATTTACCCTTCTATTCAATTTTTGAAAGTCCTCAATGTGCTCTTCCATTGAACCCTTTTGTTTGAGATTTATCAATTAGCTAAAGAAGGAGTTTCTCTTTGTATCCTCATAATGTGCTATCATTTCCTCCGTGAAAATTGACCACGTAACAAGTGGTTTACGAGAACAAAGCCCTTTATACCATAAAAATTGATCCAATTCTAAATATGAAGATGCAATACATACCTTTTGTGATAGTGGTACACCATGTAGATCAAAATATTGCTCCATCTGAAGTATCCAATTTACCAGATCCTTGCCATCAAACTTCCTCATATCACCTTTTCTTGATTTTAGGAGCTCGATCTTGAAATGACTATAACTCTGTAATTTTGGTTCTTCTAGTTCTGAAATTGCGACCTGCAGTAGCCCTCTGCGTCCTCTTTCCAATGCCACCAGTCTGATCGAATTTAGATTCTTCAAGAAATAGTTTACACAATCACCCAAGATGACCTGATTTTATAAATTTTTAGAAGAGCGAACTTGTATGAAGTGCCACGTGTCATTATTTTGACCTTCGGGTCTAAAAAATATACACAGGAAACTACAGCTCGTCCTCTTTCTGCAACTTCTTACGAAATTTCAATATGATGCTCAAAGCAGAGGTTATGATGATTTTCCCCAGGTCACCTGTTTGGAATGAAATTCGGGATTCTGCAAAAAGGCCAAATTCCTCAAATATAGTGCGAAAAGCTCTAAATTTCGGACCCAAGGTTCAGAACGATTTGAATCCAAATGGGTTTTTTTTTTATCGTCTGAAACGTCGCAAAAAAAAAAAAAATTATAGCGCAAATGCCACAATTACCTGTTTGGAGGAGCGAAACCCTAGAATCCAAAGCTCTGATACCAAATGTTATGAAACCAACTCACAAAAATATAGAAAAGATAGTTGAACGCCTTAGAATTCAGCCTCTTCGAGGGGACAACCTCCTCTACATTACACAAATGAACAATTATTGGTTGATTCAAATTACAAGAGCTCCTTTCTATATATAGGAGTCTAAGGGGTCATAATATAATCAAAGCCGACATAACAATAATAATGTAAGGGCACAATAATAACAATAGTGGGCTTCTATGGGGCAAAATAGTAACAATATGGGGACTACATGTTTACAACAATATAATAAGGGGGTTGTACTAATAACAATAAAAGGTTACACTAGTAGTATAGGGGCCTAACAAATTATAAACAAAATATTTCAATATTAATTTTAATATTTTCTATATATAGAAATAGAAATTGCAAATTTATTTATATTGGACTTTCTATATATGGAATTACAAATTTGTTTTTAACTTTTAATTGTTGTTTGTATATATATATATATATATGTTGTATATATATAAAGCGTTAATTGGATTATGTCTAGTGATCTTTGAGGAATAATTGTTATCCTTCTCACTGAGGTTCAATTCTCAAATGATATGCTTACTTCATAATGTGTATCATCCTTGCTATGAAGAATCTAAATGTACCATGCCGATCATAAATAAAATATTTAAATGTCCACCTGAACTAAAATGTTTCAACGAGAGAGAAAGATATAGAAATCCCTTGTAGATTCAAACTGCTTATGTCATTTGCTAAAACAAAAGACTTGAATCTACTCGACTCATCAACGGAAACATTAATCGATCGAGAAATCATGAAACATACAAGAGAAAGAATTCAATCAACACATTACACAATGATTTCCTCAGGAAAGCCACAACTAAAAACCCTTGATACCTATATATTTCATTAGTCAGAAAATATGAGAAGATTACAATGCTTTGCTCAAGCCCGAGCAACCTCTGCACTATCTTTATCTATCTCATAGCTTTATAGACAAGCCTAGGTCAATAATTAACCAAATTTTGGCTTGCCCAAGTCCCTATTTCCTTGCACTCGTTCCTTGGGAATTATCCCCCTATTAATTAGGGAAATTCCTCAATTGGAATTGCGCAATCCTCATGGGCCTCCCTCTGACTTCATGCACCACCTGTACAATTCAGATGATTATACAACTGATAGTACACTGCCCTTAAACTCCAATCTCAAATAGGTAACTCTCATATCTGACATGCATGAGTTATTTATGAGTGAATCACAAGTTAACTAGTTGAACACATGAAGTAGCACCCCAATGTTTGACCTCCTACTAGTTCCTCCATCAGTTGGAACTAGTTTAACTAACTTTAACTCAGTTAAACTAAATTAATTAATTACAACTCAAAATAAACTCAACTAGGGCTCCTATAAAGTAGGAGACACTATATGTGTCTCAAGTTAAACCCTCAACTCGAATTAACCAAGTCAGCTAAGTCAAATAAACTTAGTTAACTCGTACAAGTTATCTTGTGATGTGGAATTATAATTTTATTCCTTATTTAATTCAAGGACAAAATTAAATCATGATTTTCTTGTTTCATTTTCAACACTCCCTCACAACAAGAAAGGGATTATCAGATACCCCAATCCTGCCTCCAAGGAACTCGAATTTGCCTCTTGGCAGTGCCTTAGTCAAGATGCCTACATCATGTCCCTCTGTAGGAATGCACTACAGCAACATGATTCTCCTCTGCACACAATCTCGTAGATGGTGACAACGGATGTCAATATGCTTGGATCGATCATGAAAAACTGGATTCTCAGAGAGTTTGATGCAACTCTGATCGTCACGGTAAATCACTGTAGGATCCATCTGCTGACCAAATAGCCCAACAAGGATCTTCCTTATCCAAATATCTTCACAAGTTACTTGACTAGCAGCCATGTACTATGCTTCTATCGAACTAAGTGCAACTAATATTTGCTTCCTTTTGTACCAAGACACTATTGTTGAACCAACACTAAAGATTCCCCTGATGTGCTCTCCATTTTGGATGGACTACCTGCCCAATCTGCATATGTGAAGCCTTGCAGCTTCACTCCCTCTATCTGTCTGTACCAAAGACCAAACTGAGTGGTGCCTCTGAGGTATCTCAACACATGTTTAGCTACCTTCCAATAGATTTTTGTTGGCTTAACCATTGACTAAGCTGGTTAACTGCAAAACATATGTTTGGTTGTGTGTTCACCAAATACATAAGTGAACCCACAAGCTACTTGTAAATAGTAGCCTCCACAACTTCACCTGAAGTAACATTTTCCTTCCTCCAATTTCCTGCTAGAGGAGTTTCCTTGGGTTTTCTTCTCTCCAGGTGGAACTTCTTCAATATCTCGTTGGCATACTTTCCTTGAGAGATGAGCAGTTCCTCATCTCCTTGCCATACTTCTATACTAAGGAAATAATACATGAGCCCCAGGTGCTTCATCTCGATTCTCTTGCAAGATCCTCTTTGCAATATTTGACCAGCTTTCATCACCTGTTAGAATTAAATTATCGACATATAATACTATAATCCATAATTTACCTTCAACCAAAATATGGTAAAGGTTTACATCCGCTTCACTTTTGGTGAAGCCCAACCAGATGAAATAGTGGTCGATCCTAGTATACCAAGCATAGGATGCTTGTTTCAATCCAGACAACGCTCGCTTGAGTCTACACACATGTGACTCTCTGTTAAATGTCTCAAATCCCTCTGGCTACTCATTGTAGACCTCTTCCTCAATCAATCAGTTGAGGAATGTTTCCTTCACATCCATCTGATGTATCTTCCATCCCATATGCGTTGAAAGTGCTAGAATAGATCTAATTGAAGAGTACCTTGCTAATGGAGAAAAGGTATCCATGTAATCATTTCCCTCCAACTGAGAGAACCCTCTGGCCACAAATCTAGCCTTGTGTTTCTTGACACTCCCATCTGTTGCTTTCTATACCTTGTAAAGTCATATGGAACTCATCACTCACTTGTTTCCTAGTCTTGGGACCACTTCCGAAACATTTTTTTTGATAATGGAGTCATACTCCTCTACCATGGCATCAACCCATATTGGTTGTTGCACTGCTTCCTCGAATGAGGAAGGCTCAGTTTCTACACTCTCGCTCATCAGAGTCATGTAGCCAGTGTACCAATCTGGTGACCTCCTCTGCCTACGTTGTGATTTGGGTTATCCCACATTCTCTCTAGCATCATGCATCAATCTGTCAGCTTCTGTGGTGCACTTACTTCCATCTCTGGATGTCTCTACATGAGTGGGTGCTTCCACTATCAACTCCTCTACATGTGGCTGCTCCACATCAACCTGAGGTTCTTCCTTTGGAGCTAAAATCTCATGATCATCTGCATGTAAATGAAGATCCCTCTCAAGGGAACCTCTCATGGCCTTCTCTTCATCGTACTTCACCTCTCTACGAACCACTGTCATCCTTTGAGATGGCAGATACACCTGATAGTTGTGAGGTGTATTAGTGTACCCCACAAATATGCCCAACTCAGCTATTGGCTCTAGCTTTTTCCTTGCATCCTTGGTAACATGACAGCAAATTGATGAACTAAAGATCATAAAGTGTGCCACATATGGTTTCTTAATTCTTCTGGTGTACTCATCCCGAGAATCAAATGATAAATCTTGTTCTGCAAATATACAGTTGTGTTGCATGCTTCAACCCACAAGTGCAACGATAGGCCCGTGCAACTCCCACAATAATTTTATTCTTCCTTTCATCCACCCCATTTTATTGTGGGTTATGGGGTGCTATTAACTCCTGTCGAATTCTTTCTAATGCACAGAAGTTCTTGAATTCATTCGACACATATTCTCCACCATTATCACTCTTGAGATCCTTCACTTTCTTGCTAGTATCTCTCTCAACAAGTGCTTTAAATTCACAAAATTGAGAGAACATCTGATCTTTCTTTTGCATGAAGAAAATCCAACACTTACGTAAGAAATCATCTACAAATATTACATAATACTTGTGTTTGGATGTGGAGGTTGTCGAGAATGGTCCACACACATCTGAATGAACTCTTTCAAGGATCGCTTGTGCTCGAATATCTTTATCATGAAAGGTGGCTTTAGTGTATTTCCCCAAAGTACACCCTTTGCATGTATCTCTCTGCTCTAGTGCACCCTTGGTAATTCCTGTAGAAATATGTTGAATGATCTTCATAGCTCCATGGTGAAAGTGGCCCAATCTTCTATGCCATAATTCACCGATGTCTTAGATTTGCACCTTCTCTTCTTTTGTGCTCAAAGCAGCACAATCTTTTACATCCAATTTGTATAGTTTCTTCACCCGAACCCCAATCTGCTTCATTTGTCCTGTGGCTATGTTACGAAGGAAATCATTTCCTTTGTGAAATATCACATCGTAGCCACGGTCCTCCAACATAGCAACTGCAACTAAATTATTCTTTAGACCTAGAACATACATGACATCTTTTAATGTGAGGGGAGAACCAAACTCCCTATGAAAAGTAACAAAACCAATATTGGTTGTGTTATACCTTCCATCATCTCCCATCTCGATGTGCATCTGGAGGTCCTTCTCCTCCAATTCACTGAAAAATTCTTTGTTGTCAATCATATGGAACGAGGCTCCACTATCCAAATACCACAGACTACCCATCATTAATGTCATCATTCATGCAATGAGGGTGAAATCCAACTTGAATTGTGAAGCAAGAGCTTCACCTACCACTCCTCTTGAGGGCTTCTTACCGACCTTCTTGTGCAGACACTTCATGGCATAATGTCCCAGCTCATGACAGTGAAAACATTTAATCTTTGACAAGTCCTTCTTCTTGCCGCCCTGCCTAGAATCTCCTTTGGATTGGAATTTCTTTCCTTTCATTTTCTTCGCCTTTCCAGCTAAGGCATATTTCTCCTCATCATCATGCTTGGATGAGGTTCCATCTCTAGTGCTCCACCTTATCTCTTCTTGCACCAAGTCAGACCACAAATGCTCCCACTTTGGTATATTCTCCCTCCTATTTACCGAATCTTGGTAGTTGTGCCAACTCCTGGAAAGGCATGAAGTGCTAGGCTGACCATATAATCTTCAACAAATGTAATACCGACTCTCCCAAGCTCATCCCGACATTGGGTGAACCTGCTCAAGTATTGTGGTATTGTGTCACCCTTCTCCATCTTGATCTTTCGAAGCTTGTCCTTCAGTGCCAGCTTCCTGTCGTCACTTCTATTTTGAAACCAGTCGATCAAGGCTTGCCACATTACATATGGTGTATCCTTCCCATGGAGGTTCAAGACAATATGATCTCGAACTCCTTCTAGTATGATCCTTCTCGCCTTTGCAGCACATTTCTTCCACTCTACCAGATCTTGAGCATTTGTTATTGGAGGCTTAGGAATGTCATTGTCTATGGATGCCTTCAACCTGTTATCTTCCAACACTGCCTCCATCCTGTCCTTCCAAGCAATATAATTCGAACTACCCTCAAGGGTATATTCGAGTCTCAATCCATAGAACGACATCGTGCTGGCTCTAAAGAATGATCCTGCAAATTTGATTTAACCTGCAAAGAAAAACTTGTATTCTCCTCTTCTAGTGTGATTTCCGCTCTGATACCATCTAGAAATTCCTTGTAGATTCAAACTGCTTATGTGATTTGCTAAAACAAAATACTTGAATCTCCTTGACTCATCAGCGAAAACATTAATCGATCAAGGAATCATGAAACATTTAAGAGAAAGAATTCAATCAACACATTACACAATGATTTCCTAGGGAAATCCATAGCTAAAAACCCATGTTATCTATATATTGCATTAGTTACAAAATATGAGAAGATTACAATGCTTTGCTCAAGCCCGAGCAACCTCTGCACTATCTATATCTGTCTCACAGCTTCCTAGAGAAGCCTAGGCCAATACTTAACCAAATTTTGGCTTGCCCAAGTCCCTATTTCCTTGCATTGTTTCCTTGGGAATTAGCCCCCTATTAATTAGGGAAATTCATCAATTGGAATTCTGCAATACTCATAGGCCTTCCTCTGACTACATGCACCACATGTACAATTTAAATGATTATACAAATGATAGTACATTGCCCTTAAACTCCAATCTCAACTAGGTAACTCTCAGATCTGACATGCACAAGTTATTTATGAGTGAATCATAAGTTAACTAGTTGAACACATGAAGCAACACCCCACTACCTAACCTCCTACCAGTTCCTCCATCAGTTGGAACTAGTTTAACTCACTTTAACTAAGTTAAACTAAATTAATTAATTACAACTCAACATAAACTCAACCAGAGCTCCTATAAAGTAAGAGACGCTCTACATGACTCGAGTTAGACCCTCAACTTGAATTAACTAAGCCAACTAAGTCAAATTAACTTGGTTAACTCGTACAAGTTGTCTTGTGATGTGGAATTACAATTTTACTCCTAGTTTAATTCAAGGACAAAATTAAATCATAATTTTCTTGTTGCATTTTCAACAAAAGATAGAGATTTTTTATGGTTAAACATATTAGTGGTATTTTACTAATTATGAGGCATATATGTAAATTTTTTGCATTCTAAGGGAGAGAGAGAATATGTTTAAAACATTTTAATGGTGTACTATAAAAGCAATATATAATTGTTTGTGTAAACATGTAATTCTTTTTATGTTAGACATAGAGAGTGAAAAACACTTATTATAATAGTTAAAACATTTTAATGATGTGTTACTAAGTATGAATGAGATATGTAATTATTTTTGTGTTCAAAATGGAGTTGACACAAAGTATATATATCAAGTCGGTATTTAAAGACTAATATAAATCTATTTTACTTGGAGATCTATTATGTATAAAAAAAAGTCAATTTTTTTTAAATATAAAATTAATGAAAAATTACAACATCAAATTTTTTAATCCTCTTAACATCTATTAAAAATAAAAACTAATAATAATAATAATAATTCAAATATACTATTTTATTCCATTTGTCATGTACAATTGATCGATAGTCACTCCATCCTTATTTTAAAGAGATTACGAGGGTCTTACGCAAGCAAATCTTATACATTTGATATGGTATGATGCCTTCATGGAATAATAATACCTCAGATCATTCCCTCCCTCCATTGAAGGGTGAGAAAATATAATACCTATGCTCCTCCTACGTACTACGAATGAGTTCGTTTTGACAAGGTAAAGTCGAATTAGATAATCATACAATATTATTAATTAATTAATTTGATTCGAGGTATTTGACTTTCAATTATCATTGAATTATGTTTCTTTAATTCATATTAAACTTTTTGAACCCACCCAAACCCGAGTTTTCTTCCTATCCATATAATCACCGCTGGTCCACGTAACGACAAATGTCTTAAATTTAGATAGCGGTGATGAGATTTTAAAAAAATTTTAAATTCCAAATATTATATATATTTTATAATTATTTGCTTATTAAATTAATAAAAAAATGGTTATTATTTTTTATTTCAATAACTTTATTTATTATTATAAACAAAGAGTTATATAATAGTTAGTTTTTGTCTTGGTCTACAACAAGATCTGGGCTCGTGGAGAATAACTGAGCAGATTCAGGAACAGATCCGTGTGTCGGATCTCCCCCCATATGCATAGTTTCTCTTTTTGCTAGCTGCTCTAGAGTTCTTAAGGTTGTTTTTTCATGAAATTCTAGTAGCACTAGTTAAAATATCAGTTTTTATTACTTCTTTCAGATACATTGATGCTCGTTTTCTGTTGAGCTGTTGTGTTTATGATTCTGGTGTATGGATCAGCTGGGTTGTTTTCCTTTTAAAAGGAGGCCCAGCTGGACCTGGGTCATCTGGATTATGTTTTTCATCTTTTGGTTTCGGCTGTCTAGGCCGTGTGCTTGTGTCTTTACTCTTGGGCAGAACGAGGTAGTTGTGCTGAGGATCCTCTCTAGAGGAGGCTGGTCTTTTATTAGGCAGACATTTCAGAATGTTAACTCATCGGCATGTAACTTTTTTTACTTCTTATAAAAAAAAGTTCGTTTTTTCTTTTGAAAAAAAAAAATAGTTAGTATTTGTCTTGTTTAGTTTAAATATAGCATGATTAAACTAAAAAATAATAAAGACATAAAGATTTATTTATGTAAAATTTTGTAATTATTAATATAAAATTTTGTAATTATGACAAATGTCTTTTTTTATGTGATTTATGCCGAAGCTCTTCGTATTAATAAAATTTTGTACTAATTTAAAAAAAAAACAGACATAAAAACTTTATCACCAAAATAAAACAACTAATAAAATAGTATATTGTTGAATGTCATCACAAAAAATTAAGAAATTTGATTAACTAATATTGTCTATATTAACAATTATACACTTTAAATATATTATTTTAATATATATTTATGTGTTTTATTTTTTATTAATATATATAATTTTTTATAATTAAATTTATTAAAATATGTTTTAATATGCTAATAAGTCATCTTAAATTGAAAATATGGAGAAAAGCACTAAAAGTCATGAAAATGGAAATAATAGAAAAAAGAAAAACTAAAAATTAGTAACTATTAGAAATGGAAGTTACTGAACAACTCATAATAAGACCTCAAGCAATCATCTTACAAATAAATCAATTTAAATAATAATAATAAATAACATAAATTGAATTCCCAATGTTAAATTATAGATAAACGGCCATAATTTTTTGGTCAAAAGTAAACTAATACCCAATCAAAGACAAAACTGAATGCGCGCTATACCATACAAGCACGTATAATAAATCATTAAAACATAATACAAGTGAAAAAGATTATTAAAATTCATTCTTATAAAAAACTTTCCCATTTCTATATATGAAATAAAATGATATTTTAAAATCTACCAAACTAAAAATAATTTATAAGGCCATTAAATATAATATTTATATACTTCTTCAAAATTTACACTAAAAGTCAAACAGAACAAGTGGCATGTTTTTGTGATTCAAAGTAACTTTCAAGATAAGAATCATTAACAAATACCTTTTTTATAAATATAAAAATTCATTTAAAATTTACACCTAACTCGAATGTTAGTGCAACGAAAAACTCAACCATAACGATAATGCTCATTATCCCTCCCTATAATTTATCTTATTCCTTTCAAATATATTTAAGATTCTATAAAGTCATGACCTTATGATACAATCTCGTATTTTTATATAGATATAGATAAAAAGTAAAAGATTCTGTAAAATCATAATTAATGTACTAAAAAATAATCGATTATGCATGTGGTCTTTATAAAACTGGGATCGTAATGATTAAGATCTTATAAACTTCCGTGCAACTCTGGGGCTAAAGACAAGAACGTAAGATAACATAAGTTTTTGGCATGTGGGTTACACTTTTCCAAACTTGTTAGCGAGTAAACGGCACACACAAGTCAAGCCTATGCAAAGGTTTGTAGGTAATATAAACATGCTACACATAACATTTTATAGGTGATATAAATAGTTGCAAAGGTTTGTAGGTAATATAAACATGCTACACATAACATTTTATAGGTGATATAAATAGTTGCAGTTATATATAGATAGTAGAGGTTAGTTAGATTTATAAGTTTTAAATATAGATAGTAGAGGTTAGTTAGATTTATAAGTTTTATGTATAATTTATTTTTGTTTTTTTAAGAAGATTAAATTTAATTTATGAAGATTTTCGGAAAAAAATTACATTATTAATATTTGATCAAATTTAAATTTATTTATATATTAAAAAATATATTTTAATAAAAAAATAAGTCTAAATATATTTTAAAATAATTAAAACATAATTTTTGTTAGGTTAAAAAATATATTTTAATAAAAAATAAGTCTAAATATGTTTTAAAATAATTAAAACATAATTTTTGTTAGGTTCAAATTATTCTAACTATAATAGTTTTCTTTGAATAAAAATATAAATAATGTGTATTCATAAATAGTAGCTATAAATCATTATCTTCATCACTAATTTAAATTATAATAGATTTTTTTATTTTAAAAACAAAAAATTATAACCTAACCCAAAATTAAATTACTAAATTATTAAAAAAAAACTGAACAATATAATATAATATAAATATAAAAATAAACATCCACCTAAATTTATATTTTTCTAATAAAATCTAATCTTGAAGAGATTTTAGAAGCATGAACTACTCACCCAAAAAATTGATTTTAAATTAAATTATCCCCAATATTAAGATAATATATATATTTTAAGTGACCAATAGAACGCGTGACGGAAGACATTTAAAAAGTAGCATTTCACTTCCATGGTCAAAATCCACATAATGATGTATAATTAATATTACTATTATTTAAATAACACTCATTTAATCTTTTTAAGTTTAAAATTATTAATATAAATATGGAATTATTATTACATCAAAGAAAAATTGAAAACTGAAAATATATTTTATTTTAGTTTAATTTTTTTTCAGTTTATTATTTTTTTTACTTGTAAAATTAATTTGTAGTTTAAGAAATTGCATTTCATGAATATTAAGTTTTCAAAATTATTTGTAGATGGTATACAATTTGGTTCATATTAATTTTTAACATGATTGTTTTTTTTTTACGCTTTATTATAATTTTCTTTATTATTACTAGCATAGATTCACTTTAACTTAGGATCTACCAAGCATCAAGAGGGTGTCATCTTCTCTATTACTACTAGCATAGATCCATTTTAATTTAGGATCTACCAAGCACTAAGAAGGCTCCATCTTCTCTATTACTACTAGCATAGATCCATTTTAACTTAGGATCTACCAAGCACCAAGAGGGATCAAATCTTTTTTAGCTCAAAACTTGAGAAAATGTTTTCACCTCGACATATTTGATTCCTCTTGACACTTGGTAGATGCAAAGTTAAGTAAATCTATGTTGGTTCTCTCTATAAATATTCTTATTTTTAATTTTATTACAATCTTGATAATACATATAGTTACATATATATGCAACATTTTTCTTTGATATGGTTTACAATTTTTTAAAATTTTATTGGTTTATCACATTGATGATGCATATAAATGGAATATATATAATGTTTTATTGTTATTATTATTTTGACCATATCACATTATCTTTGTCCTAAGGGTGTAGAGAGTCCCATGACACAACTAGTTTGAATTTTAGGCATCTTATAAAAAATTGAATACAAGTTATATTATTTAGATCCTAACAAATTGTAAGTTATACAAATTTCAATAATTAATAGATTCATTTTCTTAACAGAAATTATATTTAATATTTTTGTTTTTAAATAATTTTAATTATAAAATTATTTAAAAGAGATTTTGATTTCTTAAAAAAAATTAAGATAGAATTACTTCAAAAATATTTAATATTTTTCTTTTATTTAAATTTTGTATTGAAAAGTTTTTAATCTACACATTAAATGCACTTCATTTTTTATTTTTATTTTCAAATAGCATTTCACATTTCAATGGAACAATAAAATACACTACCCCTTGCCTAGAAACTTAGAATTTTAAAATTAAATTTCTCCTTCTTTCCATCTATAAAGTGTTATTTTTCTCTCTCTGTCCCCACACTACACACTTCCTCTTATATTTGTGTATTTCTCTTTATAAGACAACTCTTATTTAATATATACCCTTCACTTGACTTCTTCTATGTTTTTTTTCCATATAGCATTCTGTATTTCAATGAAGCAAGAAATACACTACCTCTTTTCAATGAAGCAAAAAATACACTACCTCTTACCTAGAATCCCTATTATTTTAAAATTAAATTTCTCCTTCTTTCCATCTCTAAAATGCTCTCTTAACACACTTCCTCTTATATTTATGAATTTTTTTAATAAGACAACTCTTATTTAATACATACCAAGTAACATTACATATTTTTCCAAGAAAAAAATAAAGTTTTTATTCCATTGTAATATTCAAAGTTTTCAAATCACAATACATGGTAAAGCAAGTACAATTAAGTATTTCACCTATACACATGTATAGTATAGGTTCAAAATTTATACAAGTTGGTTATTATTATTATTAAATATAAAAAAGCAAAATTGAGGCAAGCAATGAATTATATAATGCTAGTTTATAGAGCACTTTTATATTTCTACAAAATTTGCAAGCACTTGTTTTATGAGAAATCTTGTATCTATCAAAATTATATTTTGAAATTCTTGCATGAGAAAATTTTGACAAATTGTTTACATAACAAAATACATGAACATCACATGTTTAAATCAGATTTTGTGTTTGGCTTTTAAAGGATGTCCTTTCTTCTTTGCTACTTGTTTTCGACGAATTGAGTGTTTCTCCCTCCAACCCTAGTTTTCGTTGATTTAGAGAATGTGATTGTTCTAGAGTCTGCTTCATTTTCACCTAATTTGCACAACTCACTTTGTTCGATGACTAAGTGAGACTTCTACTCTCTATTCCATATTTGGCATAACAAGAGTTTCTTCTTTCATCAAATCCATAGTACCACATCTTACTCTTTTGATGGTATGAACCCTCATTTCTTTTGGTTCTATTTTTTGGCTCATCCATGGGTAGTTTCAAGTCATTTGGCCCATCCTTGCTAATCATTTGATGTTCTATATTGTGACTAACCCACTAGGTTAACTTACATTGGAGCTTCTAATCTTGTTTTAGCCTTTTTTCGAGTAATGAATTGCCATATAATCTCTTCCAAAAAAAAGCTTTATAGCGAAAATATACTTTTCATAATCCAACTTTTAAGATCATTTGAACTTTTCACCTATTAAGTTTACTTTTGTCAGAAACCCTTTGTCGAAGTCAATTTCTACACATATTCAAGCATATGTAGTGATATTGTGTTAATTGGGTTGATCTCATGTTCAATTCCAACAAGTGACATGATGAGATCATATCAAGTATATTGTTACAATGGCTTCCAGCCTTAAACAATATCTTACCCTTGCCTACAGGCTAGAGTGTTCGGTGCTTTGTTACATCGAAAAGAAAATGTAGAGATATTGTAGTTATTTATTTCCTCGCGTTAATAATAAAATTTTCCAAGAGCATTGCCAATGGCTTGGAGAAAGGGTAAACCCAAAAGATGCAGAGGTAGATTTACATGTCAAAGCCATACTTAAGCTAAGGATAGAGTATTTATCATTATATCAAGCGATGGGATCATCAGTTTCATGCATAATCTAGATTTCACCTCAACTATGGACTTGATTTTAATATGAAATCCACATCTTCTGTAATATTGAACACCATAATGAAAAAATCCCTTGCATAAGAGAAAATAAAAGCTTCATCTTTTATCTCAAGTTGTGACAAATTTGAAACGCAGATTGAATAGGCATGACCAAAGACCGTTAGAACAACATACGAGTGTATTTATGTTGTAATGGGCTATCTTAGAGACAACATATTTACCTAATGGAATAGTGAAACCAACAAAATGTTAAGAGAATTATTAACAATAGCTCTAAAAGAAGCCTACCTTAGATTTTTTTTGGAAGGAGGTGGGATGCAAGCTCCCATGGAATGCCCACGTGTGGCATTCATATTATAGTAGAATCATTAGGGAATGAGGATGTAATTGCCACCAGAGACCCATTAGAGGGGGGGGAGCAAGGCCCACATCCCTTTGAGCGAGCACTCATGGCATGCTACTAGATGAAGACTAAAACAAAGTTGAGGGAGCCATCGTGATGCTAAAACCTAGAACACTGGAGGAGGGAGAGATGCTTATGGTTAGGGATGAAGTCGCTACCATTGAATCTATATTTCAAGAGATTGAAGAGATAGAGAAGAGGTCATCTTTGTGAACATGCAACTTAGAGGGGCTGGGGAATAACCTACACATATAGTTAGGGAAAAGCCTTAGCCGTCACTACGATCTCAACCATGTGCATGGGATGCAACTCTTGAGGGTTTCTATCTCTTTCCATACCTTAAGAAGAGGTTTAAGACTCAATTTCTCCACTTAAAAGGATAAAACTACAAAAGTGATGTAAATGTTATTTCTCATCCTTAAAAGAACAATTCATTCTCTTTCTCTTTTTCTCCTTCTTCTTTTTAACTAGTTGCAATTGTGTTGAAGGAGCGATGATAATTCACTATGCATTAGAAGCCGAAATATAGAGATTCTTATAAGTATTTAGTTCCGTATCTGAATTAGAGGTATTAGTTTCATGATGTCTTTTTCATGCTACACATAAGACTTTCAACTACCACAACCTCCCTTGAAAAGGAAAGCCTTGTATCCGTTTTATTAACTCCATCTCTTGAGAAAGGAGTGGATTCCTCAATAGACACATTTGGTCGTTGATTTTCTTCATTTTGACTAATGTTAGTAGACATTGTCGATTTACCTTATTTGGATTAATATCAGTGACTAAACTCGATTCATTCATGAAATTTCATCTTTTTTATTTTCATTTTGTCCCCTTTTTATTGGAAGAGTGAATGTGAGAATGAGGCAAGTACCTTGTATATAACATGGAAGATAATATATCCTCCATATAAATGTCGTGTTCTCATAATCCAAGATGTGTGTATTCATAACTTTTTCACTTTAAAACCATTTTACCTAAAACCCTTTACTAAAATCTATCTCAACACATATGCACCATATATACATAAACCAAGTATAACTCTTTTAAAATTAGATTTTATGTAAGTACATAAAGCATTCTCAATATTTTAAACTAACACATAAAAAAACACGCACTAATTAAAAAAAATTATAATAATAAACCTAGTGTAAATATTTATAAATTTAATAATATTTATTTGGTACATATTAAATAAAAATCTCAATTATATATATAACCCTAATGGAGGTGGGTGAACGGGGAGAGTACAAGCCACAGTGAAGGAGATTTTTGTTTTTTAACTACCTCACCTATATATATATATATATATATATATATATATATATACTAATTTAATATTGAAATATCAATTATATTTCAGAACGAACGCATAAACACACATTAATGGAAGGAGCCCCTCACCTCTTACTATCCATTTTGTTGATGTGACTTAGACCATTGGAAGGAGGCTCTACTCCCTCAACATCATTTAGGCGGATTGGCGTGGCGTGATCTCTAATACTATAGGATTAATCACACCTTTCTCCATCATCATTTTCATTAGACTTGAATCATTTAAAT
Organism: Pinus tabuliformis; assembly: GCA_031772625.1. NCBI lineage: Eukaryota > Viridiplantae > Streptophyta > Pinopsida > Pinales > Pinaceae > Pinus > Pinus tabuliformis. The sequence continues at coordinate 838,011,162 of CM062820.1, forward strand.
AAAGCTGGTTTCGTACCCCCTTTTAAAAATTATGATGATATTTGCATACTTCTTTATTTTTCCGGAGAATTTTTTCATGTTAATACACTACTCCAACCTCTAATCTCCCAACAACAACGAATGTGTTCATCACCGGAAAAAACAACGAATGTGTTCATGGTACTTTTTAAGGCGATTCTCAATGGGGTTGGGTGTATCTGATACTTCTTGCGATCTTCCGAACTTTCAATGATGAGAGAGATTGTTATCAAAGAGAACGCCTTCCTAACTTTTATATATATATATATATATAATAAAATTTAATAATCGAATTCAATAATATAATGTGATTTAAGTTAAAAATTATCTTAATTATAAATAAGATTATTGTGTTTAAATTAATTTAAAGTTATTTTAGGTATATGTCATATTTAAGTTTGAGGTGTAATTGATATGAGTTTGATAAAGTAAGGGGAAATGGACATTTATAAAAGACTAAAAATATAAAATGGTTGTGTTAATTATAATTCGGATAGTTTTAGATTATATTGCCTATTTATTTTTCAAAGATAAACATTGTAACTTGCATTGGTAAATGCTAAATTTAAGCGGTCAGCGTGCAAATCCATTGTTATAGTCTTGCTTAGGAAGGACTAATAAATTCATATTTGAAGTGGAGAAATGAATTACCTATTCACACGCAAGGACTTGTATCAATGTTGGTTGGTAGCATGCACATTTACAGTTTTACTCCCTCTTATGAAAGCGTTGTGGAACACATAAATAATAGTGCCCCATAACTCCTAGTAAGTATATTTATTTACATATGATTCCTATTCATTTTTTAATGTAAAAATTGGCTTAAAATATGATTCACAATAATTGACTGTAAATATGTTATTTACCTTATGTATTGTTGCAATTTTGTCTTTTATTGGGAAGTTTTTGCAGGTGTATCCCTACAAGAATATAATGAATTTTGGAAACTTATGCAGTCCCTCAAAAGAATCAGTGGTCAAAACCACTCAAAGAGATATGATGGAGAAGGAAAAAGAATACAAGGCATTCCATGTGTACTTGGTGGGACCACACATAGATTCAATAATATATAAATACTAGATTTAATAATATATAAATACTCATTCGTATTAAAAAATTATATATCATTTACCTTATCTAATTTAAATTTTTAAATTTTTAAATAATTCTTATTACATATATTATATAAATTCAATAACTCAAATATATAATTTTAACAAATTCTAAGTAAATTTTAAGTAAAATCAATCCCTACCTTTATCTTCACCTTTGATAATAATTAATAATAAAACATATCATTACACATTATAAAAAAAATGCTATTTATCGGAAAGGGTTTCCATTTCCGGCATGCTCTGTTCACAGATAACGATGGTTGGGTGGATCGGCCTCACGGGGGTGCTGGGGTGCACTCGGGAATTCAGGTCCCTTTTCGCTTACCTTGAACTGAGAATCCAGATACTCAGACATAGTTGGCCATGGGGGGATTCTTTCCAAGTTTTTATTAGAAATATCATAGGGAAGACACCAACCCTTTGAATCAAAGGCTTAGACATTGTTTCCTCCTTTATGGAAAACATCAAGGACAAATTTGGTATTCCCTACACTTTACAATGCTTGCAATATAGTGGAAAAGTTCTACAAGGCACATTTCATATTAAAGGCTACAACATAACAAGGAACTCAACTATTATTTTGAATTCCAAATTGCGTGGGTTGCTCATGGAAAGGGAGCTCCAGTATCCTTCAAGGCAACAATCGAAGGGAAAGCTACTACCCCTGCAAATCTGAACCAAAACATTCCAAGGCCTTATATACTGGAAAAAATGGAGCAAGCTCCATCCATGGAGATATAAAACTTGGAGGTTTCTTCACTATTTTTTGTTTTGCATTCAAAAGCAGTCATCTGTAGATTTAACGGTTTTTGGTCTAAACTGGAAGTTCTCGGTCATTGGATTGTCTCCACTTGGGCCCAAATTTTGAAATTTTCTTATGCTCAAAAGGATTTTTTATAGTACAATTTGAAACACAGAAGGAGTTGGATTACGCTCTAAATGCAGGTCCCTGGTTTTGGGGTAGGGATGGGCTTTTTATCACGCCTTGGTTCCTAGAATTCGATGCCAACATTATGGTGATTTCTACCATGCCTGTTTGGGTGAGGCTCCTAAAACTTCTTCTACCATTCTGGCATCATAAATTCCTTGAAGATATAGGCAACACATTGGATAAATTTAAAAAAGTGGATTTGGAAAGAACAGAAAATGGTATATACACTTATGTCAAGATATGTGTTAAGATTGATCTTAGCAAAGGACTTCCCGACTATATAAATTCCAAACACCAAACTTTTTAATGGTCACAAGTTCTTAACTATGAAAACATGACATTTAGATGTCATATTTGTTTTCAGATAGGTAATTTATAACATGCATGCTCGTAGGCAAGAAAGAACCCCAAGAAGAAGAAGAAGCAATCAAATAGACCGAGCAGATGGAATTTCACAAAACAATATCCATATGAGGACAAGGAAGATGACAATAAAGAAAGTCATCTTAATCAAGAAGAAATGAATGGCATAGACCCACATGGAGTTGTGCAAGACGAGGACATTGGGCTTCAATCGATCACTGACATTGTACAACAGGAAGAAAAGGAACTCGTAGACTCTTTGGCACTGGATGGATCCAGGGGCTAAAAAAGAGTTCATGTAATAGATAGCTCCGATTCAAACAAAGAAGTCCATCACGTGGGATAAGAACTAGCTCTGGTCTTAGTCGATCCAAATCTAGATGGCTGGAAAAAAGCACAAAGGCATAAAGGAAAAAGATAAAAGATTTGCAGCTAATCAACCATAATTTCTTCATGGTTTTTATAGGTTTTTCTTGTTATTTTTCTGAGGCCCCTTGCTTTCTTATGGACCTCCATGTACAATTTTAACTCACTTTTTGTCCCCGTCATGTACTGACTGATCATATATGCATACACACTATGTGTGTCCAAAAAATGTAATTTTTATTTTCAATAATAGAAATACCATTTTTTTCTATGGAAAATAAAATAAAATAAAATAAACTATTTAATTATAACTATATTTTTAAGCTAAAATCAGACTGGTTGAATGGTGAAGGTTTCCTTTATCTCGTTAAATCCTCAATAGTACCTTTCTCTCCTTCTTTAGATATATTGGCATCTGCTCATTTTGAAGAGAATCTAAAAAGGACTAAATTAAAAATCAAAGAGTAGGCTAAGACAAAGAAAACATTGGAGTCTCAGGAGTTGATAGACATTGAACATGAATTAGAGGTTATCTCAAACTCTCATGGGGAAGGTTTTTCTTCTTAGGAATCCTATACTTATCGCACAAGTTTGGAGAAGCAAAGGATACATCTCTTAAAAGTAAATGAGGAGCAATGGCACCTTAAGAATAGAGCTATTTCGCTCAAAATTGTAGATGAGAATACAAAGTATTTTCAGGCTTATGCTAAAAAACAGAAAGTTATGAATACTATATGGAGTCTTTAGGATGATCATGGGGTTGATATTTCCTCTTTTGATGGTTTAGAGAATTTGGGAAAACATTGTTTTGAAAACCTTTTCTTGTCGCATAAGGATATTTCTATTTTTGCAATTGTAAAAATTGGTCAGTTTTTTCTAAGAATGATTGAGGATGAGGCAAACAATGGTTTAATGGAGGAAGTTTCTATGGATGAGATAAAATTTGTGTTGTAGAGTTTTCAAAGAGACAAAAGCCCTGGGGCGGATGGGTGGGGTATTGAATTTTTTCTTGAACTCTTTGATGTTCTTGGTCATGATTTAGAGGTTTTCATTGAAGAATTGTGGAATAATGGCAGCATATACCCTGTGTTTTTTTGTTAAGCTTAGTAGATCCTTATTTTTCATTATAAAATAAGAAAGCAAGTTACAACCACATAGAGTCTGGTTGGGTGGTCTCACCTTGCCCATTGGGAAACCAATTCTGTTGACCACCTAACTACATTATAAGAAATCCAGTAGCAAAAAATACTTAGTCTATCTATCCAAGCTATATAAACTTGATTGTCATGTCCACAACTATATATATATATATATATATATATATATCTCTCTCTCTCTCTCTCTATATATATATATATATATATACGACTGCAAATTGTAATTAAAAGCTATCTGCATGAAAACTAATCAAAAAATGACTAAGAGCCAACATTCTAGTCCTCCTGCTCGACAGATGCCAATGTAACCAGGGCCAGATCTTTCGCGTTGGAGCCTGGCAGCTCATTCGGAAAGAAAAAGCATGGGAAATGTTTCTCAATAAGGCCCAAGTGGCCATCCTATTTCTGCAATTGAAATTGCGTCTTTTGGAAGTCCTGTTTGTAATTTGGAAAGTCCTAGAGAGCAGTCGTCTAGATTTGTTCAATGGCCTTGCCCAGGAGGCATTTCATAAGAAAATATAGATATAAGGTTTGCTTGTATTGTGTCTCTTTACCTCTGGTGTGTCCCGAATATGGAACCAGGAGTTTCCAATCCTCCATGTCAACTGCCTCCACGCTCACTTGGTGATTTATATCTTCCTCCCATTCTGTTATGAGCCGTTTGATTTCCTCTTTGGTGCCATCCACATAAGCAGCCACCGCTTCCTGGATCAAGTTGGCCACGGGCTTTCTGCCTCGTCATTTACCTGCAGTGCTCGGCTCGGCCTCGGTCTCACTCCCCCGCAATCTCTTCCCTCAGTCCTTACCTTTCGTTGCTTGACCCATTGCCTCTATGTCCCTGTACCTTCCAGTGAAGTTTTGTCGCTGGCCAGAAACTAGCCTCTGTGCTCTTCTCGTCCAAGGAAAGTTACCTCTCAGTGGACCTGTTACAGGAAAAAGAAACCATAATTTCCAAAACATTATTTTATGTATTGCTGTCATCCAAAGGTTCTGCCAATGCATCAAATCTGCCACCCATGATTTATGTGCATAACCCCCGAGTGTAAGGAGCCCCCACTCGTGACTCCCAAGATGCCCTTGCATGATCCCTGCCTTACTCACGCTTTGACAGTGATCTTAGAAGCGAGGTGCATGGCCACCTATAGAGCCTGTAGCCCGGAGGCCAAGCCTACAGGAACCACACCCCTCATCTCCTTTGGCCCTCGTTGACTGCCCCTACCCCCATTCCCCCTGACTTAGCCTCAGCTTGGCTTGACTCTAGTCCTCTTGGCATCCCGACATCTGAACCCTACCCCCCACGAGGCATCCAACCCACTCATTGCTATCCACCCCCGTTCCCTTCGGTCGGCCGAGGCTGACTTGGCCAATATTCCAATCATGTCAATTCCCCAATTTCATAAGACTTCGTCCTGCGATAACCTCCCCCTACTAGCTCCCTTTAGGGGCTTGGCGTCTGCCCTCGGGGCCCATGACTTCGAAATTTCCCTAGTCTTCTCAGAGCATTCCAGGGACCAAATTGGCCTTAACACAAAGACAATTGCAGCTTCCCTACCCTCGACCCCTGGGTTTGCCAGGAAAACAAGAAATTGGAGTTCGCTCGGGCAAACTCCCTCCTGACCCAACCCAATAATCCCCATGCGAGAGAGTAGAATGCCAAAACGGAATGACACACATGCAAAACCCATGGAACTGGGATTATTCCCATAGAGCTCTACCACCAGGCTAATCACGCCACGCCAATTTCTCTCCCCCACAAACCCCGTGCCCCCATGCAAACCCCAATTAACAGACCAGGCATAGGGAAGCATAATGGATTGTAGGCAAAACCAATTAACATACCTGGTAACCTACATTTGGAGTCGTTGGATCACCTTGCCTTCCCGAAGCCTCTGCTCCACTTTCGCCGTTGTCACCTCTGTTCTTACAACCTTTGAACTGTTATCCTTCTCTACTGTCAATAAACTCAGTTGCATGCAATTGCCACCTTCCCTCGTCCTGTTTGCTTTAGACATGCCGACGACCATCGCGCCATGCGCTTCAAGCATGTGGGAGGTGGTGGCACCATTCCTTGGTGTCCTTTTCATTATGAAAGGATTAATGGCTCTGTCCGCCAGCTCACACCCTGATTGGGGTTGCATATACCCTGCTTTCAATTACACATTCATAACTTTTATTCCGAAGTCCAACCAGCCCCTCACTTTTTCTTATTTTTGCCCCATTTCGTTATGCAACACCATTTGTAAGATTATTGCTTTCAGACTCAAGCCATTCTTTTCTAAATATATTTCTTCTGAATAATTTGCTTTCCTTGATGGTAGGCAAATTCATGAAAGTTGTAGGTGTAGCTCAGGAAGTTATGCACAACATGAAAATTCAAAAAATAAAAGGAGTTGCAATTAAAATTAATCTTTTTAGGCATATGATAGGGTTAATTGGATTTATATTAGGTTTTTTCTCACTCATCTGGGTTAAAGTATTGATTTCATAATTTGGGTTATGTCATGTATAAAGTCAATATCATTTGCAGTGCTAATTAATGGTGTTGCTTCTCCATTCTTCAATGCTAAAAGGGGGCTTCGTCAGGGGTGCCCACTATCTCCTTTACTCTTTTTATTAGAAGTGGAAGGTTTGAGTAGGCTAATATCAAATGCAAAATGTTGAGAGTTTTTCCATGGTATTATTGTGGCAAAGAATTTGGTTGTCACCCATTTGTTATTCGTAGATGACATATTGATTTTCATCTCTCGTGATGTCAAGGGAATTTCAATGTTGGCAAAATTACTCTCATTATTTGGTTAAGCCACTTGAATGTTAATTACTTTTCAAACATCCACCATTTTACATCACAATATTTTTTTTGAGGATCTTTGTCAAATTTATGTTTTTTCTTCCTTATATTTTAAAACCTTTGGGGTAGGGCATCAAATATTTAGGCTTTTATTTGAAGCCTAACAGTTTTAGTAAGAAGAATTGGGCATAGTTGATCACTAAGGTTGCAACCTGTTAAATTGTTGGTGCCATCGATGACTTTCCAGAGCTGGTAGGTTAGTTCTTATCAAATTTGTTATTGAGGCCACTTCGGCCTTTTGGGATTCTCCCTCTTGGGTTCCAAAATAATGTAATGGAAAATATCAGGAAGCTTAGTTCTTTTTTCCTTTGGTTTGGCAAAAAAGAAAAGGGTGCCCTATCATGGGTTCAATGGGAAATTATAGCGCGACCCAAAGGTCTGGTGTTTGGGGTGTGAAGGATCTTTCTCTTTTGTTAAAGCTTTGGCAACTAAGTCGGGTTGCTTCTTAATTTCCTCAGTAGACCTCTGGACTTTGGTTGTTTCCCAAAAATATATTATTCCATCTTCAATTAAGGATTGGATTTGCAAATCGAACAAAGCTAGATCAAATGTTTCAATTATTTGACGCGTTGTATTAATTTTTTTTATCTGATTGAGAATGGTTTAGTGTGGAGAGTTGGAAAAGGGTAAAAACTTTGAGTGGGACTAGACCCTTGGCCTGGAATCAGTCTTCGTTATTTTCTCCCTTCGCTTGATTGAAAGGTTAAGGGACCATGGTGTTAGTAAAATGGTTCATATTGCAAATCCTATTCAATCAACTTTTAGACACCAAGGATGGTTATCTTCTGAGGATCTAAGCATTACGAAGGAATTCAAGGATGTATGGAAGGATTATATCAAATCCCTCGTGGATGGTCATATTCAATTGTCAAATAGACCCAATGTATTGATCTGGTGTTTTTATCCATATGGTATTTATTCTCCAAAGTCGGGTTATGTTTATCTTATTGCTAACTTGATGGATAATGAGATCAAATGGTGGTGGAAGTCTTTGTGGAAGTCCAATTGTCCTTCAAAATAAAAAATATTCATGTGGTGCCTTATGATGAATAAAGTAGCTACATGGGATATCCTCCAAAAGAGATTCAAATGTGGTTCCGACCGGTGTTCCCTTTGCAAAAGTGACAGTGAGACAACACAACATGTTTTTATGGAGTGTTCTTTTTTTCATAATGTTGGGGAGCATTGCAGTTCTGTTTTGGGTTAGTCTATTCTCTGGGAAGGAGCTAAGCTTGAGCAGGCTTGGAACTCGTGGCATTTTAATCCTTTGTGTTGTCCTCACAAGGCTCTTCCCCTCATCATATGTTGGGGGGTATGGTGTGCTCGTAACAAGATGATTTTTCAAGATAAGATTCCAGACCCTTTTCATACATTTGAGGAGGCTATGGCTATACTTAGTCATTTTCCCCAGGACAAAGAATTTGGGGCCCCTAGAGTGGTTGTTCCTGAGATCATTGATACATCCAATACTTGTGGATACTTTGACAATGCTTCGTCTGGTAACGATCAACAATGTGGAGGTGGTTTTATTCAATTCCTTTCTCCAAATCATTCTTATAAAGTTAAGATGGGGTTGGGCCCTGGATCTAACAACAAAGCTGAGCTCCTAGCCTGCAAATATTTGTTATTGTTTGCTAAAGAGAAGGGTTGTACAAGGATTAACATTTTTGGAGACTCCACGCTCATTATCAACTGGATTAATGACATTTACTCACGCATAAACATATTTCTTTTGCCTATATTAGAAGAGATTTCGAGAATTGCATTATCTTTGATTTCTTTCACATGTTTGCACAACTACAGGGAAAGAATCAGGAGGCTGATGGTTTATCAAAGGATGGCCTGCGTCTGGAGAAGGACCACTATATATATATATATATTTAAGTGTAGGTGGTGCCTTCCTTTTCTATTTATAATATCCAATGAAACCAAATACAACGTTTTGGTGTCCTCAACCTGCCCCGAAGGGAAACCAAGTCTGTTGGCCACCTGAGTTTGCTATAAGTAGTCCAAAAAAAAAATTTCACCAGTCTTTCCATCCAGGCTATATGCACTAAGTAATTGAAAGTACTTAACAAACTAAGAACTATCATATAAACATCTGAAAAGAGAGGTGTACGCTAGAAGCAGTAGAAACATTGAAGGATTATTCCTTCCGGTCATCAGTAATTAGATCAGCGTTGGTAGGGGTTGCCATAGGTTCCGTGGGAGCTTGGGTCATCTGAGCCAACCTCTGTTGGATCTCATCCAACTTGTTATCCTGCATAATCATAATCACTTGCAAATTCTTCATTTCCTTTTTGAGGTTTGGCATCCCTTGGGCAATTTCGGCCACTTCTCCTACCACCTGCTCCAGCACCTTCACAAGTAGTCGTTTTAAAACCCAATAGACATGAAGAGCTTGCCTGTAGAGCGTCACCTGTCCTCGAGTGTTGCCAAGGTCTTGGATTATGTCTGCCCATTCCTCTATCTCAGGGTCTGACTGCTCTTCCATCACATTCGCCTCCATTTCTTGTATTAGTTGGCGGATGTCTTCATTTGTACCCTCTCTGTAGGCTCTCGCAGCTTCCTGGACAACAGTCATCATGGATCTCCTCCCCCTCCGTTGGCTAGCAGGCATTGCGGTTGACGGGTCAACTCTATTATGATGGCTTGGATGTCCTCTGCCTCCACGCTCCCTTCCTTGGACCAGGCGTGCCATCTTTCCTTTTATTATTGCCTGTTTACAATTTTCATCAGCAGAAGTTAGATTTTGAGGATTTACAAACTTGCCCTCCTCCTTAACTTCCTTATCTCTTATCCCACCTCCCCTGCTCCAGTCATCTTCATTTGTCTGAGGTTTCCGGTGATTATCTTCTCTCGGATGCAGGAAGGTAAGTAAACCTTCTGTCATACTAACCAACGCCTGAGCCAGGTGCAGAGTTTTCATGTCTTGCCTCTCTACCTCCCTCTTACCATTCGTCATGGGGTGAGCGGTCTGGTCCTCAGTATTTCTCCCCAGACTATCTTCTGGACCACACATCCTCCACCCTTCTTGTGCCACTCCCTGCTTGAACCCCATTTCTTCTATACAGTGCATGGCAGAGTAAAAGGCAACCCCGCGCCTACTCTCTTCCTCCCCGGAGGTAGCCAGCAGCCCTCTTTCTTCCATCATACCATTCAAAACAGAGAGAAAATCAGAAGAAGGTCCAGAGATGACATACCCGAAATCACAATTTCCCGTCGAGGCTCCCACCGGTTGCGCTGCTCCCTGCTCCTCTTCCTCTCAACGCGCCTTACCTATCGTTCTCCACTTCACCACCTTCAAATAATACATCCCACCTGTCCCACTTCCTATCTCACTACCGTCGCCAATTCTGCATTTCTCTCTCATCCCACTCTTTCCACTCTGTTTTCTCAAAATTCGCGCTGACATGCAGTACTCTACCATGGCATGATGGGCGGCTACCGGCAGAAGGTGGTCTCTCTGTCTTGCCGCGCTCATAATTTTTCCCGCTGCCCTCACCTGTTCTCCTTCTCACCCCGACCAGGGGGAGAAGGACCATTATATTATTGCAGAGAAAATCAATGATAAACTATTGGAGTTTCACCTTCAAATTAATAGGGCCCATTTTTAGACCTTAGAGAATGGTGTTTGTGCATGCATACTTTAGCTAATTTGTTTATTGTTTTCCCTAGTTTTGCTAATTCATTTTTGTTTTTCCCGTCTTGAACAAGTCTTTTACTACGATCTTTTAACACGCTGAAATGAGTAGATTAACTGTTTTTTGATAAGATACAAATATGTATATCGGTTTAGTATTGTATTCTCTCTTGGTTCATTTTTTTTAAGACTCGACATTGTTTTCGTAGTTCCTTAAATTATGATATATTTGTATATAGTTAAAAGCACCTAATAATATATATACCGAATATATTTTTATCCATGTCAATATGAATATGAACAGAAATACGAGTTTTTTACTCGGAAAAGAACTCTCATTCTCGCCTTATCATGGATAAACAATTCTCATAAAATAGCATCGCAAACGTCAATTTCACATATAAAAGAACGTCATAAACATGTTGAGCATAATAAATATTGATATCACATACGAAAAGTCACAAATATATTGGTTCTTTCATATCCTGACTTAGAGGTTAGTTGTCGTAACCATTTGTTTTCTTATATCATTCATCCCATTTATTACATTTTACGTGTAAGCTTTTAAACGTGATGGCGTCGTATTAAATAGAAAAGTAATTGCATTGAAAGAAGTAACCACATTAATTCTTTGTCGGTGTTGTACCATTAATAAAATAAAATAAGAAAGAAAAATCATATCAACTGAGGTGTTTGTCGCTGCATTCTATAGCTGTAAATGTAAAGACGGTACACATTTTTTTTTAATTAAAATGATTATTAAATATAATATAATAATTATAGGTTAAAGATTAAAATGTTTTATATTTTAATAAATAGATATGGAAGTGTTTAATAATTATAAAATTAATTAAAATTTTAACTTTTTATTGGTTAGTTTAGGTGTGGTTTGAGCAGTGGTGAGTAGCATTTAAGTTAAAAAAATTACTCAAAAAAGTTAATTAATTAATTTATATATATATATAAAATTAATTAAAATGATGGTTAAATATAATATATGAAAAAATAATATTTTATAATTTAATATGGAAATGTTTAATAATTATAATATTAATTAAAATTTTATTATTTAAAAAATTAATATAAATTTAAAATAAAGGTATGTTTTAATATTTAATTGGTTTCAATAATTAAGTTTATAGTTTATCTTGTAAATGTTTTGGAGTTTTTTGGTCATATTTTTTGTAGAATTTGTCCATAATTTAGTAGGGATTTGTTGGAATCACATATTTGAGTTGTGAACTCTCCTAACCCAGGTGCTCAAGTTGTGAACTACAAGAAATTTGGAGGAGTAGACATTGTGCACAAATTCACTCACCAATCAATTCATATTATTTATTCAAAGCCAAATTACAACCCACATAAATACTACTCATGAGATCCAACAAATTTCAAACAAGGAGAATATTGTTGAGAAAATCTCTCAACAAAACTCCAACAACCAACAACCCAATCCTAGCTATTTACTAATGTAAGCATTATTTCCAAGTCCCCCCTTTAATGTTTACATTACATCATTACACAGATTAATACAAAAATGACAAATGACAGTTCACATGTCACATCTGCCTAACTGGTCTTCCTCGACACTCACCCCCACTTTGAAGTCTCCAGGACAATGGTCTTTTCACCACCACAATCTTCGAGTCTCTCATTCAACTCATTTAAGACATAATCACATCTCACCATCTTTGATGAACTTTGTATAATTGACGCTTCTCGATCTCCCAAAGGACAATCTCAATACCGGACTATATTCAACAATCAATTATGTAACTGACCTTTCTACACACATGGATCTCATAAAATTAACATGTAATTGATGCTCTTGAAGCCCGAAGCACAACAAGATCCATCAATATATAACATATTCACACAATCAAACTAGCAATACATTCTCTCGGCACTGAAGAACGTCGAGAACCACTAGTTTAATTATATTCTTCTATTCATTAATTGGTTTTGCACTTTTTACAAACAAACCAACAATTTAACAAAGAAGACAACAAAACCAATCACACTCCATAACTACTCTCCTCTATTCCACCCTGCACAATGCGAACAAAGCTCTTCAAAACTGGTTCGTTGGTGAAAATTAATTGAAACAAATAATCTGGATCTTCAGTGGCTTCCACTTAATTTCCCTGTTGATGGGTTTCACAACAGACTGGATTTCATCAAAATTTACGATCCTTGCCAGATCCGAATTGACCATCTTCGCACGAGGCAGAACATATCCCTTCTTCTACACAGACTCCTTCTCAAAGCCCCCAAAAGTACTATCAAGCTTCTTAAAAGCAGACTTTGTCCATATAATAAAACGACCCAAATGCCGACTTGGATCAAGCTTCAAAAAATTCAATCTATCAAAGCACGCGATCTCCACACCCAAAATATTCTTGAAAGCCTTAACACGTTTAGCCCATTTAGCGGCAAAAACAATCAAAGGATCCTTGCGTGAAACATATCGTCTGTTCCTCATCTTACCCTTATCGACATAAATACTTTGACTTTTCTTGACCTTTTCCACGTCCGCAAAAGCACCAACCTTCTTCAAAACCTTCAAAGCAGTCGAGGTTTTCTCGACCCCTTCGATGCCATCACTGAGAACGAGCAACAACTCTGGGATGGATTCGATCATTTGACCTCGGGCCATGAAGACGGCGGGGATCGCAGAGACCGCCGCGTGTCTCTTCTAGTTTAAGTTGATTTTCCGATGCCATTTTCACCATATTTTCTTGGGGGAAAACACTGTCCACCATGACAAATTCTCACTCGCAAATCTAATTACAACATCACATAAAAGCAAAAAGAATAAACAGTTGTGTAGATCCACACAAAACACTCAAACACACCTCCACACTCATTTATCTACTCTAATTTATGTACAGATAATTAAATCTCACATCTCTCCCATCTTTCTGGGTGCTCCCTTGAGGGAGTCAAGCCCGTACAGGCTCTGATACCAACAATAAATTTGGAGGAGCAGACATTGTGCACAAATTCACTCACCAATCAATTTGTATTCTTCATTCAAAGCCCAATCGCAACCCACATAAATAATACTCATGAGATCCAACAGATTCCAAACAAGGAGAATATTGTTGAGAAAATATATCAACAAAAATCCAACAACCAACAACCCAATCTGACCTATTTACTAATGTAACTCTCCTTAATCTAGGTGCTCCAACAACCAACAACCCAATCCTACCTATTTACTAATGTAAGCATTATTTCTAAGTGAACTCTCCCTAATCCAGGTGCTCCAAGGTTTTTTAGGGCGTTGAATCCATATATATAGTGAAAACCATATTTTAAATAACAAAATTTTATGTTTCACCAAACTTTGACCAAAAACTCCAAAACAAGGTCTAAATTAGTGTGTGTATATATATATATATATATATATATATCGGAAGAAAAATCATAACTTTCTATTAAGGAAATACAAAGTTACATTAGCATATGCATAAAATGCATTAAGTTAAATTCCTAAAAAAACTAGTAGGAACAAAAGAGACTAGCTGGAAAAAAAAAACCAATAGCTATTAAAATAAAATTGTTTATAGCCATATATGGTTCTTTCCCATATTAACCAAATCATTTTACATTTTATGAACCGTTGTTGAAAGCATTTACATTAAAAAAAAAAAAAAATGAGAAATTTAAGCATCTTATATACATTATACATAAGTAAAAGGTTGCTGGTGGAAATTTTGATCAACTCTATCTAGATGTTCTGTGACCAACCATTCCCCATAATTTATCTAGTAACTTTCTTGGACCATAAAATTTGCTTTAAAATTCCTTTCCATGTAGGTGTGAAATTAAAAGCATGTTTTCACTGGAAAACATCTTCAAAAATGAGAAGCAATGTGTGACTATGATATCTTTGAATATCGAAGTCTAAATTAAATATTATAATAATAATATAGTTTAAATATTATAATATAGTTTAAATTAAATATTATAATAAATTTTTTTGATTTGATTTGATTATGATTTTTTATTTTTCAAAACTTATTTTTAAATATATCTTAAATAAAGTCTTTTGGTAGAAATCACATGAGAGAATTTTTTTGGCCAAAGCTTTTCGAACCAACAAGTGTGGTTCATCATCAGGAATAGATGAAGAGGCAGACCATGGCAAAAGCTTAAATAGAGAGCAATGTAGAGGCACAATTTCAAGTAACGACTATATTTGAACAATGATGTTTAAATTATAATATTAGTTTATTAATATATTAAAAACAAATATTATTAAGTAACAGTTATATTAAATTGTTAATTTTTGAAAAAAAAGTTTAAATAATGATATTATTTCATTAATTTATTTAATAATAAATTAATGAAACAATATCATTATATATATATATGTTATAATGATATTGTTTCATTAATTTATTATTAAATAAATTAATGAAATAATATCATTATTTAAACTTTTTTTTCAAAAATTAACAATTTAATATAACCTTTACTTAATAATATTTGTTTTTAATATATTAATAAACTAATATTATAATTTAAACATTATTGTTCAAATATAGTAGTTACTTGAAATTATGTCTCTACATTGCTCTCTATTTAACCCTTTGCCATGGTTTGCCTCTTCATCTGGTCCTGATGATGAACCACACTTGTTGGTTTAACCTTTACTTACTAATATTTGTTTTTAATATATTAATAAACTAATATTATAATTTAAACATTATTGTTCAAATAGAGTAGTTACTTGAAATTATGTCTCTACATTGCTCTCTATTAAAGCCTTTGCCATGGTTTGCCTCTTCATCTGGTCCTGATGATGAACCACACTTGTTGGTTCGAAACGCGTCGGCAAAAAAAATTCTCTAGTATAATTTCTACCAAAAGACTTTGTTTAATTCATTATGGATCACAAAAACTTAAATACATAAATATATTCAACTTCTTAAAAAAAAACCTCTCTTTCAAATTTATAATGCGATTTTTTTTACAAAATTTACATCAAAATTACTATGAAAAAAACCACAGCGTAAAAAATTTAAACCATAACCTATATTAAATTTATAACATACATAAAATATTATTACACGTCTATGCTCATAATTAAAAATGGACAAATAAAATAGTAAACCAGTGACAACGACTTTTTCGTCTATTCAGTTATTTGAAAATAATAAAGGACAAGATTATGAACAAGCCAAAAAAACTTAATTTATATAAGGCGCGTTTAAGCGATATGCATGACTAGTAATGATCAGTGATGAAAACGAAAGATTAGGTTAACCGCCATGTTTAGTATTGAATTTGTTACGAGATTTGTATTAAAAATCGAATCATAACAAAAGTATCTTTTAGAAATAGGCCTACGAAGTATGAAGTCAGTCTTATCACTTTCTCATAAATTTACTTTTTATATAAACTTTACAAAATCTCCACTCTTTTTATTTGATAAATTTATTTTTTTCTATAAATTTTAAAAATCACTAATTTATTTTTATAATTAATTAAAAATTGATTTAAGTTTAAAAATAATAAATTTACAATTCAAAGAAATTATTATAAAATTAAATTAAAAATGGATTTATGTTTAAAAATAATAAATTTATAATTAAAAAATTATTATAAATTTCAATTTGATTTTAAAATTTCATATATAATTATTAATTATAAAATTAATAAATATTTAATAATGAATAATTAATAAATATTTAATAATGAAAGAATATATTATAATTATGTGGATATATATTTTTATTAAATTTTGATTTTATGGTTATGAATCAAAGATGTTCATATAGTTTGGTGATTTATATTTTTTATCTCCTAATCCATAACTATTTTCACATTATTTTATTTGATTATAAATTTACTATATAATTTATTGATGAATATATATTTGTGAAAAATACAATAATTGGGTCTTCTCATCTCCTTATCATTCTCTTTAAACATTTCCTAGTATCATTTTCTTTTTCTTTTATGGATAGATAAATAAATGAAATTTTAGATAGTAAATTCTTTATATCTTTAATTCTATATTTTATTTCCATATATGTAATCAAATGAAATATCATGTAATTTATGCGGAAAAATCTTTTATAAACTCTGTTTTTATATATATATATATAATTTGATTATAATTTTTTAAAGTAATCCATAAGTAAATATATGTTCTGTTTTTATATATATTGATTAAATTTTTTTAAAATAATTTATGGGTAAGTATATGTTTTTTAAAGGTAAAATGGTTAACCATTCTCTTTCTCTTCAGTATTTTTATAAAATATTTGAACTACGCCATTGAAAAATTATTATTCACTATTTTTATTTCACTCTTTATTATTTTTAATCCCATTCAAAAATAATTTAACAGAGCAGTCGTGCTTTTGCCATCGACGTTCAACAACAAAAACGACTTAACAACTTTACCAGTTTTTTATTTACCGTGAGAGTTGTCCTCTCTATTGGAAAAAAAAGTCATTATCAAGAAAAGTATAATAGGGTAATCGCAATGTGTGTGGGTAAGAAAAGGATGTTAGTAAAGAGGACAAGATTGAAGAGACCCTCGTGTCCAGCGTGCTTGCTTACGTGGCCAGGTTGGAGGAAGTAAGTTTGTACGTTGGAAAAGGCTATACAATCAATGGAATTGACCAGATGTAGCCTTTTTTTTATGACATTTAGGTTAAAAGACCCGGTTCCAAGGCCAAGAGGCCAAGCTCAATCACGTGGGCCTTGAGCAAACTAAAAGGAAAACTCCTTTGTTAAGGTGGGCACTTAACCAGATAATCTTCAATGATCTTGTCACAGCTCGGATCTGTGTATATGTCTATTTATTATGTGGCCTACCCAATCCATGATAGCTTTATCATCCAAGAAATTGTTCGTTCATCGTGTGGGTCTGTGATGGCAGCTTAGTATCATATGAAATTCAATCAGGAAAGATCAGCCTTTTTTCTCAGTGGTCTATAATTAAGTGAGTTATGGGCTCCAAATTATCTCCTACCCGGGCATTATGGTCACTGGGCAACACTTTACTGTGTTGGTATGTGTGAAAAGCAGCAATAATAATAATAATATATTAATTGGCATGTTGTGTTATATTCACTTTTAAGGGAAGGGTCACAGAGTGCACCATCCTGTCAGGTCTGCATCACTCAGCAGGCACTGGGATCCAACTCTCTTTTTCTTGGCATTTGCATGTGTGTTTGTTTGTGTCCCAACTATTTACAGCTTTTCTTCCAATTCCCAATAGTCAAGCAGCACTCCATTTTCTTCACAGTGTATTCTGCCCTGCCATTGCAATCATTTCATCCTTACTCGACAATATTAAACCTTAATCAATCTTTGTTTCCTCCATTGATTATCTCAATCTCAACTCAGGTGGGCATAATTTATTTAGATATAGAAAGACAGACTTTTAAGATAATAAAGCTTTCGTACTCTGTGCCTTCAATGTAACTTCTGATAGATGGTGGTGTACCTACACCAGCAGGACATTAGCGGAGCACAACCCTGCCGCCTTCCCTCACTTCCCCCTTTCTCTGTGAAAGCTTATCTCTTGGCGGTGGCAGCTGTTTGAAACATAAACTGGTGATGGATTAGCGGCCCAGAAAGGCAAGGCATGGGAGAATACTGGGCGTACGCAGGGCCTTTCGGGATCTGTGAAGTGTTTGTTTTGTAAGATGAGAAGCTTGTGGCTTACAGATTCGTGCAAAGATAGCCAGGTTCATGCCCTCAACCCCATTGAAAGGACTCCCCAGTCCTGGCTCCAAGTCGAAAGAGGAAAGCTTGCGAAAATGTCTTGCTCCGATCCTTCCTCCTTTTACAAGTATGTCTCTACTAATCTCTGTCCGATTTGTATAACGGTGATTTCTTTGACAGGAAGCTCTTTCTAGCTTGCTCATATTTATGCTGTGTAGAGTTGTGGTTAGTGTGAGATTTGATTTTGAGGGTGTGCTTGGTCCCCTGAAATAGAAACTAAAAGTCATAACTTTTCTGAAACATTCGGGTTTGAAGCTAGACTTTGCCTTAATCCACGCGAAATAAAACATAACAGGGAGAGTGGAGATGAAACTCTCTAAAAATAGAATAAACGTCAAATTTAGCTGCTAATTCAGGACCTTTACCAGTATATATCTTTATAAAATGTTTTCTTTGACGACTAACATAGACAACAGTACATAGGCCTTTTATAACAAGGCCATCGCACCCGCCAGAAGGCTAGCTAAGGGCAAAATTGGGCTGGTTACAAACCAAAAGTGCACACTGCACTACTATAGGCCCCTTGGACATATAATAGAAGTGTATAAGGTGCATAGAGTGAATAAATAAAAGTATAATTAAACGGCCAAATCTTCCGAAACAAGCATCAGCCCATCATATTCTGGGAGCAGCAGGAAGGGGTCCCAACATTGGGCAGCTGGTCGTCGTGTCCTTGGGGGTTGGGGCCTAACCAGTAGCAGAAGCCTCAGGGTTGGTGACAATTGGTACCCAGCCATCATTGTGGGGTTCTGGTGTCTACTCAGCCTCAGAGATGCTAACCTTGAGCATAGGGAACTTATTATTATGCTGCGCAGGCTGGGATGGCTAACTTGTGTTACCATTATATATCCTATTTTGTAAGCATCCTATTTTATGACAATCTGACGTGAATACAGTAAGATTGCTTTTATTTTTGTAAATGCTGTAAAATTGTCCTCTTAATGTAACCTCTCCAGTTATGAAGCCTTTTCCCTTCACCAGACAGTTGTGTGTTTAGTCCAAGCCATGTTGCAAGCTGTCATAACAATGTTGAATCCAGCATAATGTTGGTCTCCCATCTACATAACACACCATCTCTGTTTGAACATGCTCTTCTTAAACTGAAACCTGCATGCTAATAATGTTTACTGCTTATGGTCTGAGAACGTAATTTATTTAAGTAGGAATTCTTTTTAGAAGTGAAATAAAGACACTGGAAATGATTCAGATGAATATTACCTGCTTTATGATTATCGCTGATTGTTTGTGTTCAAACTTCAAAGCATAAGTACTAGAAGTATTCAGGGGAATACCTACTGCACTAATCATTTCAGTTTATGTGCTTGGTATAGGCAGTTTGTGTCCTTAGCATAGGCAGTTGTTAAGAAGTTATTTTGTATTTATTTTTGTGAAACTTTGACATGCAGTTCATCACTTATCAAACTTGCAGAACCTCCCATAGAGCCGAATTTCAAACCACTAGATTATGTAGAAGTGCTGGCTCAGATTCATGAAGAACTTGAAGCTTCTCCCAACCATGGAAAGTCAGACCTTTATTTATTGCAATCTCAAGTTTTCAGGGGCCTTGGTGAAGTGAAACTGCTCCGGCGGAGTCTCCAATCTGCCTGGAAACATGCTAGTACTGTTCATGAGAAGCTTGTATATGCAGCCTGGCTGAAACACGAGAAACAAGGGGAGGAGATGATCAGTGACCTGCTCTCTCAGTGTAGCAAATGCCTGCAGGAATTTACTCCCTTGGATATTATTTCAGAATTTTCACCAAAAGCAGCTTCAAATGATTTCTCATATTCTCCCATTTCAAAAAACCAGGAACCTCTACTTCAATGTGGCTCTATGTCAGATCCTTCTTCAGATATTGTTGTTTTCCACATCGGAGAGGATGAAATAGTTTGTAATCGGCAGAAAGTTGCCACAATGTCTGCTCCCTTTCATGCCATGCTGAATGGTTGTTTCACAGAAGCACGGAAAAGAGACATAGATTTTTCTGATAATGGTATTTCTGCAAGAGGCATGCGTGCCATTTGTAAATTTAGTGAGACAGGTAAACTAAGTGATGATCTGTCACCAGATGTCTTGTTAGATATCCTGGCTTTTGCAAACAAGTTTTGTTGTGAGCAATTAAAGGATGCTTGTGACAGAAATCTAGCATCTTTAATTCATACTGAACAGGATGCAATAACTTTTATGGAATATGGCTTGGAGGAGGGTTCTCAGGTGCTAGTGGCTTCCTGCCTACAGGTGATCTTGCGTGAACTTCCTTATTCTTTACAACATGAACAAGTTGCAAAACTCTTTTACAACACTGACATGCGGAAGAGGTCAATAATGGCGGGCAGTGCTTCATTTGCTTTATATTCTTTATTAAGTGATGTTGCTATGAAGGATGATCTGAAATCAGATAAATCAGCCTTTTTCCTAGAATGCTTAAGAGAGTGTGCAACAACTAGCAGACAAAAATCATTGGCTGTCCATCAGCTGGGTTGTGTGATGCTTGCAAGAAGAGAGTATGATAAGGCTGAAAGGTTATTCGATGCAGCTGTAAATGAAGGCCACGTTTACTCTCATGCAGGTCTAGCAAGAGCAAAGTATAAGAGAGGATATAAGCATGCAGCCTATGATGAAATCAGTACTTTATTATCTTCTTGCAAGCAGTTAGGTTGGATGTATCAAGAAAGGTCTTTGTATTGTGATGGGAAAGAAAAATGGTTAGACTTGGAAAGAGCAACAGCATTGGATCCAACTCTTACCTATCCTTTTATGTACCGAGCTGCAGTATTAATGAGAGAGCAGAGTGCACATGCTGCACTGATAGAAATCAATCGTGTTCTAAGTTTCAAGTTGACACTTGATTGCCTGGAGCTTCGAACTTGCTTTTACTTGGCCCTTCAAGATTATAGGGGTGCATTGTCTGATATTCAAGCAATCTTAACTTTAAATCCAAACTATATGATGTATGGGGGTCGTGTGGGGGCTTCTCAATTGCGTAGTCTATTGATTCCACACGTGGAGCATTGGACAACTGCAGACTGCTGGATGCAGTTGTATGATCGATGGTCTTCTGTGGATGATATTGGGTCACTCGCTGTAATTTACCAAATGTTGGAGTCAGATTCTGGAAAGAGTCTACTTTTCTTCAGACAGTCACTTCTTCTGCTCAGGTTTGTTTGTCACATTGGAAGCGAATATTTTTTGGATGATATATAAAATATAGTTGCAAGTGACTATTAAAAGTTGGTTTTAATCATGCTGATTTTCTTTCTAGAATTGCAATATTGATCGATAAAATGTTGAGTATTGGGTGTTATTTATTGACTAGGTTAAATTGCCCCGAAGCAGCAATGCACAGTCTTCAGTTGGCCCGCCAACATGCAACCTGTGAGCATGAGCGTCTGGTTTATGAGGGATGGATCCTTTATGATACAGGTCATTGTGAAGAGGGACTGCGGAAAGCAGAGGAATCAATTGCCATCCAAAGGTCATTTGAGGCCTTTTTTCTTAAAGCATATGCTTTGGCAGATTCCAGCATAGATCCAGCATCTTCTGTTGTCATTGTATCACTACTGGCAGAAGCTTTAAAGTGTCCTTCTGATGGGCTTCGCAAGGGTCAGGTTTGCATTTATTCCTAACAGCAAATGCCTTGGAATGTAATTTTGTTCTGTGCAGATTGAGCATTAATTCTGGATTTATATTTTACTATTTTTCTCTTCCATTATTTCATTCACTAAGATGATCCAAATGTCTGTATGGGACATTTTTTGAGTCAGATCAGGTACTGAGCAGGATTCCCTATCCACCATATTTCAAATTATTTTTTTGATCACATGTCTTGTGTGTTAGCATTTGCGTTGCTCTAAAAGTGTTTACACCATGTTAGGGGTGCCTTCATGTGACTTCTTTTGCATGGCGAAAGCCTAGCCTTTTAGTTGTATCTCAGACCTTTTGGTTGATGACATTTGGAGAGCTTTCTATATCTCGTAGCTTGACCTTGGACTTGGTGCTAGATGTGGTGCACTCCTTGATGAGGTGGTTATCTTATGTGGCATTGATATCTTCCATAGACATGGTACTTGTGTTGAGGAGGATGGTTGCTTGCATGGGTGTTGGATCTATCTTGGAGGACAAGTACTAGGCAATAGTGGGAAGGGTGCTTAGCCTAAGGCATGTTAGGACTACTGGGCATGCCTTTGGAGGATGAGCACTTGACTTGAGGGTGCATTTCTTGCTGTTGTATATGGACTTAGGACACAAATGTTGAGGAGGAGTGTTGGAGCATTGGTTGCTTGTCTTGAAGAGTGAGGAGACTTGTGATAAGGAGAGATCACTTCACTTGGAGACCTTATCCTGAGGATTAGATTATGTTGCTTGTGAAACCTAGTCCATGCTACTATTGTTGGCAACCCTTTCCATATAAAGTGAGGAGAGAGTCTTTTGTTGTAGCATTCATGTAGCAAGCATGTAAGAGTTCATTAGATGATTTATATCTTGAAGATAAAATTGTCTTGATTCTTTGTACTTGTTTTCATTCAAGGGAGGAAGGTGCTAGTGTTTGTGATAGGCAGAACCTAGAGGAGACTTGGCGTGCTAGGATTTGAGTCCTTGTGTGAGATTGACCTATGATTTGTGGCAAGCTTGGAGAAACATAAGGATGGATTTGATGGTGTTGATGCTGGCTTGTTGAAGATTCCTTGGTGTGGCTAGATAGGTTGGTGGGATGTCTTATTAGGACTTTGTATTGCTGGTTAGGATTTACTATTGATGGTGGATGCCCTAGCTAGGGTTTGGAAGTGTTGAAGAATCCTAGCCCTTGATAAGCTTGAAGGACTATCTTGAACCAACTTGTGATAAGCTGTTGGTATGTACTTGCAACTCCATTCGTATGTCTATATGAAATGTGCTTTGCTGTCCAACCTCTGTGTACTTGCAAACATGATTTTTTGGCTTATATTCTCATGGTGAATGAGTAGTTTCCAGGCTGTTTGATATGCTGATTTATGATGAACAGTTAGGATTTTGTATTGCTGGTTAAGGTTTGCAGCTTGCTATTAATGGTGGATGCCCTAACTAGGGTTCTGAAGTGTTGAAGAGTCCTAGCTTGTGATAAGCTTGAAGGACTATTTTGTACCAGCTTGTGATAAGCTTGAAGGACTATTTTGTACCAGCTTGTGATAAGCTTGAAGGACTATTTTGTACCAGCTTGTGATAAGCTGTTAGTGTGGAAAAAGTCAGGATTAAATCCCCAAAACGTGATTTTTTTGGCTGGCCGATTAAATCGGCCGATTTTTTCCCAGTTGAAAAAGTCGGGATTAAATTGGGACTTTTTCCAAATAATCGTGAATGAGGTAGTTTCTTTAACGATTTTTTATTTTTGTTTTTGAAAAATCGGAATTTTATTGAAAAAGTCAGGATTTAAAAAAAATGAATATTTTTGTATTTTTTTAATTTTGCCAACTTTTTCAAAAACTCCCGACTTTAACGACTTTTTCAATTTCTGGACCCTTGCCGATTTAATCCCAACTTCGACTTTTTCCACATTGATTTGTAACTCCATTCTTATGTCTAGATGAAGTGTGCTTTTCTGTCCAAACTTCTGTGTACTTGCAAACCTGATTTTTCGGCTTATATATTATAGTCATGGTTAATGAATAGTTTCTAGGTTGTTTGATATGCTGATTTATGATGAACAGTTAGCATATTTTGTTGAGTTAATAAGTATAAAGAAGCTAAGAGGGCAGATTTGTGGTTGCAACAAATTTGTTATATGTTGGGGATGCTCTGATGGATAGAAATATAGTTCTCCTCATTACAATTGTTTGGTGTTTATGTTTTTGGTGGCCTTGTGTATTTTTGATTGAGCATTAGTGAAATATATGCAACTGTAATATATATTTCATACTCAGTTCTAAGGTTGACATTTCACAAGAAATAGATCCAAGGAACCTCAAGGTTGATGTGAAATTTCTGAAATTGCATCGAGCATGTTTTCTCAAAATTTTCACATGGTATTAGAGCTGATTTAACTAGGATCACTCTCTTTGTGAAAAGGGAGTTGTGTATTTTAGTTGTCCTGTACTTGGAGAGGTGCTTGACCTATTATAGGTTGCCAGGTGTGAAATCCTGGTGTTCTTCGGAAGAAGATTTTGAAGCTTAGTTTGCAAGGATGATTACTCTTTAGTCTTCGAGAGTGTGATAGGTTGGAAGGGGCTCCCATTTTTACACCTTAGAAGAGCAAATTGTAAATGCCAAAGAGATCAATCCCTAGGAGTATGTTGAGACAAATATCGTTGCACATAATGATCCAAAACTATTGGTCGAGCATAAAAAAAGAATGCCAAGGCAAAGAAATTTGATCTTCTATTGGTGAGTGGTAATTTGGTCACTCACTTCTAGAGAATAAGATGAACAAGGAGATTAATGAATGTTTTCATTGCATTATACTAGAGTGCGAGTGTCTCTAAGAAGATGCTCTTAAGAAACAAGCTTTTAGCGATGAGTGACGTAGAGATGGTGGTTAACTGCCTAGTTATGATTATAGAGTTCAAAGGTTAGTTCGATGCCATAGCTATACATATTCTTAATAAACATAAAAGTAAAACCATTGGCAATAGCATATTACATAGAGATTTACCTTGGAAAGCCAAACTAGGAAAACTAGCAAATTGTTTAGAGTTGCACTAGTAACTTTATCATCAATCAACTCCATTGTTTTCATTACAATATATGGGATTCTGCTTCATCAAAAACCCCTAATCCATTAAGCCAGATTAGATTACAATGTCAATTCTTTAACCAAAATTAGAAAACCATCGGTTGAAACACCATGTGCTACAAAACTGCTAAATGTGAAAATCGTATGTCGAAAACTGTCAAAACATACACAAAAACTGCGCTTTTATTTTTGGCTCCGGGGGTTACACCATTGAACCCTAGGGTAGGGGGCAAGCCCCTAGATGGTGGGGGTTGCCTCTTTGTTGTACCCAATGCATCTAAATCGTGCGTGGGTTTTTAGCCTGCAAAGAATATAACATGTGCCCAAATTTTTTCATCTTAGAAACCTTTTGTCAAAGGTGTTTGTGCTCATCAGAGGTTACCTACTTTTGATAAGGTTTGGGTTGACTTTGTCTAGGAAGAGATAATCTTAGAATCTTAATCAAAAGCAAAGAGACACAATCCTCATCTAGAGGATAAGAAAGGGAAACAATAAAAGACACAAGAACGGTAAGAAGGAAGAATCAAGCCAAAGTAAGAAGGATTTGAGTGATGTGAAATGTTTTAGGTGTCAACAAAGGGGACATTTCTTTATCCATTTTCTTGACACAAAATTAGGTTGCAATGAGTAGGCACTGTAGCAAGAGTGGATGAGCTAGCACCCTATCTTGAGATTGTCTTCATGGTTTATTGTTCATCTTCTAACAGTGTGGTGTGTTGGGTGCTATGTGGACAATGGAGCATCAAAACATATGATAGCAAATTCTTTAACAAGCTTCAAGTGCAAGTAGGAGGAATGAGTGTGGAGTTGGGTGATACTGGTACTTATATTGTGAAAGGATTGGGCTTCATCTTCTTCTAGATTTCATCAAGTGATGTTCTTGAGTTGAATGATGTTTTGTTTGTTCATGGTTTGAAAAAAATCTTCTTTCGGGTTCTTGTATGATAGATTTCCAACGTAGAGTTGCATTTGAAGGACAATGATGCACTATCGACGATTGTAGTCTAGCAAGTTTGAGGAATTTGGCTAGAGGTGCATGAGATGGTGGACTTTATTGGTCGCTTACCGATCATGTGGCACTTGTACATGCTAATGAAAAGTTGGGTGAGCCTTCTAGCTTTGAGGAGGCCCATGAAAAGGAGTGTTAGGATGCCATGATTGAGGAGTTTAACTCCATTCCACAAAATGATGTTTGGGAGATTGTATTGAGGCCCATGGGGAAATCATTGGTTGATTCTAGGTGATGGTACAAGATCAAACCTAAGTTACCGGAAATGCTACCCCCAACTCTCGGAAATGCCACCCCCAACTCTCGGAAATGCCGTTCGGCGTTTTGGATACAGAAACATGTACAAAACGACTTGCAAACGACATGGAAACGTTTCCGCCACGTTTCACTTTTTGGAAACGATTAGCCTAAGATTGGAAACGTTTCAAAGGAGTTTCAAGAAAATTTGATACGTTTCCAAAAAAATTGGATAGGTTTCCATAAAACATGGATACGTTTCCAAGTTTCCAGTTTGTAATATCTCTTATCAGGAATATTCCTCAAACACAAGCAAACTCCAACCAGAGATGGACTGGGAGGGCTTTTACCAGATATGTCGCCTCTGAAAAGAGGACGAGATCCGGAGGCTACCTGGCCCTTTCCAGACTCTGTCTAAGAGTATAGGAGAACACACAAGTGGTATAATAGCCGAGAATGCTCAAAGAGATGCAAACAACAATGGTGCAACATATAACAATATAACCATAAGTAGATACTCAAGAAATGCAGAGAGAAATGTTAAGCCATTTTATTATACTGAGTAATAGAATGAGTACAGGAGGTGATCAGAAAGATGGCACCTCGACTTGCACAAGGCAAGTGAAGATATACACTCAGAATAGCAAAGGAATGGCCCCTCTTTGAACTGCGTCCTAGCCGCTAGAGAACTATTGTGCTACTGTTGCTGCTAGAAATCAAATGAGGATTTGGGGCTGCTCCCCTCCTCAGAAAGGGCTGAAACTCTGGAATCAGACTCTACTCAAGAAACCCAGAAAAACCCAAAAAGCTCTCCTAGAATGGCCGACCCCCAGAAAATCACCCCCTTGGGGTTCTGTGCAGTCCCTCAATGCTTTGCGCTGCCACCGAATGATACCCTCCAGAAATCTGCCTGAAACCTCTGTTGGAACTCTCCAATATGCAAAGGGTTGATCCCCTGCTCTCTCTCTCTCAGCACAAATCCTACTGCAAACCCTCAACTCAGATTCCTGCCAGAAAGAACTGCGTCATCCCTCTCAGTGCTGGCAGTCCTCCAAAACTCTGATGAAACTACTAATGAAATGCTGATAAAACTATTGCTAAAGTGCCAATGGAAATACCTTGCCCGAGCAGGCACTCGAAGTCCCCCGGGCTAAGGGTGAGATCTCCAAACGGAGACACTCAATGCACTAAACAGCGCTGCAAACTAGCTAAACAACCAGCGTGCTCTAAGTTGAAATGACTATCACAAATGCTCATAACTGAATGCTCAAAATGAGGGGACTCCTCTCTCCTTTATAGCCTTTGCCTCTCTCAATCCCAAGGCTCACCTCCTCCTGCGTGATTCCTCTCTTGCCACGTGTTTCTTCCCTCCTGCGCAGTCCCTCCATGTGTCTGTGTGGGCTCTATTTCTGCGTCCCCCTTTGGTCCCCTTGGCTCCCCCTTAAGTCACAACGTTGTGCTACTAGGAAGTGACTTTTTATTCTAAAAGTGAGTTATGTCCCCCGTCCTCACTTTTTATTTACAAATAACTATAGAAGACAAAAATTGAACAAAATCGAATATTCCAATTAGCCATGGCTAATTAGGAATATTACAGTCTCCCCCGACGAAATGTTGTTTGTCCTCGAGCAACTGAAGTGATGGATGCCGCAAGATCTTCTCACTCTCCCAAGTGGCATCCTCATCCGGCAAATTCTTCCACCTCACCAAGAATTCTCGGACCGTCCTGCTCCGCAGCTGCCTCTCCCTGGTATCAATGATAGCCTCCGGCTGTAAAACCAAATGCCCCTCATCATCCATGGGTGGTAGCTCATCTGTCACGGTCACCTGCTGCTCCAATGCCTTTTTCAGGCATGATACATGAAAAACGTTATGAATCTTGCTGCCTTGGGGTAGCTCCAACTCATATGCAACCTGTCCAATCCTGCGTATCACCCTGTATGGCCCATAAAAGCAGGGCTTTAGCTTCTCAGCCCCCTTCTGCTTCAGTGACGACTGTCGGTATGGCTGTTATCGTAGGTAGACCATGTCCCCTACCTCGAACTGTCTCTCCACCCGACCCCTGTTGGCATACAACTTCTGTTGGTTCTATGCTGTAGCCATGTTGTCCTTGAGAGCTCGGAGGATATCCTGACTCTCTTGGATCCAAATCTTGGCTCTAGGAGCCTTGCTATCACCAAACATCACGTCAGCAAAAGATAAAGGATGAATCATGATACCCATATAAGGCATAGAATGGTGACATACCAATGGACATGTGATGTGAAGTATTGTAGTAGTACTCCCCTAGATGCAACCACTTCAGCCATGCTCGCTGCTGCCCACTGTCATAGTTACGCAAGTAGCCCTCCAGCCACTTGTTAACTATCTCTGTCTGCCTAATCCGTTTGTGGGTGATAACTGGTACTCAGTGTCAACTCCGTCTCCACCAACCGGAAAAGCTCCTACCAAAACTTGCCCATGAAACGACTGTCCCTATCACTGACGATGGTCTTAGGAAGACCATGTAGCCTGAAGATCTCTCTAAAGAACAGCTCGACCACCTGTGCTACTGTATAGTGTGTGGATATGGCAAAAAAATGTGCATACTTCGTCAGTCGATCAACGACGACAAAGATACAATCCTTGCCCTGTGCCATGGGCAACCCTGTGATGAAGTCCATTGAAATACTTTCCCATTTCCCCTCCAGAATGGGAAGAGGTTGCAATAAACCCACGGGATGGCTCATTTCTCCTTTGTTCCTCTGGCAAACATTGCACTCCCGGATGTGCTGGAGTACGTCCTCCTTGAGGCCCTTCCAGGAGAACCTCTCTCTAATGGCCCTGTAGGTTTTGGTAAACCCTTGATGTCCTGCCAATGGTGAATCATGTGATGCCTGGAGTATCTTCTTCTTGAGCTGAGACCCCTCATTCAAGAAGATCCGGTCCCTGTAATAGATGATCTCATCGACCACCCTGTACCTGTCATCTGCCACCTGCCCATCCAGTATCTCACATGCAAAACTGTCCTTGGAGTACTCTACTAAGAGTCGAGCCCTCCAGTCTGTATCCAAGCTCATAAGAGACAACGTGGCTGGTCTACGTGAAAGGGCATTTGCTACCACATTGTTCTTACCCTTGACATACTCAATGTCAAAGTCATATGCTTGGATCTTACTGATCCACTTCTGTTGCCTCTCCTGTAGTTACTTCTGCTCCAAAAAGAACTTGATGCTGTTGTGATCAGTCCTCACCCTGAACTTGTTACCCACCAAATACTGCCGGTACTTAGCCAATGCATGCATGATGGCCAGCATCTCCTTGTCGTATATAGAATACAACCTCTTGTGCGGAAGGAGCTTCCGGATTTTAAAGGCTATAGGGTGACCTCCCTGCATCAACACTGCGCCGATTCCCTCTCCCCACGCATCACACTCCAAAACAAAAGGCTGCGTAAAATCTGGCAACGCAAGCACTGGGTAGTTGCTCATAACCTCCTTGAGCCCGTCAAAAGCTCGTTGCGCTGTATCCGACCAACTGAATGCCCCCTTCCTCATCAAATCTGTCAGGGGTGCAGCAAGCTGTGAGAAACCCTTGACGAACTTCCGGTAGTAAGTACAAATGCTAATGAATCCTCGTAGTTCCGTCACGTTTCTTGGCTTCGGCCATTCTCTGATGGCCCTGATCTTCTCCTCGTGGACTCTCACTCTGTTCACCCCTATGATGTGTCCCAGATACAACATCTCCGTCAACCCAAACTCACACTTGGAGAGTTTGGCATAGAACTGTTGCTCCTATAAGATACGCAATACTGTCTCAATGTGCTGGAGATGCTCCTCCCAAGTCCTGCTGTAAATTATAATATCATCAAAGAATACCAACACAAACTTCCTCAAGTGACTATGGAAGATGTGATTCATGCAGGACTGAAATGTAGCGGGGGCGTTGGTTAGCCCAAAAGGCATCACCAAGAACTCAAAGTGCCCATAGTGACACCTGAAGGCGGTCTTGGGAATGTCCTGCTCCCTCATGCGAATCTGATGGTACCCAGATCTCAAATCGATCTTTGAGAAGAACCGTGCTCCTCTCAAATCGTCCATCAACTCATCGATCTTGGGTGTGGGGTACCTGTTCTTCAGGGTCTTCTTGTTCAAGGCCCTGTAATCAATGCACATCCTCAATGTATCGTCCTTCTTCTTCACCAACACCACGGAAGAAGCAAAAGGACTCATGTTCAGTCGAATGTGCCGAAGAGCCAGCAACTCCTGGATAGCCCGCTCAATCTCATCCAGATAGGCCTTGGGGTGCCTATAGGGGGTGGTAATCACCTCCATCCGATGAGCCGAAATAGTCTGAGGCAGATATGTGTGCTGTCCCCGTATCTTCTCATGCCTCCCTGTCTTCTCATCATCCCACTCCATCTCTAAGGTCTTCCAATCCGTTGTGACCTTCCCTAGAGTGATAAGCCACTGAACACCCAGTATCATGTCAGTGTCCGGAATATTGACCACGAAAAAGTGGTCAGTCAATGTGTAGGTGCCCATCGTCACTGAAAGCTCTGGAATATAACGAGCACATGTCATGGTCTAATCTCCTGGGACCAAGACTGAAAACCCATCGAAGCTCTCTGTCTGTATCCCTCTCCGCTCAACCATCTGTGCATCGATGAAGTTGTGGGTCGCCCCACTGTCAACCAAAACTGATACTCGCTGGCCACGTACTGTCCCTCGTACACGTAACGTCAGATACTTGGGAACTCCTCGCAATGCTGTAAGGGCCCTTCTGGTGGGTGCAAAAGATGCACCACCTGCTGCTGGTGGTGGAGGTGGCAAAGGTCCCTTTACGACATGGCTATCTCCTGCCTCCACATCATCCTCGTCATCCTCTTCTCCACTGCTCTCGGAGAAGACCTCAATAAAATGTGCTTTGCCAGCAGCACATCTATGTCCCGGTGCCCACGGCTCCTGACATGTGAAGCACAATCGCTTCTTCTTCAGCTCCCTCCTGATATCGTCTTAATCTGTACTCGTCCTGGATTCCCCTTTGGAGGTGGAATCCTCACATCCTTCCCCTTGGACTGAAAAGTCTGTCTCTGGGGGTATGGTGTCCGGGTCCTGGGTAAGACATCCTGTAAGTCCCGGGTCCTGCTGATAGCGTCCTGGAGTGTGGCTGGTCTAGTGCACTGGACTAGACCCCGAAGTGACTCTGCTAACCCGTCAACATACATATAGACCCTCCTCGCCGTGGATAGGTCTGGCACCATCACGGAGACCCTCAAGAAATCTGCAATGTAGGTCTCTGGGCTCCCTGTCTGTTTGAGCCTCGTCAACTCAACAAAATGCTGCTCTGGATCCCTCCGATCAAATCGCTCCATCAATCTCCTGGTAAACTCCACATATGTCGTCACTGTAGAGTGCCCGAGTGTAACCATCCCATGAAACCACCAATCCTGGGCCTCACCATCCAAATGCAATGTTGCCACCTTGATGGCCTCTGTCTCTGACATCTGGTTAAGCTGGAAATAAATGTCTAGCTTCTCCACCCAAGACTTTGCCGAACTGTTTGATGAACCATCAAACGTAGGCAAGTGGAATCTATTCGCTGCACGGTGGGTGTCACCATCATGGTAATGCTGGTACCCTCTGTGATGGTTGCGGGGTCTACTATCCCGCTGGAGCTGAACAAAATCTCTGAATGAGAGGGCTTCCCTGAACTCTTGCCCATAGGCCTGGTACTCTGCAAAATAATCGTCCATATGTCCGAGCTTTGCCTCCTGCTGGGCTACGACACCCGTGTTTGCTCCTAAGAAAGTGGGCATGGTAGAGCGTGTAGGGGCATGTGAGGCTACCTGCTGCGCAGTATCACGCTGCTCTGGCAAATGGTGGGATGCGCCCGATCCCTCACCAACCTGGAAAACTCGTGGGCTCTTACGCTATCTGGCCTCTACTGCCGTGAATCTCTGCCCCATCACCTCAATCTGCCTCAATAGATCCTGCACTGATTTGAGGAGCATATTCGCAAATCTCTTCCCGTCATCATCTGCCATCGGAGCCTCCCACTCTGCGCCCACCACAGGCTCCCTTTGTTCTGCGCCCACCACAGGCTCCCTTTGTTCTGCGCCCACCACAGGCTCCCTCCGTTTTGCGTCCACCACAGGCTCCTCCTGTTCTGCGCCCACCACCGGAACACAATCTCCCTCTCTGTAAGTGTTCTCCAACCAACGCCCAGTGTCTCTGTATCTCCGACCTCTGTAACAGATATAGGGTTTTTCCCCCGATGTCATAGATTGCTAGCTCCACAGGCTGAGCCAGATCTATGCTCTGATACCACTGTGATATCCCTTATCAGGAATATTCCTCAAACACAAGCAAACTCCAACCAGAGATGGACTGGGAGGGCTTTTACCAGATATGTCGCCTCTGAAAAGAGGACGAGATCCGGAGGCTACCTGTCCCTTTCCAGACTCTGTCTAAGAGTATAGGAGAACACACAAGTGGTATAATAGCCGAGAATGCTCAAATAGATGCAAATAACAATGGTGCAACATATAACAATATAACCATAGGCAGATACTCAAGAAATGCAGAGAGAAATGTTAAGCCATTTTATTATACTGAGTAATAGAATGAGTACAGGAGGTGATCAGAAAGATGGCACCTCGACTTGCACAAGGCAAGTGAAGATATACACTTAGAATAACAAAGGAATGGCCCCTCTCTGAACTGCGTCCTAGCTACTGGAGAACTGCCGTGCTGCTAGAAATCAAATGAGGATTTGGGGTTGCTCCCCTCCTCAGAAAAGGCCGAAACTCTTGAATTGGACTCTACTCAAGAAACCCAGAAAAACCCAGAAAGCTCTCCTAGAATGGCCGACTCCCGAAAAATCACCCCCTTGGGGTTCTGTGCAGTCCCCTAATGCTCTGCGCTGCCACTGAATGATACCCTCCAAAAATCTGCCTGAAACCTCTGCCAGAACTCTCCAATATGCAAGGGCTGATCCCCTGCTCTCTCTCTCTCAGCACAAATCCTACTGCAAACCCTCAACTCAGACTCCTGCCAGAAAGAACTGTGTCATCCCTCTTAGTGCTGCGCAGTCCTCCAAAACGCTGATGAAACTATTGTTGAAATGCTGATAAAACTACTGCTGAAATGCCAATGGAAATACCTTGCCCGAGTAGGCACTCGAAGTCCCCCGGGGCTAAGGGTGAGATCTCTGAAAGGAGGAGACACTCAATGCACTAAATAGTGCTACAGACTAGCTAAATAGCTAGCGGGCTCTAAGTCGAAACGACTATCACAAATACTCATAACTGAATGCTCAAAATGAGGGGGCTCCTCTCTCCTTTATAGCCTTTGCCTCTCTCAATCCCAAGGCTCACCTCCTCCTGCGTGATTCCTCTCTTGCCACGTATTTCTTCCCTCCTGCGCAATTCCTCCATGTGTCTGCGTGGGCTCCATTTCTGCGTCCCCCTTTGGCCCCTTGGCTCCCCCTTAAGTCACAATGTTGTGCTACTAGGAAGTGAATTTTGATTCTAAAAGTGAGTTATGTCCCCCGTCCTCACTTTTTATTTACAAATAACTATAGAAGACAAAAATTGAACAAAATCGAATATTCCAATTAGCCATGACTAATTAGGAATATTACACAGTTTTCCAAGTTTCTAATGTTCTAGGCACTTTATTGCAAGAATATATTCGAGGTTTGTTTGTCCAGAGCATGTAAATGTAGCTGAATTCTTTGCAAACCTTATATCCACTGATTACAACTCATCTGAAAGTGAACATTTATTTTGAAAAAGGATTAATGACATGATAGAGGTATTTGCTTACAAGTTTTCAACAATGCCAGATCTAAAGGATGGAAACATGAAATTTGTAATAGAAACTCATAAGGTATCTATGAAATCAAGAAGGAAAGTTGTTACCCACAAAGTTGGCTGCTGGAAGCACTTTCTTTGCATTAGGTTAAATTTATTAGCATTTCTTTACTAGTATCATACTTCACAATACTTAATTGCTTAAATTGTGGCATCTTGATTCTTAGTCATATGATCTTAGGTTGTGAATAAATAAATCCATCTTAGCATCTCCTATTGTAGCTACTGGAATACAGTCCAATTTATAATGTGTAGACGCAGTTATTTACAATGATTAAACTTACATTATATTTGGTGATACTAAACAATATTTCTATGTCATGACTCCTTTAGAGTCTAGACCAATACACTGTGCAACATACTATTTATAAAGTCAAATTCACTATGTTGCCTCTGTGTTAGTGCTGTCAAATTCATTAGAAAAATATATAATTTCATGAAGTATGATGTGACTCTAAAAACAATCTCTTATTCCTTTAAACTATGAGTGGGTATTGACATTTTAATGTGCCAACTTGAATGTTATAATAATCATTGATGATGATGATGATGACAATTTTTATACTGAATTGATGATGATGATTTGTTTATGTTGAATTCATGATGATGATTATGTATATTTAAATATAGAATCTAGATTCAAAAGACTAAAAGATGAATGATAAAATGAAATTTTTATTTTATCATATATATATATATATATATATATATATATATGTCGTTTGCTTCATGTATCGTATCCAATTTTTTTGAAAATTTGCCATATCCGTTTCAAACCCTGTATTTGTATCCGTTCCCGTATCCGTTTCAATGTAACTTAGGATCAAACATGTGTTGGCAAGAGTACTAAAAAGTACAAGGGAAGGTTTGTTGTAAGAGGGTTCTCATAGAAAGAGGGAGTCGATTATGATGAGACATTTTCCCCAATTGCCAAGTATACTTTTATTTGTACCATTCTTACATTAGTAGTATGTTTTGGAAGGTGCTTATATTAGATGGATGTAAACATGACTTTTTTAAATTGTTGTGATTGATGAAAAAATGTACATAAATTAAATTAGAGCCTTTGATGTCCATGGGCATGATACCCATTTTTGCAAGTTGAAGAAATCCTATTATGGGTTAAAGCAGACACCACAAGCTAGTTACTCTAGGATTGATGAGTTCCTACTAAACTTGGCGTTTACCAAGACTAGTGGCGATTCAAATTTTTATTACTTATATTATAATGCTGATTTGGTTATCTTGATTCTATATGTAGATGAATTGATCATTACAAGTAGTTTAGAAAAGTTCACTATGTGGTGCAAATAGAAATTCACAAGTGAATTTGATATGAAGCATGTTGGAGTTTGGCAAGTTCTTGATGGTTTAGGATTATGCTCCTTCATATTCATAGGTGGTCAACCCCCTAGCAAAGGGGAGGTTCAAGGAGGAATATTTCCGAAGCTTACAGGTTTTTACATTTCAATGCAATGAAAACTTGTTGAGAGTTAAGATGTAAAGTTTGATGAGGATGTGTGGTCCTCTAAATCATTGGTATCTTACTTGGTGATTGATTGTAATGAGGAGGTCATTGTACCAAATTTCGATTTGGTGGAAAGAGGAGTTAGGTCAAGGTGTAGATGAGGAGAGTTTAGGGAGAGATATGTCTTTACCCCCTACTTCAATGCATAGGAAACCAATATGGCTTAGTTAGACATTGCACGATACGTAGGAGCATTAAGGAACACCTAAATATTTAATGAGGGTAAGAATACTTCCTAGGAGATACACTCTCCATATTGAATTAATTGTTTTTAAGAGAGCATATTGAATTAGTTGCTTCCATTTGTGAGTCTTATAGTTGTTTGAGGAAGTGAGGTGTAATACCTTGATAAAGGAGAATGATGTTTGCATGATGGTTTTTTTTTGTTTGTTGAGGGGTTGGCAATTGATTCTAAAATTGTGGTGGATTCAGATATTTATATTGCAAGTTTAGTTGAGATTGAGAGGGAGAGGACATGTGTTGGTGAAGATATCTCCCTCACAAAGAGCGAGTTTTAGCTTTTGGGTTACTTTAAAAGTGTTTACAACTTTAGACCATGCTAGGGGTGCTTTTATGTGATGTGTGGTGCATGGTGAAACCCTATCCCCTTAGCTATATCATAGACCTTTTGGTTGAGGACATTTTGAGAGCATTCTATAGGTGGTTGCTTGACCTTGGACTTCGTGCTAGATGTGACACACTCTTTGATTAGATGGTCATCTTATGTTTCATTGATATCTTCTACATGATGCGCATGTTGAGGATGGTGCTTGCATGGGTGTTGGATCTACATTGGGGGAGGAGTGTTGGGCACTAGGAGGGAGGGCACTTAGCCCTAGGAGTGTTGGGCACACTTAGCATGCCTTAGGAGGATGAGCACTTGACTGGAGAATGCTTGGGTTGAGGGCACATTGTATGTGTACCTATGATTTATATGTTGAGGTAGAGTATTGGAGCATTGGATGCTTGTTGTGGAAAGTGAGTAGCCTTGTAATGAGTAGTGCTAACTGGAGAATGCTTGGGTTGAGGGCATATTGTATGTGTACCTATGACATATATGTTGAGGTAGAGTATTGGAGCATTGGATGCTTGTTGCGGAGAGTGAGTAGCCTTGTAATGAGTAGTGCTTAACACTTGGAGCTCGTTCTTAGAGAGTACACCACTTGAGGAGCCTTGTCTTGATATTTGTACACCCTAGAGAGAGAGCACTTCACTTGGAGACCTTATCTTAAGGATTAGATTAGGTTGTTTGTGGACCTGGTACACTTTACTATTTTTGACATCCCTTATCAATTCTATATAAAGGGAGGAGAGAGTCTTTATTTGTCATGTAGTAATCATGCAATAATTCATTAGATAATTTTTATCTTGAAGATGAACTTGTCTCGTTCTTTGTATTTGTTTTTATGCAAGGGAGGAAGGCGTTAGGTTATGTGAGAGGCAAAACTTAAAGGAGACTTGAAGCATGAAGGTTTGAATCCTTATGTGAGAATGACCTAGGGTTTGTGGCAAAGAAACCTTATAGAAGACTTGGAGTGCTTTGCTTGGAGAGCTTGTGTGAGGCAAGATTGGAGAAAGATCAAGGATGAACTTATTAGTCTTGATGCTAGTCTATGGTGGAACCTATGTTTTGGTTGGACAACTTGGTGGAATGCCTTGTTAGGTCATTGTCTTTGTGGTTAAGGTTTGCTATTGATAGTGGATATACTAGCTAAGATTTGAAAGCAATAAAAAGTCCTATCTTGTGATAAGCTTGAAGGACTATCTTCTACCAACTTGTGATAAGTTGTTGGTATGTACTTGTAACTTCATTGTTATGGATATATGAAATGTACTTTGTTGTTCAAAGTTCAAACTTTGTATACTTGCAAATATATGGTGAATGAGTAGTTGCAAGGGGTGTTTTGTATCCTAATTTATCATGAACAATTAGAAAATTTTGTTGAGTGATTTAACAAGTATATAGAAGCTAAGGGGGCAGATTTGTAGTTGTGACAAATCTGCTTTTAATAAGTTAGTTTCATATATGTCATATGTTGGGGATTATGTCCTAAGGCTTGGAAACATAGTTGCCATGATAAGTAGAAATGTTTGATATTTAGTTTCTTGGCCCCCCTAATGTATTTGGTTGGACAAATGTAAGATTAAGATAAGATAATTTTAATAATGTCCAATAACTCACTGCAAGATAAGGTTAATGGGATTAAAAAATATGTCTAGTGTGGGTACACTGTAGGAGTGCAAAAGAAACTCCAATAAATTCTAAGAACAAAAAGGAAGAAAACAAAAATAATACTTCATAAGCATCTATCTAAGCGAGTCTCTAAGTCTAGTCAAAGAAACCCAAAAGGTATAGTAGTGGTATAAGTGCAAAGATACAAAGGGATGGTCCATTATTGGAGATATTGGTACTCAACAAAAGAGAGAGAGAGAGAGATGATATGATGTCAAGTCCACTTGGACCTAATGACTAAGGGCAACAAAAGGTGATCAAAGTATTGGATTGCTAAATAGTCTTTTGGTACCATGAAGGGATCCGACTACAAAATTTGGGGTGGAGGAGGGCATATGAGTGGGGAAGCCCTTCTCTCCTATTATCCCAAGTCAAAGGAAAGAAGCTTTAGAAATAACTTTGGATGTTCGATTGGGTTTGGGGGGCAATGTAGTAGGTGGCGGGTTACCCTGCTCTATATCGGTCTAGAACTGGTCCATTTGTCAGTCTAGTGAAGTATGATCTATGACCTAGTCCAACAATGGTTCATTGGCCTCAGAGATGTTGGTTGACTGCCTTGTGAGGGGAGGTTGAGAGGAGGCTTGTGGTCTCATGGTTCTATGGTTTGAAGTACTTTGATGATTTTTGGTGGTCTCTTGTTGCTTTGATATGATGGGGAAACTTGAATGTTTGAGATGAGTCTCCTGGTAGCCAAAGGGTAAGGTGTGGTTTGAAGATATGTGGCCGTGTATCTCTCATGAGGAGAGCTAGGCATCTCTCATAGCGATACTAAAAGAAAGTGGAAAGGGAGCTCCCTGAGTCCCTATATAGACAGTAATATCGTCCTCTATTTCATAGAAGGTGCATTTGAAAATAAGATACATATTTGTTTTGACTCTTATAACTGGTACATTTGGTAGATATTATTTGGCCATGGGATATGCTAGTCTTTCTCAATTAAGAGTTTGATCCTATTTGAAATTGATCTAGGAGGGTTTTGAGCAGGTGCATTTGATGTCTATATTGTATGAGGGACGAACAATGTGGCCCTCCTTTAACTTTAAGAAGTACTCTTGATAAAAATCCATCTTCGACCCAAGGCTCTCTAGGGTTGTAGACCAAGTAGCATGGATGTACAATCTATAGATCTCCTCTCTAATGACCTGATGTAGTTCCTATTTAGTCTATAGGAGGAGTCTTGGTGTACATAAAGAGTATCCAAAGTGGGGCAGGTGCTCTTGGAAGATGCTCGTCAATTGGAGAAACTGAGAAGCCTTTGAGTATCAAACTCATGTACAACCTATGGGTTAGGTTGAGGACAGGGCCTTAGAGGAGCATATTGCTTAGTTATGGGTATCTTTTTCTTGCGAAGGACAAGTCTATAAAAGCCCAAAATTTATGTAGGAAGGAGGTTAGATGGAAGATGACCTCAAGGTGAAAAGGGTGGACATTGAACTTTGCTTGAACAATGGGTTAGGGGACTGTACATTTGCATCCATTGATGCACTAAAGAAGCAATGTTTGGACTCTCTTAGTCCAAGCACAACCAATTTGTAGCAAATTTGGTCCTTAGATCTCTGAATTGTAGGTTTTAACCCTGTACAGAAATTACCTGCAAAACGAATTCTTAAAAACATAAACTATACAATGGCGAGACACACAAAACAAATGCACAGAGATTTTCCCCTGGATCCCAAAATCGGGACTACCAGATTGATTTTTCATTATGTTCCTTTCAACGTTACAATACATATATATACATGCCGATGCATTCATAAATTGCAATCCATTAACCCTGGATTAGAACGTAACTGTAGTTCCCTTGACCAGATCTACAAAATACCATGGGCAGAAAACCATCATGCCCAAAACCATAGGTAGGTCCGCCCACCTAATATAGGATCCAAAACTTTTTTCCTAGGGCGTTGCCCCCGGACCCTGTACAGGGGGGCTACTACTCCCCTGAAACCCCCCAACAGGGGGGGTTACGCTCCCATTGTGACCCCCCCACGCGTGCGACTAGTCGTGGAAAGAATATAACACACACCCAACATGAATCACATAAAATCATAGTTTGATAATTGTCTCCATGAAATGAAGCTTGGATGAGATGTCTTAAAATTGGTTCTAGAAACATTATTGCTCTAGGAGGGTTAGGGAGTTGTACCATTTGAATTGTAGGTTTTAACCTTGTACAAAAATTACCTGCAAAACAAATTCTTAAAAACATAAAATATACAAATGGCAAGACACACAAAACAAATGCACAAAGATTTTCCTCTGGATCCCAAAACCGGGACTACCAGATTGATTTTTCATTATGTTCCTTTCAACGTTACAATACATATATATACATGCCGAAGCATTCATAAATCGTAATCCATTAACCCTAGATTAGAACGTAACTGTAGTTCCCTTGACCAGATCTACAAAATACCATGGGCAGAAAACCATCATGCCCAAAACCATAGGTAGGTCCGCCCACCTAATATAGGATCCAAAACTTTTTTCCCAGGGCGTTGCCCCCGGACCCTGTACAGGGGGGCTACTACTCCCCTGAAACCCCCCAACAGGGGGGGTTACGCTCCCATTGTGACCCCCCCACGTGTGCGACTAGTCGTGGAAAGAATATAACACACACCCAACATGAATCACATAAAATCGTAGTTTGATAATTGTCTCCATGAAATGAAGCTTGGATGAGATGTCTTAAAATTGGTTCTAGAAACATTATTGCTCTAGGAGGGTTAGGGAGTTGTACCATTTGTTGAGTTAGGCTTGGAGGCCCTGTCACTTGCCAAAATGAGGCCCCACAAGCTGGACCCCTAAGTAGGTGTATGATATCACGATCTCAATCTTCCTACCCTTGCAACCCTTGCAAGAAGAAATTCAGGGTGGTGAGAAAGCTCTTTGATGCTTTCAAGATCATAACCTTGGTTTTATCAGGGTAGATTATGAATTGTTGGAGGTCGTGAAAACTAGCTATGGCATCTATATATCTTGTAAGCTTTGAAATATATACCATTGTAATCCATATTTTAGATTTAGCTTGTTATCACCAGTGTTCCACAGGGACACGTCCCCCAGGGTTGGTTGCGCACCCCACGCACCTGGGATGGGGGGACCTCTGGGGAAACGTTTCCCCACGTTCCCCTTTTGGGGAGATGCGGGAGACGCAGGGGGGGACGCTTCTTCAGTGTGGGGGATGCGACTCCCCAAAAGGGGGACGCCTGGGCGTCCCCCCTCAATATGCGCTATGCGTCCCCTGTTAAATTTTCTTGTAAACAATGATTTATGACAGGGAAAACCTATTATTTGACCATATTTCCCTACTAATGCTATGCAATTCATGGTAATGTTAAATTCTTAAAGTAAAAGTGACATTCTCCTTTATCTTTCATTTTCATCCTTTTACTTAAATTTTTAACATTACCATGAAATGACTCAGGATGTTTGAGAGTGGTTCCGACCTCATTGGATTTCATATGGAGAAAGTAGAATTTTAGATCTCACTCAAAATCCAGCAGACTTAACAATTTTTCAGGAATTCAGGATTCGATGGATTGCAATGTTTCCATTGCATTTTGTCATGTACAAGGGTATGGAATTAGTATTTAATCAAGAGCACCAAGCCCTCTTTGTACTTTAGAGTGACTTTTAGACTCATCACTCCACTATTTTTGAGTTTTAGTTATATCAATTTACTATTCTAGTATTCAGATTTCAGTATCTATTGTAGTCTATTTTGCTTAGTACTAATTAGATTCTAGAATGATGAATGCTGAATTTTAATTTTAAATCAATTTAGAATTTAGAATGATGAATGATGAATTTGTTAGGATATTCCGACACATAGGATATAGTTAAGTTCAACTTGGTCTAGTGTAGAGTTAGGTATAGAGTTAGGTAAAGTGTGTTTCTTTACCGTTGTACATTTTGTAACTTACAATCCGACGGTCACGATATATAGTGATCCGACGGTTCACTCTCTCCTCGGTATTATCGACACTTGATCCGTGGCTTGACACCCGATTGGTCCATGAGTTCTATTTAAAGCGCATGGAGGGTCATTGTTCGGGTAATCCGTGCATGAGAGAAGCTTATGTAAATTTTCATTCTTTGATTAATAAATTGCATGTAGTAGCCACGTTGGCGCAGGCCGTGGACTGTTTCCCTCTTTGAGGGTTTTAACCACGTCAAAAATACTGGTGTATTGATCTGTGATCTGGTTGTGAGCAGTGTCCTTTTGGTGTTCTTTCTGAGGAACTTACCCTGTAAATTCGTACATGGTATCAAAGCTATTTGAGGGCCGCGTCCGTTGGTGATCCAAATCTGAAGCCGGTAGAACTGCATGCGGCTGCCGTTTCCTAGATTTGCTGTTTCTGACTGCTTTCGGGCCGAGAGGACTGCTCTGTTGTGTTCGGAGCATCTGTTCCAGTGAGGAACTCCTTTCGTTTCACGCGAAAAGGTTTCCGGTAGCCCTATCTGCGTCATTTTTAAGATCTGGAGGTATACAGTCTTTATTTGCAGTTTATTGTTATTTTCTCTCTGCTTATTTCGGTCTCGGTTTATTTAGTTTTTTTTAACCGGATCTATACCTTTCATTTCTGCGTATGCTCTTTGCCCTGCGACTCTGTGCGATCTAGGCAAATCAGAAACAGAAAGGAAGGATTTTTCTCATGCGTATGCTCTTTTCCCTGCACCTTAGTGTGATCTCGGAAAATCAGAAACATTGAGAAAAATATTTAGTTTTTCGGCTAAAGCTAACTTTGAGCCGAAAGGTTCATTTTTTAAAATATCTAGTTTTTTGGCTAAAGCTAACTTCGAGCCATAAGGTTCGTTTTCTTTGCATGTCCGTGTTGGGTTTTGTGTTTTGTGTTTTGTAGGGAAAAAGAGCTTTCTCAAGACAAGCACGCAAACCAAGGCCCCCCCCCCTCTCTCTCTCTCTCAATTTTTTTGTATAGATCAATTGGTTCAAAGCTATTTTAAGAGAGTAGAGGTCTTGGGTTCAAGTCTCCATTT
Organism: Pinus tabuliformis; assembly: GCA_031772625.1. Taxonomy (NCBI): domain Eukaryota; kingdom Viridiplantae; phylum Streptophyta; class Pinopsida; order Pinales; family Pinaceae; genus Pinus; species Pinus tabuliformis. Next base: position 838,053,924 of record CM062820.1, read on the forward strand.
TGTGGGCGCGGATTTTTTCATTTCCGCACATTCGCGCACTTTTCTGGCAACTTCAACAATTTTTTTCAAAAAGCCATAACTTCTTCATCCGGAAGCCTTTTTCAGAGCCGTTTTTTTTAAACCGCCTAATTTTTCGAGATCTATCCATTGGAACACTTACTTTCAGCATCTTCAGCTTCAGTTTTTTTAAAATGGAAAGTCCATGCCAAGTCATTCTTGACAGCACTAACTACTTCCAATGGATATCCTATATCGAAGATTTACTTAGAAGTAAAGGTCTCTACAGAATAGCCACATACCAAGAGAAGAAACCAAAAGATGAAGACAAGGCTGCAAAATGGGAAAATAGACAAGATCAAGCACGTGGTTTGATAGGGATGTCTATTTCTCCTGATCTTAGATTCCATATTGCAGAACTTGAGACTCCTCATGAAGCATTGGAACAACTCACTAAAGTTTTTGGGATTAAAAATGAAATTAGAGCCCATCAACTTGAAAATGAGTTGCTTACATTGGATCTTAATAATTTTTCTTGCATTGAAGATTTCTTGTCCAAATTCAATACCCTTAGATATCTCTTGGAAGGTGTTAAGGTTAAGAAAGAAGATAGTAACCTTATTTATTCCATCCTTACTAAGTTGGGACCAGCCTACTCTGTATTTGTTTCCACCTTCCATTCTACAAGGGAAGCTTTCATTTGTCAGGGAAACGACTACAAGGCCCCTTCCTTTGACTCTTTTTGTGATTCTTTAATAAGAGAACAAGAAAAACTCTTACACCTTGGTCTTCTTAATCTTGGAAACTCTTCCAAGAAAGCATTAGCCGCCCAGCAGCAACCAAATTCAAAGAATCCTAAGAAGTCATTTCCTAAAAAGAATGGTCCTAAACCAAACAAGGGTCCTAAGCAAACTCAGCCTCAAAATGAAAGATCATTTCAGCAAAATGATAGGACCAATAAAAACAAATGGAAGAAGACTGATAGACATTGTAACTTTTGTAATCGAGATGGCCACTTAGAATCTAAATGCTTTAAGAAGATGAAAGCCTTGGAAGCCGCAATGAAGAAACATAACATCCATGTGGAACATTCTTCAACTTCATCTTCAGGAATGGCACTTTCTGCATGTCGCTGTCAATCATCTCAGTCTGGTTATGCATTAAATGTATCTTCTTCTTCTCATTCTCATGAGTGGCTCATTGATTCTGGAGCCTCTTATCACATGGCCAAAAACCAAGCCATGTTTTCTTCTTTAAATGATTGTAAGACCAAAAATATATATGTTGGTGATGATAGATCTCTTAATGTTGTAGGAACTGAAATTGTTCATCTAGACAATGGTCAGTTTAATGATGTATTATGTGTTCCAACCTTATCCTGCAACCTTCTATCTGTATATCAGATAACTCATTCAGGTGAAGGTAAAATTGCTGAATTTTCACCTCATGATGTTGTAATCAAGGATCTGAGAGATCCTAAACAGATTCTAGCTACTGGCATTGCTGATGATTCCACAAGGTTGTATAAGTTTCACAACTTTGGGTCATCAAATCTTCCCTCAGTATTTGTTGCTCATAATGATGAAGTGAGCAAACTTTGGCATGAACGATTTGGTCACTTAAACTATCGCTCCCTTCAGCATCTATGTAAAGAAAATATGGTGACAGGTCTTCCTATGGTATCTTGCAGAGATGGTGTTTGTTCCGGATGTGTACTCGGAAAACATCCTCGGGACAGTTTTGAAAAACGTGCCTCTTGGCACGCCTCAACCCCTTTACAGCTTGTGCACAGTGATTTATGTGGTCCACTTCCTGTTGCTTCATTCTCTGGCTGCAAATATTTCTTAACTTTCATTGATGATTTCTCCAGACGCACTTGGGTATACTTCTTAAAACTCAAGAGCGAAGTATTTAACACATTTTTGGCCTTCAAAGCCTTTGTTGAAAAACAATCTGGACATCAAATTCTTAAGCTAAGAACTGATAATGGTGGAGAATATGTTAAAAACACATTCATCAACTTTTGCGCCGAAAATGGAATTCAAATGCAACATACTATTCCATACACTCCACAACAAAATGGTGTAGCTGAAAGGAAAAATCGCACCTGAAAGGAAATGGCTAATTGTATGCTGCAATCTAAAGGACTCAGTCTTAGTTTTTGGGCAGAAGCAATTAATTGTGCAAATTATATAATCCATCGCACTCCTACTAAGGTTCTAAAGAATATCACTCCAGAAGAAGCTTGGAGTTCCATTAAACCAGATGTAAGTCACTTTCGTGTTTTTGGAAGTGAAGCATGGGCCCATATTCCAGATGAAAAGCATAAAGCTTTAGAACCTAAGAGTGAGAAATGTACTTTTGTTGGATATTCTGAAGATGTAAAAAGTTATAGACTTATTCCATTTAAGCAGTGTTCCACGGGGACGCGTCCCCCAGGGTCGGGTGCGCGCACCCCTCGCACCTGGGACGGGGAGTCTCTTGGGGGTGCGTTTCCCCACGCACCCTTTTTGGGGAGTCTTGGGGAGACGCAAGGGGGTGCGTTTCCCCAGTGTGGGAGTCTAGACTCCCCAAGACTCCCCAAAAAGGGTGCTTCTGGGCGTCCCCCTTCAGTGTGGGAGTCTAGACTCCCCAAAAAGGGTGCGCCTGGGCGTCCCCCTTTAAATTTGTCTAATGAGACTTAAAAATTAAAAATTAAAAATCAAAAATTCAAAAATCAAAACCATTAATTTTTTTTTTTTAAAACTAAAATTAAAACTTAAAAGTCTAAAAAAAAATTAAAATTAAAACTAAATAACTAAAACTTAAAAGCCTAAACCTTAAAGTTAAAAGCTCATTTCATTTCAACCCAAAGTAATTTCCATTTCACTCTTAACTATTTTTGAGTTTGAACTTTGAAACTTTGAGTTATATAGATTTAGTGTTCAAACTTTGAAAATATACTAGTATGTTTTGCTTTCAATTTAGATTCTAGAATGATGCATGATGAATTTAGTTTTTAAATCAATGTAGATTGTAGAATGATGAACCATTGAATGATGAATGATATCAATCAATGCATTTGAATATTTTATTATTGATTTTTATTTTTGCTTTTCGAATCTCATGGTATGTATGAATAAAATTAATTCAATAATGAGACTTGTCACTTGAGTATGTCATATGAATGATGTATGTATCAAAATGAATGATGAGGATGGATCAATGATTCAAATTTCAATTGTCTATTTAGTATTGTTATGCTTTCATTATTGAACAGTGAACAATGAATATGAACTTGAATTTTATATATATATATATATATATATATATATATATATATATATATACCTCGACGACTCCCCGCACCCTCGAAATTTCCCTAAAATTTGAGGGTACTCCCACACGTCCCCCCTGTGCGTCTCCCCGCACCGGAGCCTTGGTGGAACATTGCATTTAAGTCCAAAAATGTTATCATTAGAAGAGATGTAAAATTTGATGAAAATAAATCGGCCCGCGAGCCTAGTCCGGCGGATGTGCCACCTCTTCCTATCTCTTCTACTTTTGAAAACATTTCTTCTTCAGATGATGAAAGTGAGGATAATAATCCTCCCCCACCTTCTCAGGATCCTCAACTTCCAAGATGGGTCCGTGCTACTCAGGATGCAGCAGGTGATCTTGCCGGTGATCCTACAGATCAGCGACGTACACGTTCTCAGTTTGAAAGAGCCTCTTCTTTACTGGCTCAAGCTCCAGTAAATCATGATCCTGACACTTTTGCAGAAGCTTCAGGCCATCCACATTGGGAAGCAGCTATGAATGAAGAATATCATTCATTATTGGAAAATGATACATGGGATCTTGTTCCTCTACCAAAGGGACGCAAACTTGTTAGATGTAAATGGGTTTACAGAACCAAGTATGGACCAGATGGGAAAATTGATAAACATAAAGCTCGTCTTGTTGCTTAGGGCTTTTCACAGGTTGAAGGCATTGACTACACTGAAACCTTCTCCCCTGTTGCCAAAATGAACTCTATCCGCCTTGTTCTTTCCCTTGCTGCCTCTTTAAAATGGGAAGTCCATCAGATGGATGTTAAATCTGCCTTCTTGCATGGGGACTTGCATGAAGAAATCTATATGGAACAACCCATTGGCTTCATCCAAACAGACTCCAGCCTTGTATGTCGACTTAAGAAATCTCTTTATGGTCTCAAGCAAGCTCCTCGGGCTTGGTATGCCAAAATGGATAGCTTTCTTTTAGAATTTGGCTTTTCTAGGTGTTATTCTGACAATACTGTCTACACCAAGAAAGTGGGCAACTCTCTTATCATCCTTGTTCTTTATGTTGATGATCTTATTCTTATTGGTAGTGATCCCAACCTTATAAACCATGTGAAGTCCAGCCTTAAAAAGAAATTTGAAATGACAGACTTAGGACACTTACACTATTTTCTCGGTCTTCAAGTCTTGCAATCCAAGGAGGGTATTTCCCTTTCCCAGTCCAAGTATGCTTGTGATATTCTTCGTCATTTTCACATGGAAGACTGTAAGCCAGCCCCTTCTCCCTTTCAGTCTGGAGTCAAACTTTCAGTCTCTTGTACTTCTCTTGAAGTTGATGCTACCTTATACTGTCAACTTGTAGGAAAACTCTTGTATTTAACCCATACTCGTCCTGACCTTTCCTTTGCTGTTGGCCTTGTTGCTCGTTTTATGCAAAACCCCCGTGAAAGTCATTGGAAAGCAGCTAAAAGAATACTTCGTTATGTTCGAGGTACAATACAGTTTGGGATTCATTACAATGCCAAAGCAGCTCCTCTATTAGTTGGTTTCACTGATTCTGATTGGGCTGGTGACCCTGATGATCGGAAGTCTACTGCCGGTTATGTCTTCACTCTTGGTTCAGGACCTATTACATGGGCTTGTAAGAAACAGGCTGCCATCTCTCTTTCGTCAGCAGAAGCAGAGTATCGTGGTGCCGTGGAAGCCAGTAAGGAAGCCTTGTGGCTTCGTCAGATCCTATCAGAGTTTGGCTTTGAGCAGCAGCATCCAACCACACTTTGGTGTGATAATCAAAGTGCCATTCAGCTATGCAAAGATCCAGTCCAGCATCAGCGCAGCAAACACATTGAACTACGCATGCACTTCATCAGAAAGCTCATTCATGACCATGTTCTTGAAGTGCAATATTGTTCAACAGATGATCAGGTTGCAGACATCTTCACAAAGGCTCTCACAGAGGCGAAGTTCACTAAACTTCGATATATGCTTGGAGTTCAGGAAGTTGTCACTAAGGGGGGATAGGCTCTAGTACCTCCTTCCTTCTCCTATTGTGTCATATTTGTAAATCCTTCAATCCTATCCCAAGTTGTTCTTAAGGGGGGATGTTAGGATATTCCGACACATAGGATATAGTTAAGTTCAACTTGGTCTAGTGTAGAGTTAGGTATAGAGTTAGGTAAAGTGTGTTTCTTTACCATTGTACATTTTGTAACTTACAATCCGACGGTTCACTCTCTCCTCGGTATTACCGACACTTGATCCGTGGCTTGACACCCGATTGGTCCATGAGTTCTATTTAAAGCGCATGGAGGGTCATTGTTCGGGTAATCTGTGCATGAGAGAAGCTTATGTAAATTTTCATTCTTTGATTAATAAATTGCCTGTAGTAGCCACGTTGGCGCAGGCCGTGGACTGTTTCCCTCTTTAAGGGTTTTAACCACGTCAAAAATACTGGTGTATTGATCTGTGATCTGGTTGTGAGCAGTGTCCTTTTGGTGTTCTTTCTGAGGAACTTACCCTGTAAATTCCTACAGAATTTAATTTTTAAATCAATGTAGATTCTAGAATGGTGAATAATGAATAATGAATATAGATTGGAGTATTTCATTATTGAATCTCGTTGCCTATGGATGAATCATGTATGTATTAGTAAGGATGATGAGTGTGGGGTCGTTAATATGCCATGATTATTCTCACTTGTGAAGGTTTATTCCACCCATTTCCACCATTCTTCATCATGACATTTATTATAATTTATCATTTAAATCCATTTTATAAATAATTTATGCTCTCATGGATGAATGTTATTTATTCTCTTTTATTTTTAATAAATTGATTATTATGCATTAATTTATCAATGATAGTTCTAATAAGTTGGTTGTAACATCATTCGCCATTCTTAGCCTCCAAAGTAACTTCCAGATTGAAGATTTGATTTTTAAATCAGCCAACTCAGAAATTCGCTGGTTTAAGGAGTGACAGTTTTGCGGTTAAGATTCTGAGCAAATGAAGACGAATTTGGAAAATCCGGAACATGGGTTTTGTCCAGAACGGGCCCAATTATCTTCAAAAAGAACAGTTTTCCCAAATTCGGCTTGTACAGGGAGAAACGCAGGGTTCTTTGAACACGATTTTCTGGGATTTGCTGTTGCGGCCGCCCTCCAAATCTTAGCTGCAAACCCAAATCCGCCTTGTTCTTGTTGATCAATGGGTTGGAATCAACCTAAATTTGTAAGAGAAATCATGATTGTAATTATCTATACTCTGATCTTTCTCTATTTAATGAAACCCAAGATCAGAGACGGAGGCAGATTGGAGAGAGACGTGATGATGGAAGAATGATAGAGAAATGATGGACAACGGTGGTGGATTATTCATGCTGTAGCTTTTGCTGTTGTAATGATTCCAATTGGCTGATTAATAAATGAATTGGGAATTGCTGTTCATTCTTCTTATTCTGAAGTGATCCCGCAGCATCCGCTGGCGGCTAAGGGCCCAGCCTATGGCGGAATACGCTGCTGCCGCTGTATATTATCTTTTTGATTTATGCGTGGTTTGTATTATCAGTTTGAATTGGTAATCTGGTGTGATTTATTATCTTATATTGCAGTTCTGTTATATTTCATATATCGCTCTCTGCAACAAGAAAGTCGTTAATGTAACATTGATGTTCTCTACAGAATGATTTAATTGCGGAGTAATCAAGCTGCAACCTTCTTAAGCTGGTATTATTATGTTTGTCCATGGTTTATACTTCATACGATTGTTGTTCAATTGACATCGTGGTTCCATTATGAATTGCAGTCGCTACCCTTTCTAACCAGGATTAATATTTGCGTATCGGACTCAGATTACCATTTCTTAATATCGCTGTGCGCTGTGTGCATTATTTATTTCAGCACCGTAGGCTGCTCCATATTTCATTTCCAATTAGTTGCCATTTTATTTCCTTTTGTTTTCTAATTTATTTGATTTGGCTTGGTTGTTGTTTGCTTCCATTAAATTAGAGTTTGCCGTTCAGTTCTTTTAATTCCAGTTGCTATTCCATTTACGGCCGTTCCATTTTAGACTTGCTATTTCATTTTCTGAATTGCCATTCCATTCTGCTTTCTTGCTGTTCCATTTCCTTTTTCTTGCATTTATTGCTTTGGTGTGAGAGGAGGATCAAGGCTGTCGTGAGACACAGCAGACGCTATTATGCTCCCAGATCCATGATCCATACTCTAATTCCTTTTTCCTTCATCAATTTCTAGAGGACTGAGTTATTGCTACCATATCCTCGATTGATGGTTATTTGAATGAATGATTTAGTTTAGAACATTTCAGTTTCTTGCTTTAGATTTTGTTTCAAGCATTCATTTACTTGCGGGTTTTAATCTCTATACTGCAAAACATTACTCTTAAGTAAATAGCCGCCTCAGACAGAGTACACTCTTGAAATAAAAAGTCGTCCCTGGGTTGATAATTAATGTGAGGTAATTAGGAGTTCACAAGACACCTTTTTATCGCTGCAGCCGCCTCAGACAGAGTACACTCTTGAAATAAAAAGTCGTCCCTGGGTTGATAATTAATGTGAGGTAATTAGGAGTTCACAAGACACCTTTTTATCGCAGCGATAAAAAGGTGTCTTGTGAACTCCTAATTACCTCACATTAATTATCAACCCAGGGACGACTTTTTATTTCAAGAGTGTACTCTGTCTGAGGCGGCTATTTACTTAGGAGTAATGTTTTGCAGTATAGAGATTAAAACCCGCAAGTAAATGAATGCTTGAAACAAAATCTAAAGCAAGAAACTGAAATGTTCTAAACTAAATCATTCATTCAAATAACCATCAATCGAGGATATGGTAGCAATAACTCAGTCCTCTAGAAATTGATGAAGGAAAAAGGAATTAGAGTATGGATCATGGATCTGGGAGCATAATAGCGTCTGCTGTGTCTCACGACAGCCTTGATCCTCCTCTCACACCAAAGCAATAAATGCAAGAAAAAGGAAATGGAACAGCAAGAAAGCAGAATGGAATGGCAATTCAGAAAATGAAATAGCAAGTCTAAAATGGAACGGCCGTAAATGGAATAGCAACTGGAATTAAAAGAACTGAACGGCAAACTCTAATTTAATGGAAGCAAACAACAACCAAGCCAAATCAAATAAATTAGAAAACAAAAGGAAATAAAATGGCAACTAATTGGAAATGAAATATGGAGCAGCCTACGGTGCTGAAATAAATAATGCACACAGTGCATAGCGATATTAAGAAATGGTAATCTGAGTCCGATACGCAAATATTAATCATGGTTAGAAAGGGTAGCGACTGCAATTCATAATGGAACCACGATGTCAATTGAACAACAATCGTATGAAGTATAAACCATGGACAAACATAATAATACCAGCTTAAGAAGGTTGCAGCTTGATTACTCCGCAATTAAATCATTCTGTAGAGAACATCAATGTTACATTAACGACTTTCTTGTTGCAGAGAGCGATATATGAAATATAACAGAACTGCAATATAAGATAATAAATCACACCAGATTACCAATTCAAACTGATAATACAAACCACGCATAAATCAAAAAGATAATATACAGCAGCAGCAGCGTATTCCGCCATAGGCTGGGCCCTTAGCAGCCAGCGGATGCTGCGGGATCACTTCAGAATAAGAAGAATGAACAACAATTCCCAATTCATTTATTAATCAGCCAATTGGAATCATTACAACAGCAAAAGCTACAGCATGAATAATCCACCACCATTGTCCATCATTTCTCTATCATTCTTCCATCATCACGTCTCTCTCCAATCTGCCTCCGTCTCTGATCTTGGGTTTCATTAAATAGAGAAAGATCAGAGTATAGATAATTACAATCATGATTTCTCTTACAAATTTAGGTTGATTCCAACCCATTGATCAACAAGAACAAGGCGGATTTGGGTTTGCAGCTAAGATTTGGAGGGCGGCCGCAACAGCAAATCCCAGAAAATCGTGTTCAAAGAACCCTGCGTTTCTCCCTGTACGAGCCGAATTTGGGAAAACTGTTCTTTTTGAAGATAATTGGGCCCGTTCTGGACAAAACCCATGTTCCGGATTTTCCAAATTCGTCTTCATTTGCTCAGAATCTTAACCGCAAAACTGTCACTCCTTAAACCAGCGAATTTCTGAGTTGGCTGATTTAAAAATCAAATCTTCAATCTGGAAGTTACTTTGGAGGCTAAGAATGGCGAATGATGTTACAACCAACTTATTAGAACTATCATTGATAAATTAATGCATAATAATCAATTTATTAAAAATAAAAGAGAATAAATAACATTCATCCATGAGAGCATAAATTATTTATAAAATGGATTTAAATGATAAATTATAATAAATGTCATGATGAAGAATGGTGGAAATGGGTGGAATAAACCTTCACAAGTGAGAATAATCATGGCATATTAACGACCCCACACACCCCCACACTCAATATGTTGCATGTCCTCATGCAACGAAAACTGAATATATTGCATGTCCTCATGCAACCCAAAGACAAAAACCATGTGTTAACCAAGCAATAAAAATTTGAGAATAACTGAATGCTTCTCTAATTAATGAATATTCAATCTTAGCAATCTTGATGAAGGCATAACAATTTTTACATTGACATTCAATTATATGTATATATGAAGTTGCAACAAAATATGATATATATAACAGCAAACTTCATGAACCATTTTCTCAAAAACTTACAAACCAGCTTTTGTTGAAATTTATAATATATGAATGCCTTTATGATCCAAAAATCAGATTGTTTTGATGCACGGATCATGAGATATAAACAAAATGGCTGTAGGTGAGAGTGCATGATTTCCGAAATTTTATGAACCACTATTTCTTGAAATTGTGTGGGTTTGTATTAATGATAGGTATGTGTTTTCCAAAAATTACAAGAATTGGGTTCATAGTTTTTAAAAATATGTGGAAATCAAAAAATGAAATTGTATGCCTTAAATAAGGAAGAAAGTAGAAAATATCCATCATGCATAGCAATTCCTCCCCCTCTCTGAAAAATTAGCATGTCCTCATGCGATGCTAGAAAACAAATAAAGGTGGTTGCTACCAGCTGTTGAATTCTATGCTTGGTGTAAAACAAAATGGAATAAGGGAGGTGTTGAGAGTGAATAAGAATAACAATGGATGATAAAAAAATATAAATGGCGTGGTGATAAGAAAAAAATGAAGGAACACTCCCCCATACTCGGAAATGATATGCTGCTGAAAAAATGGGAAGTGGTAGAAATGAAGGATGGTAAATAATGCTCAAAATGGATTTTCATTAGATTCTCCTAAATTTATAATAAATTAGAAAACTATGCAATTTTACCTCAAGTTTTACCTCCAAAAATGTGGAATGACATATATGGACTAGCAGTTGTTGAAGCTGATGTAGGCAGAGTTGGTGCTAAAAGTGATGCAAAAGGTGGAATCCAGGGAAGCACATCATATCTGAAGAATTGTTCACGTTCACGAGCCTCTACTGTGAAGTGCAATAGTGTTGTCATGCTGTGAATAGAATTTTGCCCATACTTGTTGTTCTCCTGTAAACAAAGCACTATTTTGCATACAATGTGCTTGAATCCATAGTGTTAGCTTTGAATATCAACAGATAAGATGCATGCAAAATTGCAATTAGAAAAACTCAAATCAACAAGGTATGGCAAAGTGCATATCGCATGCAATCCCATAATGCATACATTCCCCCCTCCAATTGGAAAATGGGTTCCATAACCATAAAGCATATGAAAGGGGTGGTGCTGACGGCAAGGCAATGGAATGAACAATATATCAGTAAGTGAAGCAGAGTACACTTATCAATGATAGGACAGTGAAAATTGAGAGCAAAGTGTGTAAAGATAGTTATGAATAAGAGATAGGACGCTTTAGATTGATGATAGTTTATACAAAACGAAAAAGGACAACAATATGCTAGAAAGATGCTTTGCTGACGGTATTCTAGCTGAAAATGATGTGATTGATCATAAAACACTTTCTCATGCATAAAGGTTCAAACAGGGAAAAAGTTAAGGAAATAACTTCTCTGATAAAAAGAAAATAAGAAAAGGGTATTATAATAATAATTGACGAAAAGAGATAACTTCAATACCATAAGCAGAGCCTCTGCTGCCAGCAGGCGTCCATAGCCTCGGCAGGGTTGCTTTTTAACCCATATGAGCCAGGATCCTCAATTTATAAATGGAGAGTTTTAGTGTTGTTCTACAGAAGAGATCAGTGTGCTGGCGTGGTAACCAGATAACCACACTGCCATTCACTAGGAGGTAGCAAAAGTGATCAGGCCGGCTCGTGATGAGACCTCCTGTTCCAAGGATAATTTGGCTATCCAATGGATCATAACCCTGGTGTGGTGGCCATAATGGGAATGTCACTTTGTTACAGCCTTATGAACATGGTAGGCTGGCTCGTAATGAGACCCCCTATCCTCCATCTGCGAACAAAATTTTGTTGTTAGTACACATTTTTATGATAAAAAGAGGGAGACTCAGTACTCCTTAAGAGCAGGGATGGCGGAAGAAGTTGAACATGTCAATATAAAAAAATATACCCATAATCTCATTTATTACAGACAGAGAAGATTATAACCAGGAAGGGTGGAACCAGCATGGTATTAAGATGATCAATCAGTATCATGTACAACAGAGAACAATGCAGTAAAGGAATATATAAATAATTGTGTCCCTTTTAAAAAGAATCTATCATCAAGGAGCTGTCCTTTTAAAGATCATAACGTGAATAATATTAACTTTGCTTCAAAAGAATCCATAATTCCTGTCTTCATAAAAGTAGTGTACTTCATGTCATGAAAGAGAATCAGGAGAATGTGGTTGAGCTGAACTATGAATAATCCCACAAGAGAAAGGAAAGGGTTGCCCTCAAAAATATTCCCAAAGTGTTGCTCTTTTGAATGAACAGCAAAAACACTCAAAAAGTGGTGTTCCGTGTAGGGAACATCAAAGAAAATGCACACCAAAAAACAAAAATACACACAGAAAACGTGAAAATGCAAATGTCGTTCCTTTTGAAAGAAAAGAATCCATGCAAGCAAAAACTCGAACAACAAAAACTCAAACTGCTGTTCCTTTTGAAAAAGGAACAGCAAAAAAACTCAAACTGCTGTTCCTTTTTCAAAAGGAACAGCAAAAACTCAAACTGCTGTTCCTTTTGAAAAAGGAACAGAAAAAAACTCAAATTGCTGTTCCTTTTGAAAAAGGAACAGTAAAAACTCAAACTGCTGTTCCTTTTGAAAAAGGAACAAAAAACTCAAACTGCTGTTCCTTTTGAAAAAGGAACAGCAAAAAACTCAAACTGCTGTTCCTTTTGAAAAAGGAACACCAAAAAAACTCAAACTGCTGTTCCTTTTGAAAAAGGAACAGCAAAAACACACCAAATGTTGTTCCTTTTTGAAAAAGGAACAGCAAAAACACGCACTGCTGTTCCTTTTGAAAAAGGAACAGCAAAAACACGCACTGCTGTTCCTTTTGAAAAAGGAACAGAAAAAACTCAAATTGTTGTTCCTTTTGAAAAAGGAACTGCTGTTCATTTTGTAACTTACAATCCGACGGTCACGATATGTAGTGATCCGACGGTTCACTCTCTCCTCGGTATTACCGACACTTGATCCGTGGCTTGACACCCGATTGGTCCATGAGTTCTATTTAAAGCGCATGGAGGGTCATTGTTCGGGTAATCCGTGCATGAGAGAAGCTTATGTAAATTTTCATTCTTTGATTAATAAATTGTCTGTAGTAGCCACGTTGGCGCAGGCCGTGGACTGTTTCCCTCTTTGAGGGTTTTAACCACGTCAAAAATACTGGTGTATTGATATGTGATCTGGTTGTGAGCAGTGCCCTTTTGGTGTTCTTTCTGAGGAACTTACCCTGTAAATTCCTACAGAATTTAATTTTTAAATCAATGTAAATTCTAGAATGGTGAATAATGAATAATGAATATAGATTGGAGTATTTCATTATTGAATCTCGTTGCCTATGGATGAATCATGTATGTATTAATAAGGATGATGAGTATGGATCAATGTATTTCATTATTTAATTCAATTATGTATGTATCATTGTATTTATGCTTTCATTATTGAATTTGAATTTGAATATATATATATATATATATATATATATATATATATATATATTAAAAAGGAAAAAATATATATATATATTCTGACGCCCCCCTGTCCCCCTAAATTTCCCTAAAATTTGAGGGTTGTCCCACACGTCCACCTTGTGCGTCTCCCGCCCCGGAGTCTTGGTGGAACATTGGTTATCACACAAACCACACTTCTTGAGATAAATTTCTTAAGCTTGAGCAAGTATTTGGTGCAATTAAGAGGGAGGCCATTGTCACTGCACCAACCCTCTTCTGCACATTAGGCTAGCTCTCCTTTAGCTCAAAAGGGGTTCCCTAGTATAGAATTGCTACAGCGTGTATGAGAAAGTTCAAGGTGAAATGAAGAGACGACTCTAGCAAATTAGTTTTTATGAGTTGAAGAAAATAAAGTGGATGGATGGGCCAAAGGCTAGAGTCTTTCCCTTGGGCAATGGAATTAAGTCAAGGTTCAATGGAAGGTTGTCCTATTAAGGAAAAGAAGAATAATATGGCTGCAAAATACAAGTAATACTAACGCTTTCCTTGCTGTCCCAAATTTCAGAAATTTATCAAGGGGGACTATTACCCACCAAAAGTGGGTAACCCATAGGAATTTTTTTTTCTCCTCATTTGATAGCCAAACAACTAGCAACACTATGATGGTTGACAGATAGCATAATGCAAGAGTTCTCCACCTATTGATCTTATCTTTGCTCTCATCCATTTGACATTCTTCTTGAAGGAAGGTCAGTCATCTATTAGTAGGTACTTCAACCATTTAACATTTAATGTTATGTATCTTTCCCCTAGGAAATGGGGATAATTCAAGGTTCAATGGAAGGTTGTCCTATTGAGGAAAATAGGAATAACATGGATGCAAAATGTTAGATTTTGTAGCATGGACATGTGTTCTAGTCTTGAAAGGTGTCATTAAGGCTAAGAACACGGGGGAATTAATTATATCCAAGCCCATGTAATTTTTCCTGACGGAAATATCTTAATTATGTCAATTAATGATTTTTTAATTATTTCCTAAGTCTAACTTAGGGAAAGTGAATAATTAATTGAGATTAGTTGGGATAAGATCGATTTGCCTTTAGAAGCTTGTAGAAAGTTTCTAAGATGATCTTTAGCCATCGATTGGATCTAGTGAACTTCTAATTGTGGCCATTCATTGGTCAATGAGAGGTTATAAAGGGAGATCGATGGGCAACATTGGAGATAGATCAGATCATACAGATCATTCTAGTGGGTTATTTTCAGAAGACACTAGAGGGTTTCAACAACAGTGATCGAGGAGAGATATTTCCGGGATTATTCATCAGATAAATTTCTAGTTTTTGAGTTCCAAAGAGAGTTTATCAGGGCCGAATTATTTCTACAGAAGGAGGCCGAGTTTGGTAGTGTGAGTTTGTCAGTTCACCAGGCAAGTTGTCAAAGCTCCAGATTGAGTTGCTAGTTGCTAGTGTGAGTTGCTAGAGATAGTGCAACTTGCAAGTGGCTTGTGCGAGTTGCTGGAGGCAATATAACTTGCTAGATTGATTTGAGGCAATGCAAATTGCAGGAAAGGGCTGAGTTGATTTGCAGAGGGAGACAATGTAGTTTCCTAGTTTGATTTGTTTAGAGGTGGAGATATATTGTTGGAGCTTAGCCAGTGTTAGGCAAGCAGTGGTAATTTCTCAATAGCAGTTTTGGCTGAAGATATTAATAAAAACCCTTAGATCTGAAAACTGGTTTTCCCCACATTAGGGTTTTTCCAGGGACATTTTTGTCCAAAAATACTGGTGTAAATTGTGTGATTGGTTTCTCGTATATTTCTTGTAATTTTATTTTGTGATTGGTGGTGTTTATGTTATTATTTGTTACTTCTCGCAGAAGAATTAATTTATCGTGAATAAGTAACAAGAAATAATTAACTAGGTTAATAGCACCTTCTGGGGAGCCAACAATTTCACATGGTATTAGAGCAATGAAGCGCTAAGGTTATCGATGATCTGAGTGCGAGGGTTTCGCAGGGGAAATCAAAGGTTTCCACATAGATTTTCTCTTATCTATTCAAATTTATTGGGGTTTATTGTTCGAGGGTTTCAAAATGGCTTTAGCTGGATTGGGAGATCATGATAGACTTGAAGGTGCATCAAACTTTTGTATCTAGAATCCATAATTTTATTATGGTTGGAGGAGCATGGATTGAAAGAGTATGCTATGACAGTTGTTGTCGTACTGACAACTCTAGCGCAATTAGCAACCTACTGTGAGGAGGATACCAAGGCTAGTTGTATAATCCAAGACAGGGTTAAAGATCACATTGTTCCCTATATTGTAGAATTGGATACAACCAAGAAGATGTGGGATGCCATCCTAAAGTTGTTCCAGAATGCTATTGTAAACAAAAAGTTGATCCTTAGAGAGAAGCTAAGAAACACTAGAATGAACAAGGGACAAGGCATAGTCAATTACCTCACCAGGATCAGACTTGTCAATGACAAGTTAGTAGTTGTTGGAGAGAAGATAGATGAAGATGAGCTCGTGAGAACAACTCTAAATAGGTTCTCAAAGCAATGGGACTTGTTTGGCCACGTGATTAATGGACGATAGGACCTACTTGAATGGGATTGTTTGTGGAGCGATTTCACTTAGGAAGAGCTTAGGTTGAGCCTTGTTAGTGGCAACAACATCAAAAGCCAAAAGAATGAGGATGATGAGAATGTTGCTCTTGCTGGAAAGGGTAAAGCCAATAAGGTCTCAAGCAAAAGGCCTAACTCCTAAGGGAGAGAAGAAAAAGAAGGGCTTGAGTAAAATCAAGTGTTTTGGATGCAGTCAACATGGACACAATGCAAGTCAATGTTCGAACAAAAAGAAGGGTGAGAAGAAGCAACAACAACAAATAATAGCTTCAATGAATATTGATGAGTTATCTTCAAGACTTGAAGATGAGTTCACTCTCATAGCTTGTTTATCTAGCTCAACCACCACAAGGGTTTTGCTATATTGACAGTGGGGCATCATGTCACGTGATAGGAGTTAGAGAATATTTCTCTAGTTACAAAGCAAAGGAGACAGACTTCCATATTCAAATGGGAAATAAGTCCAAGTGTACTCCAGTTGGGAAAGGAACAATTACATTTCAGAGGGAGTCAGAAAAAGTACTCATGTTACAAATGTGTTGCATGTGTGAGGGTTAGGAATGAACTTGATTTCAGTTTTTGCTCTTCAAGAAAAGGTGTATGACGTGTACTTTTAAGGAAAAAAGGTGTACATAAAACACTAGGATTGGAATTAAGTGAAGGAAATTGGAGTAAGAAGCAACAAGTTGTACACGTTGCAGTTGGACGCTCCAAAGGCACTAGTGAGAAGTAGCTGTTGATTTGGGGTAGCATCGGATGTGCTCTAGCCATGAAAATTGGTGGAGAGGCTAAAGAACATGAGATATGCAAGACCCAGAAATGGTTTGGATAGATTGTACCCGGTTTGGGAGATGTTAAAATAATTAATATTTTTAATGGAGTTCCTAAGTTTAAACTTAGGAAAAATAAAATATTAATGGGTATTAATACAAAATTGGGTTAGAAGGTTCCAAAAGTCATGGATCAAGCCAAATCTAATCTTAGCTGTTGATTAGAGATTTAATCTCGACCGTTGAAGGACCAAGAAGAAAAGTATAAGAAGACGCTTGAGGGTCAGTTGGAGAACACACCGAAGTGATCAATCATTCCTTTTGCTAGAGTGGGGTTGCAAAGAAAAAGTGATTCAGTGATTAGCAGCGAGGGGCAGTGAGTATTGGACAGAGAGGCAGAGACAACATTGAGAGACCAGCGGAGAAGCAGGGAGAGCGAGAGCAACAACCAGTTCAGGCCACGCAGAGCCCAGTAAAGACAACGCAGAGGCCAGAGGGACTGCGTCATCCACGCAGAGGCTGCTGGAGTGACATAGAGGGTCCCAAAGGTTGCACAGTTCCTCAGAGGGTCCTGGGGCTGATGCAGGTCAGTAGGAGGCTGATGTAGAGCTCAGAAGGGCCAGCGCTGTGCTTCAGAGTCGCCGGAGAGGTTTTCGTGGGATAGGTTTTCTAAATACCTGTTTCCGAATATAGAGGTATTGATGCTGTGTATTTTTCTCTGTCGGGTGAGCTGATTAGGCACCCAATTGTACTCAAGGAAATACTGCATAATAATAAACCCTCAGAATAGCTGCACCGGTTTTCCCGCATTGGGTTTTTCTGGGGACATTTGTCCAAAAATAACAGTGTCACTTGTGTGCTTGTTTTCTTTCAGTTGATGATCTATAGATGTTGTGACTATATTGTGTTTATTTCGGTATTTAAAAGTTTTAAATAACTTGTTCAGAATTTACAAGTAGAAGAAATAAACCAACAGAATACAGATTAATTTTCTAATGGATAGACTTAGAAAATTCAACATGGTATCAGAGGGTAGTTGCAGATCACAGGAGAGCTGAAGGCATCAACTAAGCAGAGCATTTGCAGCAGAATCAGCTGTCCCGAGTGACAGTAGCTAATCCTTGCAGAAGCAACAGAGGAAGGGTTGACTCAAAGGGACTGCGTCATCAATCCGGGCGAGCGCAGAGGCTGAGGAGGGCAGAGAGAGGCTCACGCAGAGACTAGGAGGGTTGACGCAGTGGTTGAGGGAGCTATTTTTGCTGTAGCCGGGATTGTGCACAGCCTAGAGGCTCAATCCTTTAATCGCTAGGGTGAAGTAAGTTGTGGGCAGTTTGCGGGAGCGATGCTGGTGGGGTACTGTAGTCAGAACAATACCTAACAGGGCAAGACCAAGGTAGAGGAAGTTGCTGTCGAGGCAGATTCCTAGCCAAGTTCCTACACATTCAGAATAGGGTGCCGCACAAGTTGTTGGGAAAGGTGACACGTAAGGAGGCATTTATAGGGAAGAAGCCATAAATCTGTCATTTCAGAATTTTTGGCAGTATCACATATTGTTACGTTTCAGATGAGAAGCATGCCAAGCTAGATTCGACTGTAGAGGAGGGGTATTTCGTTGGTTAAAATGAAACCACAAAGGCATACATGATCTACATTCTAGGTAGCATGAAGATCATCGTGAGATGGGATGTAAAGTTCCAAGAGAAGAAAGCCTCCAGGTGATCTTGCGAGTTGCCAACTATTGATACGAGTCAGCCAGTAGAAGCTCCAAGGGATGAACACGGATCTCAAGCGCAGGGCACTAGTACGAGTACAATGACTAGTAGGTACAGGTGCATAGGAGAGTTCATAACATATGGAGCAGCAACAACAGGATGAGGAACTTGAAACTCTAGCTGCTACTAGTGGGAGAAGGAATTGAGAGGTGCTTCATAAGTTGAGAGATGTGCAGGAGTTTGTGGGAGCTCCTAGATCGAGCACCAGGGACAAGAGACAACCAAAGAGATATTCAGGGTACAAGGCATTGATGAGTGAGCTCATTGACAGTGAGCCTTCCAGCTATCAAGAGGCTGCACAACATCAAGTGTGGCATGATGCAATGTTGGAGGAGTACAACTCCATCATGTAGAATGATGTTTGAGAGGTGGTGGTTAGACCATTGGATAGGGCAATGGTTGGTTCTCGTTGGATCTATAAGATCAATCACGCTACAGATGGTAGTGTAGAGAAGTTCAAGGCAAGGTTTATGGCCAAGGGGTTCTTGTAGAAGAAGGGAATATATTATGAGGAGACGTTTGCTCCAGTGGCCAGGTATACTTCCATTAGGGTTGTGATCTCACTTGCAGCACAAATGGGATGGAAAATCCATTAGATGGATGTCAAGACGACATTCCTAAATGAAGTTATATAGGAGGAGGGTACATCGAACAACCAGAGGGTTTTGAGATGCATGCGAGGGAGAGCCATGTATGTAGGTTGAAGAGAGCGCTATACGGATTCAAGCAAGCTCTTAGAGTATGGTATGGTTGGATTGATATCTACTTGCAGGAAATGGGCATTGTGAAGAGTGAGACAGATTCGAACCTCTACTATCTTATGGTTGGAGGTAAGCCACTCATTCTCGTGTTATATGTGGATGATCTATTTTTGATTGGGTCATCAGGGCTCATAGAAGACTACAAGAGGACTTAGTAGTAGAGTTCGAGATGAGGATTTGGGGTTGATGCATTATTTTCTAGGTTTAGAGGCGTGGCAGACAGATGGGAGATCTTTCTTGATCAAGGGAGATATGCTATGGAGATCTTGAAGAAATTCTGGATGCTAGACTGTAGACCCATGTCTATGCCTATGATGACAAACTGGAAGAAGATTGATTTGTCTAAGTAGGAGGCAGTGGATCCTACCTTGTATAGACAACTTATTGGCTCTCTCATGTATTTGGTCAACACAAGGCTGGACATTTGCTTTGCGGTTAACACTCTTTGTCAGTTCATGGTGGAACCAAAGAGAGTGCATTGGACAACAACAAAGCATGTGTTGTGGTATCTATGAGGTACAATTGAGTATGGGTTGAGATATACTCAGGGAGATGGTATCAAATTGATGGGATATACTGATGCAGACTGGGCAGGTAATGCAGTGGACAAGAAAAGTTGTTCAGGGTGTTGCTTCAACTTGGGATTAGGGGTTGTCTCTTGGTATAGCAAGAAGCAAAATTCAGTTGCATTAAGTTCTATAGAGGCAGAATACATGGCAGGGAGCATGGATACATGTGAGGCCATATGGCTTCAGAAGCTGCTAGTGGCACTTTTTGGTCAGAGGATGGAGTTGACTAGTATCTATTGTGATAATCAAAGTTGTGTCAAGCTATTTGAGAAGCTAGTGTTTGATCATAGTTCGAAGCACATTGACAATAGATACTATTTCATCAGGGGCTGTGTACAACGTGGATTAGTTCAACTACAATATGTTCCCATAAATCAACAAGTTGTAGACATTTTGACGAAGGCCTTGGATAAAGGAAAGTTTTTTTTCTTCAGGGATAAGTTGGGTATTGTGTAGAACACCTTCCTCGCTAAGAGGGGGTGTTAAATTTTGTAGCTCAGACAGGTTTTCTAGTCTTGAGAGGTGTCATTAAGGCTAAGAACATGGAGAAATTAATTATCTCCAAGCCCATGTAATTTTTCCGAAGTGAAATATGTTAAATATGTGAATTAATGATTTTTTTAATTATTTCCTAAGTCTAACTTAGGGAAAGTGAATAATTAATTGACATTAGTTGGGATAAGATTGATTTGCCTCTAGAAGCTTGTAGAAAGTTTCTAAGATGATCTTAGCTATTGATTGGATCTTGTGAACTTCTAGTCTTGACCATTTTTTAATAATTGAAAGATTATAAAGGAAGATATATGGGAAACAATGGAGATAGATCAAATCATATAGATCATTCGAGTGGGTTACTTTTAGAAGACACTAGAGGATTTCAACAACAATGATTAAAGGAGAGATACTTCCAGGATTGTTCTTCATCAGATAGATTTCTAGTTTTTGAGGAGTTTATCAAGGCTGAATTATTTTTGTAGAAGGAGGCTGAGTTTGGTAGTTTGAGTTTGCTAGTTCACCAGTGCGAGTTGCTAGAGGTCTAGATCAAGTTGCTGGAGGTAGTATAACTTGTTAGATCAATTTCCTCGAGGCAATTCGAATTGTTGGGAAGGGCAATGCGAGTTCCCAGTGAGCCAACATGATTGCAGGGAGGGAGTGCAAATTGTAGGAAAAGGCTGAGTTGATCTGCAAAGGGAGACAATGAAGTTTCCCAATTTGATGCAAATTGCAGGAAAGGGCTGAGTTGATCTGCAAAGGGTGTAATATTCCTAACCTAGAATATTCCTCAAACCCTAGCAAAAACTCCAACCAAATATATGCAAATGATATAATAACCCAAAGGTGATAGAATAACAGTGGAACCTCATATAATAATGTAAACTAGAAATATAAGCAGATACACAAGAAATGCAGCGAGAAAGGCTAAGCCATTTTATTATACTGAGCAATAAAATGAGTACAAGAGGTGATTAAACAGATGGCACCTCGACTTGCACAAGGCAAGCGAAGAAATACTCTCAGAATGACAAGAATGTCCTCTCTGCGTGGATGCTGCTGTTGTGTTGCTGCTGCTGCTAGGAAACAAATGATGATTTGGGGTTGCTCCCCTCCTCGGAAAAAGCTGAAACTTTGGATTCGGGCTCTACTCAAGAAACCCAGAAAAACCCAGAAAGCTTTCCTGGAATGGCCGACCCCCGAAAAACACCCTCTTGGGGTTCTGCGCAGTTCCTCAATGCCCTGCGCTGCCACTGAAGGAAACCCCTCTAAACTCTGCTTGAAACACTGCCTGAAACCTTGCCAAAAATCCTCCAATGAGACAAGATCTGGACCCCTGCTCAATCTCCCAGCATAAATCCACCTGCAAAACCCCAATCCAACACTACAACCAAAAAGAACTGCGTCCCTCTCCAAGTACTGCGCAGTCCTCCAAAAATGCTGATGAAACTGCCGCTGAAATGCTGATAAAACTACTACTGAAATACCGATGGAAATACCTTGCCCGAGCAGGCACTCGAAGTCCCCCGGGGCTAAGGGTGAGATCTCCGAACGGAGACACTCAATGCACTAAACAGTGCTGCAGACCAGCTAAACAGCGAGCGTGCTTAGAAGTCGAAACGACTAGCTCAAAATGCACTTAACTGAATGATCCAAAATGAGGGGGCTCCTCTCTATCTTATAGCCTCTGCCTCTCACAATCCCTAGGCTCACCTCCTCCTGCGTGCTTCTCCTCTTGCCATGTGTTCTTCCCTCCTGCGCAGTCTCTCCATGTGTCTGCATGGGCTCCATTTCTGCGTCCCCCCTTTGGCCCCCTTGGCTCCCCTTTAAGTCACAACGTTGTGCTACCTAGGAAGTGACTTTTTATTCTAAAGTGAGTTATGTCCCCCTTCCTCACTTTTTATTTACAAATAACTATAGAAGGCAAAAATTGAACAAAATCGAATATTCCAATTAGCCATAGCTAATTAGGAATATCACAAAGGGAGACAATGAAGTTTCCTAATTCGATTTGTTCAGAAGTGGAGATAAAAATGCTACCATAGCTTAGCTAGTGTCAAGCAAGTAGTTGTAATTTCTCAATAATAGCTTGTGCTGAAGATATTAATAAAAACCTTTAGATCTGAAAATTGGTTTTCCCCACATTAGGGTTTTTCTAGGGATGTTTTTGTCCAAAAACACTGGTGTAAATTGTGTGATTGGTTTCTTGTTTATTTTGTGATTGGTGTTGTTTATGTTATTATGTTACTTCTTGCAGAAGAATTAATTTGTCGCTAATAAGTAACAAGAAATAATTAATTGGATTAATAACACCTTCCAGTAAATCAAAAATTTCACACAATACAAGTGATACTAACCCTTTTCTTGTTGTCCCAAACTTCAGAAATTTATCAAGGGGGACTATCACCCACTAAAAGTGGGTAACCCATAGGAACAAAATTTTCTCCTCATTTGACGACCAACCAACCATCAACACTATGATGGTCAATATATAGCATAATGCCAAAGTTCTCTACTGATTGCTCCATCCAGTGCTCTCACCCATTTTGCATTCTTCTTGATGGAAGGTGCATCGTATATTTGCAGGTACTTTAACCATTCTAGCAACCATGTGCTCGCATTTAATGTTATGGGCATATTAATATGAATCATGGGGCAAATTGGATGATTGATCACTCTCGATGTATCCTTGTTCCCACACTTCACCTAAGAGGCTAGTCCTTGACTCTAGTCCAACGAGACCTCCTTTGAGGCCTTATGTTTAGGAAGGGCATTATTGGGGAGGCACATATTCATATAGATTGTCTAGGATAATCCATACTTACCACTTTCCATCTTTCTCGATTATCCATCTCTATTCTTTGGGTTGAAAGTCATTGGCCATGGGGATTGACACCCTAAATCAACATCCTTGAGTCAGGGCTCAAAATCATGGCCCCTGAGGTTGATGCAACTGAAAGAACGATAAAAGCATATAAAGCCACAATGGAAAGATGGCTGGGACATATTTAGCATGTGGGAAAAAGCCTAACATGAGTTTTACCCCCTCATTAGCCATCATCTAGTTCCTAATGCATTCAATGCTTCATCTAAAATAAAGGAACTCTTGAATGTCCCAACCCCTATGAGCGAGAAACTATTGCATCTTAAAGGGGTATTGGACAAGCAAAGCAAGCTTGGGCTCCTGAGCTATGCACCCATGAAAGATAAATAGTTAAAGGCGCAACAGAGGGGTGGAAAAAATATGTTGAGGAAAGGGGTAAATCATACCACCACAATTGCTCCCTTCTTACATCTTTACATTTTGGATATTGGACCCCCATTAACTGGTCTCATGGCTGTGACATCTTCTTTGAAGTCTCTCTCACTCCATGACCACCATATCACATACACCTATGGATTGATGGGTTTGCTACCATAAAATCTAGCAGGCCTTGGAGAGGGAAACCCTACAAGGCAAATAGCTAGACCAAGTGTTAACAATGGGACAATGGCCCACTGTCACCACAACGAAGGTCCCCTGCTCTTTACGAATTTTCACCCTGATTGGAGGAGTCCCGATAGGATATGATCACCTATGAAAGATATTCTAAGGTTGAGGTATTAGGTGATAGGCTAGAATCTCTCAAGAAAGGCTCAAACTTATGGTATAAGGCTTCAAAAGACAATATGCCTTCTAGAAGAGACCTAGAAATAAAATGCATAAGACCTAGGGTTTTGTGATTTCGCTTGGTTTTAGGTACTCCCGAGATCAAGGCAATAAGGAGAAAAGGATTCTTGTGATATACTTCAACAAGTACTAAGCTCATACAACCTTTAAGGAAGTCCCCAAGGTTTTAGGTACTCCTGAGATGAAGGCAATAAGGAGAAAAGGATTCTTGTGATATATTTCAACAAGTACTAAACTCATACAACCTTCAAGGAAGTCCCCAAGTTGAGGAAGAATAATAAGGTTTCCCTCTTAGGGCAAGAGATTTATGGAGAAAACTTGAGTGGATTCCCACCGAACTTGGAGGTTAAGTGACTGAGACCCTTAGCTTGATGTTTAGGCTCTCAAGTTTCCACAAAACCTCTCCCAAGGCAATTCGATCTAAGCCCTAGTTAGACGTCCTTCCTTAAGAGGATCAAAGCTTTAAGAAGAAGATTTATGGATGAAAAGGGAGAATGATCACCATGGACTTGGATTAGTGCCTTGTCCTTTGGGCATATGGTCTAGGAGGCTCAAGATAAGCTAAATCGTTTCTAAGGAGGCTAAAAATTGATGCCCTAGGTAACAACTCTTAGCATTTACCCACTTCCAAGGAGAATGAAATTTGATGGAGAGTTTAAAGGATTCCTCCACGAGGAACATTCATTACAAGTTATACCATGAATAACATATGTAATTCTCAACTAGATAGCCTTTCAAATTTTTTTTTTTCAACAATTAGGGCACAAATTAGCATAATCTAGAAGCAACAATTCCATACATTGGACAATTTCAAGATAAATTCATCAACAACAAGCATCTAAGAGATCTCTAATAGCCAAGAAGGAACAAGTGTGAATTCTCTAACGAAGGTTCGAATTCTCCAAGTGATGATGATGAGATAATAGAATTATCTCTCTCCAATTTATACATGTCAAATGATCTCTAATTTAGCCTAAAAGCCCCTCGAGTTTTAAAACAATGGGCAAAACTAGGTGAGATTACAAGCCAACCTCATAGCTAATGTAAAACATAAAAATTAACCCATAAAAGAGGCCGAAATGGTGACGCCATACATGCGTAGGCCCTTCTAGGGCATGCGTTGGGCTCCTCCAGTGCCAAGTCGAGTGTAGAGGGCTCCAAAAATCCAGATCTAGGGGTTGGCCCATAAATCTCTGTGCAAATCATCCTGTGGACCCCAATTTTGTGTTTGAGGCACAAAATGGGTATCATGGGTCTCCTGGTGATAGAATAGGTCAGTTTTGCTCCAATGTTGAGGGATTAGAGGATGGTGCTAGCCCTCCCATGTCTCAAGGGGTGAGACCAATGTTGCACGAAGCGGGAGCAAAGCGGAAGCGTTTTTTGGAAGCGGAAGCGTCTGCTATATATATATATATATATATTTTTTTTTTTTTTTTTCTTTTATATTTTTTTGCATTTATACTCGAAACAAACATCCCAAATAGCAAATTAATTGTAGAAGACATGAAAACATGCATATTTTTGTATAAATCAAGATAGATATGGCATCCATGATTCCATTGTAGTTACGAGTATGTACAACAATCATCTATATTCTAGCTATTACAAACATACATCAAATTTTCAAGCATATTATAAAACATAAAACATTTAAGCATATTATAAAACATAAAACATAGAGCATATTATGACTTATCTAGCAAGTGAGCAACTGTCAACATTTGTCATGTCCAAAATTCAAATAATAATGTTTACAAAATATGTCACTTGGTCACCGCCAAGACAAAAAAGGTTCAAAATTCAAATTCACAAGCCTACAAGTCTAATGAGTAATCTATGACAAAAAGTAGTAGACTGTGAATATATCTACTAATCTCTCCTCCTTCCACCACGAACAGAACGTGTCGGCGGGCGGGGGCCTCCACGTGGTGGCAATAAGAAGATGGTGCCGGTGGAAGTTGTGGAAGTGGCACTGAAACTGATGAAGAAGAACCCCCTGCTATTGGTGTTGAACCATGGAACCTAGGAACCAAGGGGACCAGATGGGATCATCATCATCCTGGAATCGCTCAAAAAATTCATGCAAAAAAACAAACACTAGGTAACAAAAAAATTAAAAACATGAATTAGAGAAATGCTTTATAAGGAAAAATTAGAAAATTCATACCACAATGGACATACCTGGATAAGAGCATCCTCTAATTGCTCTAATCGCAACACTCCATCCTCCAAATTGGGCTCCTCTGGATTCTTGTCCCAAATCAAGAGCTCTTTATTAGACTTCGCATCTTCACAGTAATGGGACGACAATCGCAAGTTGTAATGAACATAAACCAAGCTCTCTGCCCGGTCTAAACTCAACCTGTTCCTTTTAACACTGTGGATGAAAGAATAAGAGCTCCAACACCTCTCTGCAGAAGAAGTGTTTACCACCTGTGATAGCACCCGCAATGCCAAAGCCTGTAGAAGTGGAGTACCCCCTCCATGCATGTTCCACCACTCGAGAGAAGAAAAAGTCTCTCGATCTTTAATTGCATGCATGCTCCCAAATGGACCAGTGTTAAGCATATAGTTGCTCACCTGTCTCCATACCAATGCAGCCTCCTCCTCATCAGGGATTAATTTACTCAATGCAGCCATATATTTTCTGTGAACCTCTTGATCATGGTGTGGTTTTCTCCTGCTTCCCCCCCCAGGTGCTGGTGTTGAAAGCCATGATGGATGATAGTATTTAGGTGTCAAAACATATGCTAATGCATGCAATGGAACATTTAGCATTTCCCATCGGTTTTGCACCTCTACACGAATATAATTGTACAAGGTGGTATCTCTAGGCTCAACAATGTCTTTAATCTGCCCCAACATGCTACCCATTTGCTCATACACCTCCCCAATTACTGGTCGATCTGAATCTGCAAACTTGATCATGTAATAAATTGGTTTGGTGAATTGCAAAACATATTTAACCTGTGACCAAAAGTAACTGTCAAGAACAGTGTCCTTGACTGCATTAGCACCATCTATGTCAGTGTTAATTTCATCCCATGTTTCAGCACACCCCAGATTAGTTAAAGCTTGTCTCACCTTCACTAGCCGCCTAAAGGTGAGGTAATAACTAGCAAATCTTGTCTTTGCAATTTTAAGCAACTGCAACTTGGAGTAAGTGCCATAGAAGTAGTTTACCCTTGTATGCCCTGTGATGA
The DNA here is from genome assembly GCA_031772625.1 of Pinus tabuliformis. Classification (NCBI taxonomy): domain Eukaryota; kingdom Viridiplantae; phylum Streptophyta; class Pinopsida; order Pinales; family Pinaceae; genus Pinus; species Pinus tabuliformis. The sequence goes on from CM062820.1 coordinate 838,081,207, forward strand.
ATTTAATGAGCTGCTTCCCTCTCCTATAAAGCTCAATAATCCACCCACATTCTTTGTGCTTCACAATATCATGCATCAAAAGGTTCAATGTGTGAACCAGGCACCCAGACCAAAAGATGTGTGGATGAGTACGCTCAATAATTTTTCCTGCTGCCTTACAATTTGCTGCATTATTTGTGATCACTTGAACCACATTATTCGGACCAACATCTTTGATTGATTTCAATAGGAGATCTGCAATGTTTTGTGCAGATGCCGTGATGGAGGAGGAGTCATGACATGTAATAAATACTGCACCACTAGAAGAAACACCAAGAACATTTATCAAATGTTGGTTTCTAATATTTGTCCACCCATCTGATACAATGGATACCCCAGAATCTACCCACTCATTTGTAAAACGTGTCAAAGCTCTTTGAACCTTAGCTTTTTCTCTTTCTAATAACACTGTTCTAACTTTGTCATAGTTGGGGGCCTTGTATCCTTTTGGGGCTTCATTGATGGCCTTTACCATTTCATGCCAATAGGGAGAGCGAAGCACATTGAATGGTACACCGCAAGCACAAAGAAAACGGACTATCTTTCCATCCACATCATCCCTCCCAGCAACATTAAGGAAATCCTCTATTGTTCTTCTACCTCCAGAGCTTGCAGAAGTACCATGAGGACATGAGCAGCTACCAAATTTAGAGGTTGCACTTGATTCAGAATGAGTTCTTTGTTTCTTGTTTTTTTGTTGTGCAGCCATCTCTATTTGGATGTATTTTCTTCTTTCTTTAGCTGAAATGTTTGGGCAAATTTGTACCCCCACAGGACCCTTTTTTCCATCACTGTCTAGCACCCCACAAAGATTCCTCAAACGGGTATATGAACCACAATATGGTTTTCCTTCATGACAACCATGAGGGCACACAAATTTGTAAGATCCACCACCCTTTCCCCCATCAAGTTTGGTCACATAGTTCCACAAGGGTGTTGATGTAGCTTTCCCATCTTGTGTTTCAGACTCAGTGTCCTCTTTAGGTTCATCCCCTTCCTCATCAAACCCTTCCTCCTCATCATACATTGGGTCACTCATATTGGGACCACTGTCCGCTTGTGTTTCATCCCTTCTATTTCTATTCCTCCTTGCCATCATTAAAACCAAGAGTGGAATGATACATAGAAGTCAAAAGAACACCATCTTGGAATATGGATATAGGTGGTGGACAATCTGTAAGTAAAGGAGCAAGTAAAAACAATGGGAAAGAGTAGGAGAGGGAGGAGAAAAATACAAAAAAATTGTTAAAAAATAAGGGAGTTTGGGGTTTGAACTTACCTCTTTAGCTCTTGTAGATGAAGTCCTCCAAGCTCTTGCTCCAAGCTCCTCCTCCTTCACTCCTCCAAGCTCTCCTCTCTTCTCCTCTCCTTTCCTCTCTTCTCTTCTCTTCTCCTCTCCTCTCTTCTCTTCTCCAACTCTCATAAACTCAAAGTGAGAAAATGAGGAATGAATGGGGGCTTTATTCTTTTCATTCCACACCTTAATCTCACTCTAACCTCACCCTAACCCACCCTCTTTATGTTAAGTTAACATAAATAAAAAAAAAAATTGTTTTTTTGCCTTGTGCGCGGCCTCCTTTCCGAAGCGTACGCTTCCTCCTCCGAAGCGCCGTACGATGCGCGCTTCGGAGGCCTGGAAGCGGCGCTTCCGTACCGCGCTTCCAAAATTCCAGGAAGCGGCTAAAAAACAGAATTCGGAAGCGCCGCTTCGGGCCACGCTTCCTAGGCGCTTCCGTACGGGACACGCTTTGTGGCTTGGATCCGCTCGGGGGGGGGGGCGCGCTTCGTGTAACATTGGGTGAGACAAACCTCATCCGAGCCTCAAATCAACTGCCAAAACCCGTATATACTGCTAAGTTGGCTAGGGGCATGATAGTCCAAGTGCATCATCTCATGAAAAATGTGGGGCAAAACCACAGGGGCTTCATTGGGGGAGCAATATCATAGCACGTGGGTTCATATTGGGGGATATTTATTGAGGAAAAAATGACATAATATATTAGGGGATATATAGAGGGCAGAGGGTTTTTATATTGCTAGGTATAAAAAATGGAGCCCAAATTTAATGAAAAAATATAAAGGGGTATAAAAAATGTTAATGAAAAAATGGATACCTACAATATCTAGTGAAATAAGGGGTTTTTAAATTGGGAAGGTGTATTAGGTTTGCATTGGTAGGGGGTTCAATAATGTGATTTTTAGAGGTATTTTCCAATATGTAGTCAAATTAAGGGTATTGTTTAATATTCCACGAACACGTGATATGTCAGGGGTTAATTGAGTGAAGCCCCCGTGGGCAAAACACATACTACCCGTGTGCTGTAGGTGCATATGGAATGGAATGATGCTTTGCAAGTGATATGAGTCCCATGGCTCTCAATGCTTCACCTGTAGGGTGTCATAATGCTCCTCTACTGGACCTGGGCCCCAGTTAAATTGCCTAGACCATGTTGAAAACCACCTGCCAATCACACACAATGTCTAGTGCCGCATCTTCACTGCTGCATCTTCACCTCTACATACAATTGATCATTAATGCATCTAAGTGAACCAAGCTTGTTAATCAAGGGCAAATTGACACTTCATATAGGGCTTCTCTTCCAAATTTGGACCTATTGATCATGTAATAGTGTTAATACCCTAGGTAGGAGTGGCTAATAGACAACCCTATTAGGTGCTCCCAGCCCCCAAGGGGAAAGACATGTCTCTAGTACATCCTTCAATTAATAGGTGGCATGTAAATAATGATGGAACAAAATGGGGGTGAAGGGGTTTCAAGGCAAAATGCCATATGGGCAAAGGGGTAGCAATAATGAGGAAGCCCACATATTAGGTGTACAGATGTGAGGAGGGAGCAATCATGGTTGCATGAGTTACCCCAACATTTGTTTTCCCACGCCTCTTTATTTGCCTTTTGCTTTTTCTTTATATTACTACTCGAAGCTCTAGGAAATGAGAGCAAGCTGTGAATGATGTATAACAATTATTACCCTCATAAAGGTGGGGTTGTTCATTGCCCACTAGGGGTTGGGTCGTGCATGGGTTCTTATTATGATGTGATGGGGCAATCAGTGGCCCTAGGGACCAAGGTAATGGCCATTCTAATAAGAGGTAGAGCTCATGCTTTGCTTTTGCCCATGTGCTATAGTTAATGTCCCGACCATCTTTTGCATTTTATGATTCTTCTTTGTCCTTTTTGTTTCTTGCTTCTGGCCATGATATGCTTTTAACGTTCTTTTAGCTGCATCAACCTCTTGGGCAATGTTTCTAGGCCCGACCCAGATATGTGGACAAGGGGAGTGGGTGTGCCAGCGTCCTGTGGACCCAGAGAAGGGAAATAGTGAATAGGGCTTGTAATGTGTGGAGGGAAGTGATAAATATGGAATGGGAAAACGAGACCATGCTACCAAAATCAGGGTTTTCCAAGTAGTGCCCTTCCCAAAGCCATAGGTCAATAGGGGAGATCCCACAGGACTAGGATTGAAGATTAACCCCCATTTAAGGCGAGGGAACATATCCACAGTCAAAGCCCTTCCTTCTTCCAAGTCACCCAATAATCCATGCCAAAATGTCCAAATGAAAAACAAGCATAAGCACCCAATTGCATAATGAAAAACATACCTTTTGGGTCGGATTGCCCACCTTCTAACATGTGCTCTTGACAAATGGGTGAGGAAACATACCACTGATGCAGGTGGCAGAGATAAAATGGCACATCATATCGGCTACACGGTGGTTGTCAGGGGCTGCTGGCTGGAAGAAGATGAATAGGAGAAAAGCTCTCCTAGGGGTACCCACTTTTGGTGGTTAACAAGGTCAACCTGGAACATGTCACTTCCTTTGGGAAACACCTAATAGGGTTGTCAACCTAATCATCCCTAACGTAAGTGAGGTAACTTGTTGACAAGTCCTGAGATAATTAGAGATTTGAAGGTGAGTTTTTTTTGAAGTATTTCTATGCCCCTAGCATTAGATATGGTCCATTATGATGCTTTAAGGCTTTTATGTACCCAATGAAGTTCATCTCACTTGATCTTGAGAGGTTTGTTCGATATCACACATGCAACAAAGATCCCTTGAGGGATAACTTGACTCCTTTTTAGCACCTTCTAGGGGGTACTTTGCCCTGTTTTGAGAGCAGATATGACTTTGTGGCCCTAATGTTGCCCCCTCTAGAGATGAACATTGGGCCTTGAGCAACTTCCACATGCTTTTAAACCTCTTGATGTGCCTTTAGATGCTAACATTTTGAGCTTGAAATCCTGCACGTTGGGCCGCTTGATGGTGTGCCTTGATGGACCCAGGAAGCCCCGAGTGATCCAGATTTATGAAGGAACGAAATGAAATACAAATTTAAACAAACAGACAAAGATACAGAGAAACAAAACTTCAATTAATAAATAGAAACCGCTGAAAACTGTTTACATGTAGAAAATAAACAAACTAGCTTGGGCGATGGTAGCTTATCTTTGAGAAGAGATGTGATGGATACATACCTTCTGAACTGTGTTACAATGAGGCTCGAAGGACTTTTTATCAAAAAAAACAATGGAAAGCCCTAAACATCCAAAAACCTAACACTAGGAGATGAAGAGCCAAAAACTTGTGGGCCTTGCTAGGGTTAGTTGGAACGTAAACTTCTCACGGTCGTAACTTTGGCATATGATCTCCGTTTGGCGTGCATGATACCTCGATAGAAAGATCTATTAGAGGAAAACAACTTTTGACTATAAATGATAGGCCAACAAACCTCTCGTTTGCCCGTTTACCAAAAAATTGCGTTTAGGGCCTCAAAACGAATCCAGAAGTTCGGGACCTGAAAAACTGCCAGAAATAGAAAATTGTTGAAATAGGAAACTATGCTGGAAATTGGGAAACTGAAAGAAAATAGTGTTGGGGGTCAAATTGGAATAGGCAGGTGGCCACCAATATCCACTAGGATCAGTCCTCCCCCCTTAGGAAGCAATGGTCCCCCATTGCGTTGAGTGCCTCCATGAGATGGGGAAACTTCTACTGAATTTGGTCCCTGGTGAGCCACTTGCCTTGGTGCAGGAGCTGGCCATCTTTGACAACCCGATACAACTGGATCCTCTATTGATGGGTTTTTTTAACCTGTGTGTCCATGATCCGGTCAGTTGTGACCTTTTCGATGCAATTTAGGAGTGAGCTCTGTTGGTGTCAACTACTCAACAATGTCTGATGTGTCCAACAATGGTGGAAAGTATGGCCGAAAGCGATCCACATTGAATACAGGGTGTAGGCCAAGGAATGTAGCGATACTTAGCTCGAAAGCATTGGCACCCATGGCTTTAGTGATGGTGTAAGGCTCGTATCGAAGTGTTCAAAGCTTCCATTGGGCTCCGGAAAGGCCTTCCTTTAGTAGATGCAACCACACCTTGTTTCGCACTTGAAACTTATGTGGCACTCGATGTTGATCATGACGTTGTTTATACTTGGCATTGGCTCTATCCAGAATATCACGAACCTTCTAGTGGATGTGATGGATGTGTTCAATAACCCTGGTGGCTTTATCAACTTCTGACTGTACATGTGCAGACTCTGTTTGTGTAGCCATAAGAGGCATAGCAACATCAATCGGGCACAATGGTTGAAATCCCAGTTCCACTTGAAAGGGGCTGTGGCTAGTCGAACTATGGAGAGCTCTATTATAGTTGTGTTGTACAAAGGGAAGACTCTCATCCCATGTCCATGGATGCTTGGAGTTGTATATGCGTAGTATGTGAACTATCATCCTATTGATGACCTCTGTCTGGCCATTAGTCTGGGGATGGAATGTTGTCGATTTGATGAGCTTGGTATCCAACAACGACTAGAGGCACGACCAGAATGCGCTCAGGAACTTGCTGTTCCGATACGATATAATAGTCTGTAGGATCCCGAAATATACCCACACGTTCGAAAAAGAGTTTGGTAGTGTCTTCTGCTATGATACTCTTCTTGCAAGCAACTAATACAACCATCTTAGAAAATCTATCAATGACCACAAATACACAGTCATTACCATGCTTTGTAGAAGGAAGCCCAGAGATACAATCCATGGAGATGGATTCCCAAGGCTAGCTAGGAGTAGGCAGAGGAGTGTATAGACCTAGAGTCTTAATGGTTGGCTTGGGGATGGCACAGACAATGCATGGTCTGATATATCTTCCAACATCCTATTGGAGTTTTGGCCAATAAAAATACTTCTGTAGCAATGCCACTGTTTTGTTTAGACCAAAGTGCCCTGCAACCTGACTATAGTGTGTTTCTCAAATCAACTTGGTGCTCGCTTGAAGGAACACAAAGGTGTCGCAGGTAGCATAACAATGTCTCATGGAGTTTGAAGTCTGGTACTTGCTTTCCATCCATCAACATCTGGTATGTGGTGGTGAATTCAGGATCATTTTTATACAGTTGCAGCCATCAGAAATCTTGTTCTCATAAGAGTTGAGAACAATGGTCAGTGCCACAACTAGGGGCCGACTGAGGCAATCTACAATGTTGTTGGTGTTTCCCTTTCTTGTATTTAATGTTCAAATGAAATTGTTGCAGATATGTGGACCATTTCTAATGGTGATCGTTTTGCAACTTCCCTTGTGTCTGTGTAAACTGAAGAGGGCGGTGATCTGTGTGGATGATCGTCTTGTTGGAAACACTGAGAGGGGGGTGAATCATTGTTTCCTATTATTTTTCAAAGTTGGTTAATTCTTAAAGACAATTCTGAGCATCATTATAAAACCATAAATCATAACACATGAAGAACAGTACACAAGGAACTTAGCTTTAACAAGTGTTGTATTATGTAGTGTAAAATGTACATACAATACTTTACCAGGAGGACCTGGAAGGAAGTGAAACACTCCAAAGAGTTTTCCAGCAATCTGGAAGGAAGCAAGGCTCCCTAATGGTTGGGCTCCCGTACTAGGGATAATGGCCCAGTTACAATGAATCAATTAACTGCTGCTACAAACACGTGCTGCTCTTGCTGCCACTGTCACATCTACTTCAATTGTTGCCACTGTTACATCTGCTTTGACTGCTGCCACACTAAAACTGTCCACTGCTTGCCTCTGCTGCTGTAATTAATCTACCTTTGTTGTAAGCCCATATTTGCTCCTGCTGTATCTATTGTCCACTTCCACACTCTGCTTCTTTTGCTGCTGCCGCACTCTCTACTTCAAGCCTTCAACTGCTGCCTCTCCTTCTGCTGCACCACTATGGTCACCTGCGGCCTCTGCTCCAACTCTGTTCTACCTCTGCTGCTATTACACTGACATATTGCGTACTGCTGCTCCCTTGATACAATCTTACTGTCATATCAAATGCATTTGCCAAATCACTTGGACACTTCCATCAGACACGACAAGAAGTGCATGTAGTTGTTGGAGTAAAGTACCAAAATATTCTTCAACAAAAGACACCTGGGGTCTGTAACATTATCATGTGCCGTAACCAATGTTGCGAACATCGGCATTGGGATAAAATCGGCAAGGGTCCTCAAAACCAAGAAATCGTAAAAATCGGGAAAATATTGGTAAAAAATCGGCAGACATCAGTAAAATTAAGATACCATAATTTTTTTTTGTTTGTTTGTTTATTAAAATCGGCAAACATCGGCTAGGCCAAAAAATCGTGATTTCGAGATAAAATCGGGATGTTATCGAGATGTTCGCAACACTGGCCCTAACAGGTTGAAACTTTCCAGAGAAGTTACCTCAGGTCTGCAACAATTTATGGGGCCAAAATTCTCCAGACATCTTCAGATTTTGGTGCTTCTTTTATCAATAAGGAGCCTTGATCACTAACAGTACAGCTGCCAACAAGTGCCACTAGTGCATGCCTTGAGAGGGACCGATTCAAGCTGCCTGGTGAGGAATTCTTGCACAGAGTTTAGGCTTAAGTTAACTTACAGACCAGCCCTTAGTAAATTGGCACAAAATTCACCACAATATAAGTACTTTGGAAGATAGCATTACCACAAATGTTTGATTTACACTTCAGATCAAACTGCCCTACCTCAGATCCACCAAACGTAACTCCTTTAAATTAATTTTCTTGGCAAAAACACGCATGGTTATACTAAGCTGCAAGCATATATTATTAGGCCACCGTTAGAGTCTTAGGTCTGTATAAATAGTGGAACCAAAACTACTCCGTAGCTATCCCTAACAGAGGGCTGAAAGTCATAAGAAGTGTTAAACCCTTAGGCACAAAACACAACTTCAGATTTGTGAATTCCTCAAGATTCTGTGAGAGAAGACTAGGCCAAATAAGTCCTTCAGCAAACCACCTTAGTATCAGTTTCAAAGGAGCAAAACTTTCACCGAGTTAGCCCTTGATTGTCATGCGAGCTTCCTGGACAAACTTCAGACCTGCTTCAAATTTCGAATAGCAACAGAAATTTTCAACAAATCCCTTGCCAGAAAGAAACATAACAAAACCAAGCGATTGCTCAAAACAAAAGGCGACCTCTCCAAGTCTCCGTGACTACCCCTGGTGGAATTAAGTACAGGATCAATCAAATGAATCACATTACCCACAGAACTATGTCTCGGGAGCTTCATGTTCAAAGGATTGCTCTACAACGCTCGCATTCTGTCATAGGAAACTCGTTCTCTGTCCACTGATATTTGAAACTCAGAGAATAACACTTAACAATCATTGCTAAAAATTAAGTTCAGTAGATTCATTGCAATCCATCTAACGCTATCCGGTATTTTGCATGGACAGACCACCTCGACAAACAACGTAGCGCTCGGATTTGAGCGTCCTCGTGAGGATGGGAATGCAGGTCTGCCAGACAAAGAAAAATTGCATCTGAAAGGTCATCGAAATGAAACCGCGGCCACCATTACAGTGCACAGGGTATAGGTCCGCCAGACAGAGAAAAAATGCATGTGAAAGATCATTGAAATGAAACCGCGGCCACCTTTACAGTGCACAGGTTGTATTTAGACAGCTCCGTATTTCCTTTTAACATGCCACGACCTATATGCACGTCAAAGAAAATGCATCGACCACCCTCGCACGCATGAGAAGAACGCAGTCATTAAATGTTATGTCTCCTTCAATGCTACTTGCCAAAGATAAAAGCAAAACCTTGGCGCAAAAAATAAAATGAATCTCCTCACAAAAGAAAACATAAGTCAAAACCCTATGGCCGCAGGTTCTCATAGCTTTTTCTATTCCTCTGATGGAAGAGCGGAGCGAAGCATTCTTGACCTGACTGATAGCCGCAGATAAAATGTTTCTCCACAGTGCTGAAAATCAATGGGCACTATTCTTGGCTGCAGAGAAATTATTTCATTCCTCTGCTTCCTTGCTTTCAAACAATTTCACGCACCCAAGCTCCTTTGATACATTCCTTCTTGTTGTTTTGCTCAAATTAGATCCTTGGTTTATATACACTTCACATGAGCGGAATGGATGTCTCTAGAGAGTCGAATGGATGTCTCTAGATAATTTGGGGGCTCATTTGAATTTTTTAAAATAAGATTAAAATTTTAAAATTAAAATTTGAAATTTGATCCCCCTCTTTTAAAAAAAAATAAAAAATAAAAAATAAATTGACTTAATAGCATTTAATCACAAATGATGCCACATCATTTTTATGGGCCAACTCATCAACCTTTTGGGGCTTTGGGACCAAACCCTGGGGCCTTAATTTCAAATGGGCATATCCTACAAACTATGAGGGCCCATGGGATGCTCCACATACCACAGGAATCAACAAGCCGAGAAGAATATAATGGCGAAGGTCTTCGAGGCAAGCTCACTGATTTGTTGTGCCAAAAACATCAACAAAGATGGGGTGTCATCACTGTCCAAGGAACTCAAACCCTAGGGCTAGGGTTTCATCCAACTGTATCATCCCCTGCATGCCTGCTCATGCTATGACATCAATGACCTGCTGCACACCTACGCAATCATCCTGCAACTACTCTCGCTTTGACATCAACGACAACCTGTTCAACACGTCTCCCTCCCTAGAATGTAATGTTTCCACTGCCAGCAAGCCTGCACGATGGAATACATCTCCTTATCATAGGTAGGGTATTTTCGAATCTTATCAGAGTGTCTCACTATGATAGGCCACCAAATGCCCTTGCTGGGTGAGAACTGCACCAATAGCATAATTGGAGGCATCTATCTCAATTTCAAATGGTTGTTGCAGATCTGGCAATGTGAGTACTAACGTAGAGCAAAGGTGGTGTTTAAGCTCAATGAATTCCTTCTATTGGGACTTAGACCAAAAAACTTTGCTTTCGCTTCTCCCTTGGTAACTTGACTCAAAGGTCAAGTGATATGAGAGAATCTGAACATGAACCTTCAATAGAAATTGGCAAGGCCTAAAAAGTTGTGAAACTCTATTAGCGTTGTCGGGGTTGGCTAATCCCGAATGACTTGTTTCTTAGCCGGATCCACATGCATGCCTTGTTCATCAATGATGTAGCCCAGATATTGGATCTGGTTCATGCCAAAGGAGCATTTCTCCAAGTTGGCACATAGTTTGTGCTGCCGCAGGGTTTGAAGGACTTGCCGAATATGTTGCAAGTGCTCTTCCCAACTCTCGCTGAAGATGAGGATGTCACTGAGATACACAACCACGAACTAGTCAGTGAAAGGCTGAAAAATGTCATCCATTAGCCTCATAAAAGTTGCAAGGGCATTTGTCAACCCAGAGGGCATGACCAACCACTCAAAAAGTCCCTCCTTGAATTTGAAGGTGGTCTTTCATACCAGTGTTGCACTAATTGCGAAAATATCGCGATAAAATCATTCTATCGTTCTATTACCAAATGACAAGGCATACCTTTAGGTTCGAGAGGCCCACCTTCAAACATATGATCATAATAGATGGGTGATGGACTACATGGCTGGCTCAGGTGGTGGAGAAATGGCACGACGAGCTATTTGGGGGCTGCAAGGGGCTGCCGACGGAGGACCATCTTGGAGATAATTTTTCTCCTAGGGATATCACCCACAAAATGGTGGGTAACAGGCCCCACTTGAATAAGTCACACATGTGAGCTGGAAACTGTTGTTTTTTGCTTGCATGGGTGACGCGTTGCTTGATTGATGGGTTCTAGCGTTTGGGTTTTGTTTCGAGTGTGATTTTCTTCAACTTTGCCATAAAATTTTCCCATGCATGTCAAGGGATGACCTTCTTTGGCCATTTTTACCCCACATATGGCTAGGAGAGACTCAAGAGAGTACGGCCACCTTAGAGGAGTCATTTTGCTTGAAATAACTTCTTTTTGTCAATATTTCAATTTGGCATGTCAAGTATGCCTCTTGATGAACATTTGAGTCACTTTTGTATTTTGGTCCTCGCAGCCCTGTGCATTGGGATCTGTGAACTGCCTCAGGGGACATGAAAATGGTCAACAGTAGTCCTATATCCAATCTGCCCTGCTGAATAAAAGTGAAGAATTTAATTATATGTATCCCTGCTAGGAGGGGTAACAGGACCTTAAATTGTAGTTGGTGAAGAAGAAGAAGAGGAGACATCTTACCTTGGAATATTAGCTTGAGTGATTCATACTTGTTGGATCTCCTTGGTTGAGCTATGGTTTTCATTGTTTTCCCTAGCTAGGATTTTGAAGAGCTAGTGGTTTGTACCAACCTTGAGGGAAAGTAATGATATGCACATGAACTTCATCTTGAGTATATTAATGATGTTCTCAGCTTTTTAAAACTCGTACAATTTCCAGATTTGATTGTCAGTCATATATGCTCTTCATGTATTGTTATCTACAGCTATATATATCTGGCTGATTTAGCATAAGTAAAAGGACAATTTCTTGATTGATTTGACATTATCATTGAAGAATTTAGGGACTGTTTTTCGTCTGTAAACGTGAATTTTCAGATCTGATTTATGTATAATAAGTTGTCCTTGAGAGCTGAAAACTTATTTGGAGTCTAGACAGTTTGGCATGTTTTCTCCTTTGGTTGCCTAGACGATTGGCTTGTTGGAGTGAATTGTTATCTTCTCCACTGCTGTTGTATACATTATTTCGTAACATCCCTAAGGCTGAAATTCATAGGGTCAAGATTTGGAAAACTTCTAGTGAAGAGGTGAAATTTCTGTTTTGCATTAAAAGCCATTTTGCCAGAAATTTCTACAGTTAAAGTGGTAATACTCAATAAATGTTGTCACCATTGGACAGGATTAGAATTAGTTTGTTTGGAACGGTTCATATTGGAAGGGAGATGATCTGGACTGCACTTCAATGAACTCAGGCCAACCTGCATGCCATCATGACCAAAAAATAGGAAAAAACAAGATAATAAGAAAGAAATTGTGTCACTCCCTCCAAACCCGGATTCATCATTATATGATGATGTCAAAGAATGAGGTAGAGAGTGATGATGAGGAGCATATTATAGGGGATGATTTTGATGATATGTAGTTAGTTGTTCTAGCATGGTGTTTTTTGGATTCTAGAGGCCATTTAAAATCTCAATTTTTATGTATTTTATTTTGGATATATATTGCACTTGGTGCCATTTTGCTATATTCACCCTTAAATACTATATACATGAGCAAAATTTGCATCTTTGGTGTCCATTGGTTTGGCTTTACATTGATGCACATGGATATAATATATATTATTTATTTATTAACATGTGCATATTTTACATATTTTGTAGTCAACTAATGCTTCAACCTAAATTTTCGGCGATGTTGGTACCAATTCCATACATAGTTATATGTCCAAACTTATGAGCAAAATTCTTAAGTATCTAATCATTCTCTACTGGGTTCTTGGACTTTCGTGCAAGGAACCTTTACGATATATGTACAAAGATACATCACATGGTGTTTTTTGCACAAAACCCACAAGATTTGACACCCAAGCAAAAATTGGTACACAATATTTGGTACAAAAATCCCAACTAAGCTACAAGACTAGTAATGGATTTGTTAAGATATATTTTGCGCAACTAAAAATCCCAACCTTGGACCTCCTATTGGTGTGGGTTTGCATTGTTTATCGACTCATGAAGATCATGACTCAACATGGGTTGGCAAATTTGCAACATCCTTCCTTGGGTCACATGCTTACAATAGTCTACAACCTTTGCATGTACCAATGCTCATTTGGCTTACAAACGGCATGCTCACTTTAACATTTAGGGGTTGGAGTGAATAACGTTAGGTCACAAACAAAGCAGTGGAATTAGAAGAAGCTTCCTAATGACAAAATGGGTATTATGGTGAGTCGTGCATGGGAGATGCACTATTAAAATACGTTGAAAGTTGTTATATGGCATATTCTCCTTCAATCATCAAAGGAAAGTTTATAGATTGACGCATGACATGGGCACTTCCCTTTCACCACCTCCACCTCTTGTAATATCAAAGCCACCCTCTTGCCCCTAGCTAGCCATTCCATGTTTATTTTATATTAATTACAACTTTACGAGTTTCCATCATGTTGATGTCACATGTCTAAACTTAGGATAAGCCAAAATCTTTGTGTGTCTAATCATTCTCTAGTGGGGCTTTGGAATTTGAATCCCACAAGGAAACTTCAAGATATATGTTCTAAAATACATCATAGGTACACAAAGCCCACATCGTCAGACACCTAAGCAAAATATCCATGCCTACATAATATTTGGTATGAAAATGCCAATTAAGCTACAAGTCTAGTAAGTGGGGCATTATGCTAAGATGAACTTTACTCAACCAAGAACCCCAACATTGAACCTCCATTGGTGGGGCTTTGAGCAATGTATTAGCTCATGAAGATCAAGACTCAACACGGGATAGAAAATTGGCTCTCTTGTTCACATCAATCCACAAACTTTGGTTGTACCAATGCAAACAATGTCAAATAATAAACTAAGTGGTGGAAGAAGATAAATGGCAATATGTGCATAGAAGATATGCTATCATAGTAATTCTAAAGTTGTTATATGGTATATACATCTTTAATCATGGGAAGAATGTTTATTGATTGACACATTGCATGGACACTATCCCTTTCACCATCTCCACCTTTTGTAGCATCATAGCCAACCTCTTGCTCCCAGCAAGCCATTCTAGGTTTGTTTTATATTATTTATAACTTTACGAGTTCACATCATGCCGATGTCATATATCTAATTTTAGGAAATGCCAAAATCCCTATGTGTCTAATCGTCATCTAGTGCAGCTTTGGATGTTGGCAAATCTTGTGTGTGTTAACGTTGTGATGGGTGTGCATGTGTTGTGAATAATTTGACATACAAAACACTTATGAGAAGGGATCATTTTGTTGAAGTTTCTAAGTTTACTTAGTTTAGAAACCCTTCATGTACTTTTTCTAATTTATTCCTACCTACTTGTTATTTTTTTCTTTAACAAGTTATTTACAAAGTAAATACTGAAAATAAACACTAGTGCATGCTCAACATATTACAGATCAACAACTAAAAGAAACAAGAACAAACACACCACATGAAACCATTATTTTTGGACGAGTGTCCCCGGAAAAACCCAATGCGAGAAAACCGGTGTAGCTATCTGAGGGTTTTCTTATTAAGCAATATCAAAGTACAATCTGGCTGCCGAAACTGGCCTATCCAATAGAGAATTTCCTTAGTAGCTATAACTCACAGTTTGAGAGAAATCTCCTGGCTGAAACCTTGGAAAATCCTTTTGGCAGTTCCTTAGCACAAATTGCTCCTGCAACCCTAGCGTCTACCCAATTTGGACTGCGTTACCCCTCTCTGGCTTACGCTGACCCTGTGTCAGCCCCAGGAGGCCTTGCGTCAGCTCTGGGAGCCTCTGCGTCAGCTGCGCTGGACCCCTCTGGTGCTCTGCGTAGCACATGGCTGCCTCTGCATGGCCCTGCGTGAGCCCTTGCTGGCTCTGCGTCAACCTCCTTGGCTGTTGCGCTGCTCTTCCTGCACAATCTCTGCCTTCTTTGTTTCTCTGTACTTAATGCCCGTCAGCTGCTCTCCCGATCACTGATTCTATCTCTCTTAGCAAACCCTGCTCTAGAGAATAGAATGACTAATCATCTGGTGTGTTCTCCAAGTGACCCTCAAGCCTCCTCTTATACTTTTTGTGTTGACATCTCAACGGCCGAGATTAAGTCCCTAATCAACGGCTAAGATTAGATCTGGCTTGATCCATGTCTTTTGGACCATTCTAACACAGATTTATATTTATACACATTAACATTTTATTTTCCCTAAGTTTAGACTTAGGGACTCCATTAAAAATATTAATTATTTTAATATCTCCTGATCTGTTTAGAATCTGCCCAAAACCTTTCTGGCTATTGGAGATCTCATGTGCCCCAACCTCTCCACCAAATTTCGTGGCTAAAGCATATCCGATGCTACCCCAAATCAACACATTTATAAGGCATTATGTGCGCCAACAACTTTCCCAGTTTGAAAGCTAGCTTAGGGGTGTAAGGACTAGGGATGATGTGATACATTCTCCCTCACTTTGGTACTAACATCACTAGTAGTTTTGGTATCATGCCTTGTTGGTTGTCATTTATGTGATGTTACATGCTATCTTGCTACATAACGCATTGGAATATTCCTATGTTGGGATTTCATTCCACATTAATCTTGTCTTATAAATTGTGTGTGTGTATGTTAACATTGCCTTGTCTGTGTATTCTGTGAATAATCCCACATTCATAAGAATAGAAAAAGATGGTTTATAAGGGATTACTGCACCAAAACCTTTGCCAATTTGGATGTTGGCTTTGGGGTGAAGCCCTTGAGTTGATGTGATAAAATCCTCCTTCAGTCTAGTTCTAACATCATTAATGATTCAAGTGTAAAGCCTTGTGGGTCATGTTTTGTCTTGTTGTTGTTGCTTTTGTGATGTTCTAGGATATCTTACAACAATGGCATATCTCTTTGTTGAGATTTTGTTTCACATTAATAGTCTTCTAAATTTTGTGTGTATTAACATTGCCATTTGTGTGTATGTTGTGAATAATTTCAAATGCATAATAATTGTGAGAAGTACATGGTTTATAAGGCATCACTAACACCACAAGCTTTTCCAATCTAGATTGTTGGCTTTGCATTGTGAGTTCGTGGGTTGAACTGATAACATCTCCCCTCATTATGGTATGAACATCATTGATGGTTTTGGTGTAATTTGTTGTCTAATAGATGATTCCTGTGAGATTTTCAGTTTTAACTCCTTTGTTACCATGTATTAAAGCAACAAAAACAAAGAAAAACTTCCTAAAGTACACTCGATTACATAGATTTAGAAAGCTTAAGCGTGTAGGTTCTCCAAGCTTTTGGCTTGCCATCTCCATGGGATCCATGACTCAATGACCCATTCCTAAGGTGCAATTGACCCCAACTTTGGCTAGGATGTACTGTGTGATTATCCTGGTGTCTTCTTTGATACATTTGATGGATCACAATGCAGTTTGCTTGCCCTCATGGGTTCCCTTCTGTGAGATAGCCCCCCAGTGGGTGTAGCTTCATTGTTCTACTGCACGAGAGCATTCATTCCTGTAGCCATGCCAGGGAACATTTTCCATTTCTTATTGTCTTCTTCAAATTTTTGCTAGAAGATGTCCCAAAGTGGCCACTTTCTCTCCTCTTTCGTCCATGCTTTCAGTGTTTTCTTTTATGACCCTTGTCACAACCTCTGTGTCGACTACTGCTTTTAAAACATTTGAAAATTTTCTGTGCATATGTTTGGGATGAGGAGAGAGGATGAAATGACCCACAACATTTTCCCCTCTTGTCATGGATTTTTCAAATTTTTGCTAAAACATAGGTCCCAAAGTGGCTACTTTCTCTCCTCTTTCCTCCATGCTTTCAATATTTTCTTTCATGACCCTTGTCACAACATTTGTGTCGACTACTGCTTTTAAAACGTTTCAAATCTGCTGTGCATATGTTTGGGATGGGAAGAGGAGAAGATGAAAGGACCCACTGCGTTTTCCCCTCTTGTCATGGTTCTCTCCTTTGCCCCTATGCATCTAAGCTCCTCAACTTTGTCTTGGATTGGCAAGGGGTGACACATGATAAAGGCATATTTGTGTTGCTCAATTTGCTCAAAGTAACCTTCAACAACCTAAGCTCCCACCATTCCTTCATACTGGGGGGCTTACTTCTTCAAGCTGGATGCCCCCTGTTCGCACTCCATTTAGCAGCAGTATCCATAGTAAAATTTTTGATGAACAATGTAGTTTTTGGCATGGTTGCTCTCCTCTATGGTCAGGTTGCATTCTAATGTTAGGGTAATTTCTAGTGTTCCACGGGGTCATGTCCACTCACATGGGGGTCGAGTTTCCTAGCTCCCTCGCGCTCCTGGGAATTGGGGACGACAGGGGGCCGTTTCCCCATGCTCCCAAAAAGCAGGGTACGCACGGAAACTTGTAAGGAGGCGTTTCCTCGATTTTTGGGGTCGAATCCTCCAAATGGGGTTGTTTCCTAGGCGAAAGGGGTCATGTGGGGTCGTTTCCCTAGACAAAAAGCGCAATTTTTTTTAATGAAACAAAAAATCCTATTTTTTATGAATCGCGAAGGGTTTAAACTTTATTTTCAATGTTCATTTCACATTGTTTCATCTTTTCATGATATCACTCTGCTCAGTGGTCCTCTCGTCCTCATTTATGATTTATCATTTGATATGTTCTTATGTCATTAACTTATTTGCTTTTCTGTTTTAGACTTCAGTTTATTTTGAATCTTGATATATGATATATTAGACTTGATTCTTGACTCTATAAAAATTTGACCCTTGATGTATCAGTCTTGACTTTTATTTCAATATTTAGTATTCATAGTTGGAACTTGGAACTTCAATATGGTTTAAACTTTAAAACTTTAAACATTTATTTTCATTGTACATTGTTACTAGTTACACTGTACATGCATGATTAGTAGTTACAAACTTACATGTATGATTTATGATTATATTATATCATGCTTTTCGTTTTAAATTTGTTTTAGACTTCAGTTATATGATTCATCGATTCATCATTTATCCTTCAGGATGTAAGTGTTATATATTATATAATGATAAAGACAGTTACATTATAAATATTAAAATTTCAATGATATATCATATATTTTTATATTTATAAGTTTTTAAGACCCCAACTTCCCCCCACGTCCCGGAAACTTGGTGGAACATTGGTATTTTCATGTTTCCCAAGGCAAATCACATTGTTCTAGGAACTTATGTATTCCGAGGCATTGGTCACACCTCTAGAGGCAGTTTTGGGGTTGTTTGTGGACACTTGGACACGTCCTATGCATGCCACATGGAAATTGTTGGAGCACTGTCCTTATTGGTCATTTTGGAGCAGATTTTCACATAGTTTGAGGGCCGATTTGTACACATGGAAGTTGTGTGGTTTTATTGAAGCCTCTGGAATCTGGATGACTTGGAAGGGTGATGTGGACACTGTGTCACTCTCTTAGTGTGCTTGGATGTTGCTTGGGCAAGATATCTTGAAAAACAAGTGACTTGGAATAAGGATTAATTGCATTATATTTGGGGTTTTATGACCCAAATTTGTCTTAAAGAGTCATTTGCATGCATCATGGCGGTTCCTTGACCCAAGGTATGACCTTGGGCCTTCATTTGGAGCCAAATTGGAGTTTGACCGTTATTTCACTTGATTTTTGGAGTTGTTAGCATGATGCCGCCCTATTGATGGAATATTGGCACAATTTTTTGAGGTCATTGCACTAAAGGAGGGAGGTTGTTGGAGCCCTCTGACTTGTGAAGACACTTCACCATACTTTGAGGTTTGACCATGGACCATTCTCAGGGCATATTCAAGTGAGTGTTGACCACTCGCACCATTCAAGGGGCCTTTGGAGGTTAGACATTGGCATCTTGAACCATTTGTTCTCTTCCTGGGGGGATTGACCCCTTTTTTTGAGGGTTTTACTAATCAAATCATTGTACATGTGGCTTGACCACTTTATTTTTATGTTGTGATAGTTTACTTGATTTAGGAGTTAGATTTAGAACTTTCATTAGGCTAGATCTAAGGAATTAGATCAAATAATGCTATTTTATTGTAAAAGGAGTAGATCTCACTCTATAAATGGAGGAGAGCTTCCTCATTTATACTCGTGGTTGGGTTGTGAGAGCACTGCTCTCCTTGGATCTTAATGGAAGTATTTGTGGGAGGTATTTTGGTGTTAAGGGCTTATCTATGTGGTGAATGTTTTTGACTTTGAAGCTTTTCTTTCTTGGTTATTTCTTCTATATCATTAAAGGCATTATTGTGGTTGTTCAAGACTACTACAAGGCTGCGAAAATCGACTCAGTTAAAGGACATTGTTACTACTTGGAGGGAGGATGTCTAGAGGGTCTTCTGACATGCCCTCCTTTGTTGTTTTGGGGTAATAAGTTTTAACTTTGTTTGCTACAACGTTGCACGAAGCAGGGATGAAGCGGGGACGTGGAAGCGTTATTTCCCAAAAATCTAGGAAGCGAAGCGTCTCAAAAGCGTCTACTATATATATATATATATATTTTTTTGCATTTGTATTAAAAAAATCCTCCAAAATACCAAATTGGTTCAGAAGACAAGAAAACATGCATATTTTTACATAAATCAAGATAGATATGGCATCCATTGTACATCAATGATTAATTATTCCAACATCAACCATCTACAATCTAGATTCCTCTTCTCTTGTCTAGCCTTTGCCTCTATTTCAATTCTATAGGGATTTTAGTCAACATTGCCTAATTTTGATCAAATAACTTAATCCAAGCCTTATAATATGGTAGAGAAAGCTTAACATGCCTGATCAATGATTTTGACTTGAGTGAAGGGTACATAATTGCTAAGGCCATGACAAAGGAGTTCAACAATCAATAACACCAAAACTGGGGTACATATAGGGCTTAGTGCTCTTGATTAAATGCCAATCACATGCCCTCATACATGATATAATCTATGAAACGCTAGAATTCTATTGATCCTGAAAAATATTAAGTTTGTTGAGTTTTGAATGGGATATGAAATTCTATTTTCTCCATATGAAGTCTGATGAGGTTGGAACCACTCTCAAACATCCCGAGTCATTTCATGGTAATGTTAAAAATTTAAGTAAAATGATGGAAATGAAAGATAAAGGAGAATGCCACTTTACTTTAAGAATTTAACATTACCATTAGGGAGCATCTAGGAAGTGTCTAGGGAGCATCAAGGGGCACCTTAGGAGTATTCGAAAAGTGTAGTTCCTCACATAACAGTTCGAAATTTCAAAAAAAAAACAAAACAAAAAAAGCCCAGCAGAACTGTCCACCTTCTCTCAGATCTGCTCGCGATCCACGATGGATACATGCCCAAACCTCCACATATCCGCACGCGATCCTTTCTGGATCCGCGGATTAGGCAGTGGGAACCGCGGATTGGGCCCCCACAAGATCCAATTTTCCAAGAGTCGCCAAAAAAGGCGAAACCGCGGATCTGATTTTCTGATCAGTGGTTCCGCCGAAGGATCAGTGGCGGATCCGTACGAGATGCAGATTTGCCTCCAGATCCTTGCGGGGGGGGGGACGGTTCCTTCAACACTGCTTTGCTAGGCCATACTTGTTGAATATTTCTAAATCTCTCACATCGGAAATTCCTAATGCATTATCTAGTTTATTTCACTTACTTGTTTATTACTCAACAAGTTAATTAACCATATAAATACTGGAAATAAACACAAATGCAGTCTCAACCATATACATATGAACAACTGAAATAACAGACAAACTGTTGGAATTTCTAAGTCTAACCCGTTAGAAACCCTTCATGTACTTTCTGATTTATTTCTGCCTACTTGTTCTGATTAATTAACAAGTTATTTACCATGTAAATACTGAAAATAAATAGAAGTACATGCTCAACACATTACAGATCATCAATTGAAGGAAACAAAAACAAGCACACAAGTGACACCGTTGTTTTTGGACCAATGTCCCCGGAAAAACCCAATGCGGGAAAACCGGTGCAACTATCTGAGGGTTTTATTACTATGCAGTTTCTGAATACAATCTGGGTGCCAAAACTAGCTCACCCACAGAGAATAATCTCGGTAGTAGTACCTCTCTACTCGAAAGCAGATATTCTGTCTGAAACCCCGGACACTACGACAGTTCCCAGCACCAATCTGCCCCATGAAAGCTCCCAACGTTTGCCTCTAGGGACTGCGTCAACCCTTCCTGGCCTAGCGTCAACCCAATAACCCTTGCGTCAACCTATGGAGGCTCTACATCAGCCTCTAGAGCCTCTCTGTCACCCACGTTGGCTCTCTGAGGCACTGTGCAGCTCCTGGCTGGCTCTGCGTGGGCCCTAGCTGGCTCTGTGTGGCCTCTAGCTGGCTTTGCGTCCCTCTCTCCCGGCTTCTGCGCTTATTCTCCCAGTACCCTCTTTGCCTCTCTGCTTCTGTATTCACTGCCCCTCAGCTGCAACTATGATCACTCTTCCGACTTCCTTAGCAAACCCTGTCCCAGAAAATCGAAATATTGATCAACTCGGTGTGTTCTCCAAGTGACCCTCAAGCCTTCTTATATACTTTTCTCGTTGACAAATCAACGACCGAGATTAAGTCCCTAATCAACGGCTAAGATTAACTCTGGCTTGATCCATGACTTTTGGACCCTTCTAACACAGTTTTGTATTAATTCACATTAATATTTTATTTTCCCTAAGTTTAGACTTAGGGACTCCATTAAAAATAATAAGTATTTTAATATCTCCCAAACTGTTTAGAATCTGCCCAAACCATTTTTGGGTATTGGAGATCTCATGTGCTTTAGCCTCTCCACCAATTTCGTGGCTAGAGCACATTCGATGCTACCCCAAATCAACACCTCCTCTTAGCGAGGACTTTGCTCTAGTAATACTTTTCACTGGGTATCACCCTGATCATCCGCCATCGGTCCCTGTGCTGATGCTAAGCCTCCCTGCCCAACATCCTCTGCATTGCTGCCCATGGCTTTGTTACTGCCACTGCTGCATCTGTACTGTAGCTCCCCTTGCATCCCTGCTGTTGCCCATGGCCCTGCCACTGCCACTGCTGCATTTGCACTGCAACACCTCTCATTGTGTTGCATCGTGCTTCCCATAGCACTGCCACTGCTAACTGCTGCATTGCAACTCAATTACTGAGAAGTAAGTAACTGATCTCCCAACTCTGACATCTCCGTCAGGCTAGAAACACTTCTGATGCTGAGCTCCCTCTGTCACTGACAAGTGCTCCCTCTCTGACCTCGCACTGCTGCAACAACTGTGCATCTCGCACTGCTGCCTCACGCTGTCCTGGGACTCCTGCATTGTAGCTCCCTCTGTCGCTCCATTTGCATCCGTCTCTACCGACACATGCCAATCTTGCTACTCCTCTTCGGGGCTCCCGTAGCAAGGTATAATCCAAGAGGCTAGGTACCTCAAGGATCCTGCCCCTCATCACCTGTAGTCTGTCTGACTACAGCTCGATGTCTCCCCACTTCCGCTCAAGTGGCGTGTGAGCACTCATGGCACAATCATCATCTGTCTCCAATTCCTTCTCCGCCCTTGTTGCGTAGCCTTGGTCTCAGAAGCCTCTCCTTTGCTCTTCTTCCTCGGACACTAGTTCGCATAGTGACCCAGTTCCCCACAGTTGAAGCATTTGACCTTGGAGAGGTCCTTCTTCCGTTTCTCCTGCTTTCCCTCAGATGCTAGGGCAACATCCTCCTCTTCCTCCTTCTTGATTCTGATCCCCTTGCCGCTGCTTCTCGCCTTGCTTAGCCTTCTGATCTCTTCTTGGCGAAGAGCAGCCCACATTTCCTCCCAATCTGGAAGGGTCGCCCTGCCCAGTATGCTTTGGACAAATACCTCTTAGTTTTCTGAGACTGCGTTCAGGGTTGTTCTCACCATCAATTCTTGATTCGATGTGGCTCCTATGGAAGTCAGCTGATCCCGGATCTCCTTCAATCGACTGAGGAAGGGGTCAATCTATTCTCTCTTTTGCATATGGTATGACCGCAGTTGATTTTCTAGTAGCATCTTCCTCTGCATGGAAGTATGCTGATACAACTTCTTTAGGGCCTCCCACATCTCATTTGCCGTATTCTTCTCGGTAATGTGTGGTACTACATGGTCCTTGACCCCATCAAGGATGATGCTCTTGGCCTTCGCCATTGCATCCTCGTACTTATCGTTATCAACCAAGTCAATTGTGACTGCTATTGTCCTTGAGGCGAATTACTTGAGATGGTTCCTGTCTAGAATGGATAAGATTTTGGCCTTCCAAACTACGAAGTTTGAGGCTCCGTCCAGTCTGTCCCGGTCTCTTACCTCGTTCACTGCCATCTCGCTGCTCCTGTACTTCCCTTCTGGAAGTTCTCGGTGTGACTCCCTCTGAGCCTCGATTTCCCTCCTGGAAACCCTTCTGCCAATGTCGAGATGCCCCCACTCTGATCCTTAGTGCCGTTGCACCACTGATCCAGATTTCTTGGCTAGAAACCCTTGGTAGCAACTCCCTCCTCCTTGGTCTTGCCATGTTAGGTACTGTTCTGACTACAGTACCCCACCAGCTTTACTCTGCAACTTACCCACAACCTCCTAAGTCCCAGAAAAACTGAAGGTTAGAGCTTCTAAGCTCTGCGCAATCTTGGCACCAACAAAATCTGCACCTCCTGGCCACGGGTGTCAATCCTTCCTGACTGAGAAAGATGATCGGGCACTGCGTAGGTAGACTCTGTTCCCCTCTGCCACTGCGCTGATCCTCTTCCCGACTCAAACTTGATGACGTAGGCACTGCGTCACCCCTTCCTTGTTGCTTTTTTGCTAGGAACAACTTCTGTCACTCGAGTCAACTGTTTTCTGCTGCTACTGCTCTGCTCGGCTGATGTCCTCAGTTCTCTTGTGATCTGCAACCACGCTCTGATACCATGTAGAAATTTCTAAGTCTAACCTGTTAGAAACCCTTCATGTACTTTCTGATTTATTTCTGCCTACTTGTTTTGATTAATTAACAAGTTATTTACCATGTAAATACTGAAAATAAATACAAGTACATGCTCAACACATTACAGATCATCAACTGAAGGAAACAAAAACAAGCACACAAGTGACACCATTGTTTTTGGACCAATGTCTCCGGAAAAACCCAATGCGGGAAAACCAGTGCAGCTATCTGAGGGTTTTATTATTATGCAGTTTCTGAATACAATCTGAGTGCCAAAACTGGCTCAGCCAACAAAGAATAATTTCGGCAGTAGTACCTCTCTACTTGGAAGTAGGTATTCCGGCTAAAACCCCGGACGAACACTTCGATAGCTCCCAGCTCCAATCTGCCCCACGAAAGCCCCAACGTCTGCCTCTAGGGATTGCATCAGCCCTTCCTGGCCCAACGTCAGCCCAATAACCCCTGCGTCAACCTCTAGAGGTACTATGTCAGCCTCTAGAGTCTCTGCGTCACCCACGCTGGCTCTCTGAAGCATTGTGGAGCTCCTGGCTGCCTCTGTGTGGGCCCTAGCTGGCTTTGTGTGGCCTCTAGCTGGCTTTGCGTCCCTCTCTCTCGGCTTCTGCGCTGATTTTCCTGGTACCCTCTCTGCCTCTCTGCTTCTATATTCACTGCCCCTCAGCTGCGACTCTGATCACTCTTTCGACTTCCTCAGCAAACCCTGCCCCAAAAAATCGAAATCTTGATCAACTCGGTGTGTTCTCCAAGTGATCCTCAAGCCTCCTTATATGCTTTTCTCGTTGACAAATCAACGACCGAGATTAAGTCCCTAATCAATGACTAAGATTAACTCTGGCTTGATCCATGACTTTTGTACCCTTCTAACACAGTTTTATATTAATTCACATTAAAAATAATAATTATTTTAATATCTCCCAAATTGTTTAGAATCTGCCCAAACCATTTCTGGGTATTGGAGATCTCATGTGCTTTAGTCTCTCCACCAATTTTTGTGGCTAGAGCACATCTGATGCTACCCCAAATCAATTCAAACACACAAGGGACATCGTTATTTTTGGACAATCGTCCTCGGAAAAACCCAACTTGGGAAAACCGGTGCAACAGTTCTGAGGGTTTTATTATTAAGCAGCTTTCTTGAGTACAACTAGGGTGCCAAACTGGCTCACCCAACAGAGATCTATCTGGCATTAATACCTCTTGTTGGATGCAGATATTCAGCAAGTTTGCTCCACAAAATTCCTTCCAATGCTTCTCTGAGGCTCTGTGTCAGCCCTCATGGCCTCTATGTAGCTCTGAAACCCTCTGCGTCAGCTCTCCTGGCCTTTGCGTAGCTCTGAAACCCTTGCGTCAGCCCTCTATTGCTCTGCGTTGGCTCTTTGGGCTTCTGCGTCACCCACGCAGGCCCTGCTAGCCTCTGCTTAGTCTCTCTAGGCCTCTGTGTGGCTTCTGCTAGCTTTGCGTAGCCTCCTCTGTCACTTCGCTAGCTCTCTGACACTATCTATGCCTTTCTGCTATGCACTCACTGCCCCTCAATGCAACTCAGATCACTTGTTCGAATTTTCTCAGAAACCCTGCTGCAAAAAATCGAACTGACTGATCAGTCTTGGTGTGTCTCCAACTGATCCTCAAGCCTCCTCTTATACTTTTCTGTTGAGTCTTCAACGACCGAGATTAAATCTCTAATCAATGACTAAGATTAGATTTGGCTTGATCCATGTCTTTTAAAACATTATCACCTAGTTTTATATTAATACCCATTAATATTTTTATTTTGCTAAGTTTAGACTTAGGAACCCATTTAAAAATATTAATTATTTTAATATCTCTCTAACCGGGTGGAATCTCGCCAAACCATTTTTGGCTCTTGGAGATCTCATGTGTTTTAGCCTCTCCACCATTTTTCATGGCTAGAGCACATCCGATGCTACCCCAACTAAACACTCCCTCTTAACGAGGAATGTGCTCTAGTAATGCTCCACCACTGAACATCACCTTGATCATTCGACGCCAGTACCTGTGCTGATGCTTGGCTTGCTGCCCAACATCCTCTGCACTGCTGCCTCTTGTACTGCTACCCATGGCTCTATCACTGCGACTACTACATTTGTACTGCATCTCCCTCTGCAAATGTGCTGCTGCTGGTCCTTACTCCCAACACTGTATTTGCACTGTAGCTCTCTCTCATCATGCCGCATCGTGCTGCCCATAGCACTACCACTGCTAATTGCTGCACTGTAACTCAGTTACTGTGAAGTAACTAATCTACCCAACTGCTGCTATCCTGTGCTCCCTCTGCTCCCTCTGCGCTGCTGCAACACATTTATGCCTCCTGCAACCACCTCTATGCCTTTCTGCATTGCTGCAACCTCCTCTGTGCCTCTCGCACTACTGCAACCCCACTATGCTGCCACAGACCACTGTACTCTAGCACTGCCTTGTCGCTCCATCTGCATTTTGCTTCTACCGATATCCGTCATCCTGCTACTATCACTCGGGGCTCCCGTAGCCGGATATGATCCAAGAGTTTGGGTATCTCAAGGATCCTGCCCCTACATCTTCTGTAGTCCTCTTGACTACAACTCAATGTCTCCCCACCTCTTCTCTAGAGGTGCATGAGCACTCATGGCACAGTTGTCATTTGTCTTGACTTCTTTCTTCGTCTTAATCGGAGTTGCCTTGGAGTCAGAAGCCTCTCCTTTATTCTTCTTCTTAGGACACTGGGTTGCATATTGACCCAACTCCCCACAATGGAAGCACTTCACCTTGGAGATGTCCTTCTTCTTCCTCTTCCCCTATTGTCTCGTAGATGCTAGAGCTGCATCCTCCTCCTCCTCTTTCTTGATTCGACCTCCTTTGCTGCTACTTCCCGCCTTGGTCGACTGTCTGATCTCTTCTTGGCAAAGAGCTGCCCACATCTCTTCCCAACCTGGAAGATTAGCTCTGCCCAAAATGCTTTGGACAAATGTCTCCCAATGCTCAGAGACTACATTCAGGGCGATCCCCACCATGAACTCTTGATCCGGTGTGGCCCTTATGGAAGTAATTTGGTCCCGAATCTCTTGCAACCTGCTGAGGTATAGATCTATCTACTCCCCCTTCTGCATCTGATACGTCCACAGTTGATTCTCCAACAACATCTTCCTCTGCATGGAAGTGCCCTAATACAATGTCGTCAAGGTATCCCACATTTCCTTTGCCGTGTTCTTCTCGGCAATATGCGGTATCACATAATCCTTGACCCCATTAAGGATTATGCACATTGCCTTCGACATTGTATCCTCATACCTTTCATTATCAACTGGGTCAAATGGGATAGCCACTGTTCTCAAGGTGAAGCCCTTGATGCAATGTCTATCCAGAACAGATAGGATCCTGGCCTTCCAAATGACAAAGTTGGACGCCCCATCTAACCTGTCCTGATCCCTTAGTCCGTTTGTTGCCATCTTCGCTCTTCTACTGGATTCCCTTTGAGTCTCGACTTCCCTCTTGGAAGTTCTCTCCTAATCTCCCTCTGAGTCTCGATTTCCCTCCTGGAAATCCTCTGCCAACCATCGAACTGCTCCTCTCCGATCCTCTTTGCAACTGCAAAACTCGGATCTGGGTTTCTTAGCTAGAAATCCCTCAAGGTAGCGACTCCCTCTACCTTGGTTCTGTCATGTTAGGTACTGTTTTGTTTTGACAACAACAACACCCCACCAGCTTCTCAATCCACAATCTGCCCACAGCTTTCTAGGCCCCAGTAGTTGAAGAAACTGAGCCTCTTAGCTCTACGCAATCCCGGCAAGGCTGAATCGCTCCTTTGACCAACTACGTCAAGCCTACCTGACTGAGTAGGATGACGTGGCTCCTTGTGAGCCTCTTCTACCTTCATTTGCCTCTGCGCTGGCCCTTTCTCTGGCTCGAAATGATGACGCAGGCCCTCTGTGTCACTCCTCCTCTGATGCTTTCTGCTTAGGAACAACTTCTGTCTCTCGGGACCACTGTTTCTGCTGCAAATTCTCTGATTTCGCTGGTGCCTTCAGCGCTCCTGTGATCTGCAACCCTCTGATACCATGTTGAATTTTTCTGAATCTAACACATCAGAAATTCCTACTGCATTATCTAGTTTATTTCACCTACTTGTTTATTACTCAACAAGTTATTTAACCATATAAACACTGAAAATAAACACAAATGCAGTCTCAACCATCTACAAATCAACAACTGAAATAACAGACAAACACACAAGGGACACCGTTATTTTTGGACAATCGTCCTCGGAAAAACCCAACTTCGAAAAACCGGTGCAACAGTTCTGAGGGTTTTATTATTAAGTAGCTTTCTTGAGTACAACTAGGGTGCCAAACTGGCTCACCCAACAGAGATATCTATTTGGCAGTAATACCTCTCTTCGGAAGCAGATATTCAGCAAGTTTGCTCCACAAAATTCCTTCCAACGCTTCTTTGAGGCTCTGCATTAGCCGTCCTAGCTTCTGTTTAGCTCTGAAACCCTTTGCGTCAGCCCTCTACTGCTTTGCACTAGCTCTCTGGCCTTCTACGTCACCCACGTAGGCCTTGCTAGCCTTTGCTTAGTCTCTCTGGGCCTCTGCGTGGCTTCTGCTAGCTCTGCGTAGCCTCCTCTGTCACTGCGCTGACTCTCCGACACTATCTATGCCTCTCTGCTATGCACTCAATTCCCCTCGCTGCAACTCAGATCACTTGTTTGAATTTTCTCAGGAACCCCACTCCAGAAAATCGAACTCACTGATCAATCTTGGTGTGTCTCCAACTGACCCTCAAGCCTCCTCTTATACTTTTCTGTTGAGTCTTCAACGGCCAAGATTAAATCTTTAATCAGCGGCTAAAATTAGATTTGGCTTGATCCATGTCTTTTAGCACATTCTCACCTAGTTTTATATCAATACCCATTAATATTTTTATTTTCCTAAGTTTAGACTGACGAACCCATTTAAAAATATTAATTATTTTAATATCTCTCTAACTTGGTGGAATTTCCCCAAACCATTTTTGGGTCTTGGAGATCTCATGTGCTTTAGCGTCTCCACCAGTTTTCATGGCTAGAGCACATCCGGTGCTACACCAAATCAACAATACTCTCAAGTTCCTTAGAAAGGGTTTTGATTCCACTTCATTCCATAATTGATTTTGTGGTTGGAGGTTTTCCCCTTAGATGGAGTAGAATAAATCCGCACTTATTAGCAAAGATATATATTTTATTAATAATGAATGAATGGATAGTTTACAGAGTGAGAGGCCCTGACTTAAATACAACCTAAAGTGCCTCTTGGTAAATGGTTATGATCTTTGATCATGCCCTTTGCCTTAATTAAACTAATAGTTACAGAATAATTAATTTTTTATATAACATTGCCTTCCTCCCAAAAAGATGCTTTGTCCTCAAAGCATATGTAACGATGGATGTTGTTGACGAAACACTTCAGTCTCCCAAGAAGCTTCTTCTTCTGGTAAGTCCTTCCACTTGATCAATTATTCTTTGATTACTCATGATCACAACTTCCTTTCCCTGCTGGATATGATACCTTCTGGATCTAGAATAACCCTTCCTTTGTCATCTAAAGTTGGATGTCTTGTTTGTGCTGATTGATGTTTACCAATTGCCCTTTCAAGGCAGGATACATGGAAAACTTTGTGAACACGACTTTTATTAGGAAGGCTTAAACTGTATGCTACTTGGTTGATCTTTTTGTTGATCTAGTAGGGTCCATAAAACCTTGGTGCCAATTTGTTTTTTCCCCTTTGTTTTAAGGACACTACATGTAAGGTTGGAGTTTAACAAATACCCAATCTTCAACTTCAAATTCTCTCTCGGTTCTATTTCGGTCAGCTTGCTACTTCATACAATTCCTTGAATTATTTAGATTTTCTTTTAGAGTTTGGACGACTTTTTGGGTTTCTTCTAACTGGGTTTTAACAACTGGGAGCTTTGTCTCCATGATAGCAAGGTCCTTCCATTTTGGAGGTTCGTAACCGTACAGAGCTTGAAAATGAGTCATTTTCGCTGACGTGTGGTAAGTGGAATTGTACCACCATTCAGCGAGATGTAACCACTGAACCCACTTATTTTGTTTGTCTGTGGCATAACAACGTAAGTAGGCTTCTAAACATTTATTGACAACCTCTGTTTGGCCATCCGTTTGAGGATGGTAAGCTAAACTCATGTTGAGGTAGGTTCCTATATGTTTGAAAAATTCCTTCCAAAAATTACCCTTAAATTTGGCATCTTTATCACCCACAATGACTTTGGGAAATCCATGTAATTTGTAAAAATTTTTGCAAAATATTTCAGCCGTTTGTTTTGTTGAGTCTGATTTCCTCATTGCAATAAAGTGAGCATACTTGGTGAGTTTGTCGACTACTACAAGAATTTTATCCTTACCATCAGACACAGGTAAACCTTTAATAAAGTCCATTGATATTTCCTCCCATTTTTGATTCGGAATGTTTAAGGGATGAAGTAGTCCGGGTGTCATAATATTTTCATTTTTATTCCTCTAGCATTTATCGCATTTGGCTACATATTTTTGAAAATCATTGCTCATTCCCTTCCAAAAGAATAACTGGCGTGCGTTATAGTAGGTTTTAAAGCATCCTACATGTCTGACTAACAATGAATCATGCGATTCTTTGAGAACCTTGGCTTTAAATTTGGAATCTGCATTCAGATAAATTCTTCCCTTGTACCATAGAATATCGTTCTTCATTTCAAATTTTGAGGAAAATTATTGATTATAACTTGTTTATGGGTCTTTTGCATATTCATTTCGAATCTCATTAAGCCATTCAGGCACATCCACTGAAACTGCAAGTAATGATGGTTCTTCGTCTTTCCTTGACAATGCATCAGCTACTACGCTATCTTTCCCTTCCTTATGTAATATATCCATGTCAAAGGTAGCGATTTTTTCTATCCATTTTTGTTGTTTTGTAGATAGCATTTTCTACTGGAGGAGATGCTGAAGACTGTTATGATCTGTTCATATTAAGAACTTACTTCCCAAGCGATATTGTCTCCATTTGGCTAATGCGTGCATAATAGAAAGCATTTCCTTGTTGTATGTAGACTTGAGACGTTCGTGCTTATTGAGCTTTCTTTTTTCAAACGCGATTGGGTGACCATCCTGCGTTAGTACTACTCCTATGCCAAAACCCGAAGCATCACATTCAATTACAAATTGTTTTGAGAAGTTTGGAGTTGCCAATACAAGGGCATTAGACATAACTTCCTTCAAGTCTTCAAAACACTTTTTTGCTTCATGATTCTATCGAAATGAGTTCTTTTTTAGAAGGTTCAATAAGGGTGCGATTATATGGGCATAGTTTTTAATAAATTTTCGATAATACTCGGTCAACCCTAAGAATCCTCTTAGCTTGGAGATATTAATTGGTTTGGGCCATTCCCTTATAGCCTTGATCTTATTAGGATCTACTTTTACTCCTTCCTTGGATATTACATGTCCGAGATATTCTACTTCTTCCTTCCCAAAAGTGCATTTGGACTTCTTGGCATAGAATTGATGCTCTTCCAACACAGTAAGAACTTTCTCCAAATGTTGTAGGTGCTCCTTCCAAGTTTTACTGTAAATTAAAATGTCATCAAAGAACACTAACACAAACTTCCTTAGATATGGATGGAATAGCTTGTTCACAGTAGCTTGGGATGTTGCCGGTGTGTTGTTACACAAAATGTCTAAGCACCGCGACAACGGTTCAGATTGGGGGCTGCCACACTGATCCCCAATCACTCTGTTTGAGTTGTCTCCCAATAGTAGACTAAGGGTGATAGACCCTATGGAAATGGAAAAATGAAATATTAGTTGGGAACCAACCAACCTAGGAGACACAACTAAGCAACCAATACTTGTTTAAGATTGCGCAAGATTTTAAGAAATCAAAATGATTTGAAGAAAGTGGATCCCAGTTCCTTGTGGAGTCAACTATCTTGCGAAGAAAATAAGGTTCAAGTAAAGGATGAGAAACTGTTGCCGAAAAAACTCCACTGTCTCATATGCAAAAATTTAAAACCATGTGAAATGCAGGGATTTGGTTAATTTTAATTAAATGAGGGCCTAAAATTATTTCTGAAATATGTCTTAAATGTTACTTAACTTAAGGCTCAAAAAGGTGGTGATCTAAATGTGAAAGCAGATACTTATACCAACACTGCAAAATGTAAAATCTGCACAAATAATAACTAAAATGCACAATGGACTGAAATGTAAAATTGTGGAATAAAACACCTTTAAATACAAAAATTCATTTGTATGAAATACTCAATCAAGATCATTAGATGCATAAGTAAAACTAGATTAGTTCTACTTGCATAAGCATGTAAAAAAAATGAACTTCATAAATTAAACTAAATGTTTTAAACTCAGATCACATTAATGAAATATCAGTGTAGTAATTTGCTTTTACATCAAATGTTAAACCAACAATTTATTTTAAAACAACAGCCCTGTAACCATGCAATATTCAGAAATTTCTACGTATAACAACAGAAAGTTTTAAATGACAAACTGATAACTACAATTCAGAAAATTTCTGAGTTCAATTATTTCTGATCTATTGATGTATTTGATCTAAAAAACTCGGAAATAAACTACTGAACAATAGTAAAACAATTTTCAGAAATTTGTTTGCAAAAGTTACTGAAGCTAACTTCTATTTATGCAATTATACAACAATAAAAATGTAAATTAAATCTGCTGCTAAATTCAGAAAATTTTCGAGTTTAATTATTTATGATCTATTGATGTATTTGATCTAAAAAACTCAGAAAATTATTGAAAAGAAATAGTAAAATAATATTCAGAAAATAACATGAAAAGTTTCTGAAAGTAATTATATTTCTGAAATGTAATGCAGTGGAATATGCAAACTAATTTGCTGCTAAATTTTAGATAACCAAAATTTTATGCCAGTATTAATCTTGCTTTCAATTAGATAAATCAAAGAGGTAAGGGTTTAGATGATGTGCACCAGTCAGCCCCTAGGGGCTTGAAGACACTTGAAGATGGGCTGCCCAAGTCACTGAAAATTCGCCAATGCAAATGCCAAACTCATAAATTTTTTAGGGAAATTTATGAAGAAAATTTAATGATGAAGGAGGGTGAAGAAAGGGAGTTTGAAATGAGAATGATGGGAGGCCGTAAGGAGGTGGGAGATGGTCAGCATAAGGCCTCAAGGCCCTAAAATTTTTTTCCCACGATCTTCTTGCAATTTTTCTTCAACTTGCAAACAAAATGGAGATGTCTTCCGGGGCTTAGATCTCTCTCCGGAATCCACAAAAAAACACTTGTAATTTTCGTATTTTTTTCTTGCACAAATAAAAGACAAAAAATCCCAAAGCATGTATATACAAAAATATGAAATACCCAGAACCCCAATGAATTAAAAATTTGCTATTTACAAATCTACAATAATATTCTACAGATCTAGCAGATCAAAGCCCTCTATTAGCCAGATTTAAACAAATTTTGCACAATATTTAGAAATAAATTTGAAATTTTAAAGAGGCACAAGCCCAAGAAAAACCTTTTAAGTAAGATATTTTATAAAATGACTTTAGAAATTAAAAAGACAGTGGGATCTTTTAGATTTTGCAAACTGAGAGTCAGTGGGTCTAGCTGAGGACTTCCTTGAACGCCCAAATCTTGAATGATAACTTTTGTACACTTACATCTGATTGTTAGATTAATAGAGATTTAAAAATGATCATAAAATCATCAAGAAATAGAAATACCTGCTATTTCTATCAAATCAAAATGATATTCTAAAAACTCAGAAATCTGTGCAATATATCTGTACACAGATCAATCCTCAAAGACTATAACCAGCAAATGTAAATAAAAGCAACAAAGTATTAAGAACAATATTACCACATAAATTTGAAAGAGAAACACCACGATTTGAAACCCCAAATTCTTTGCATTTTATTAACCAGAAAAAGTTGCAAGAGCTTTCTTAGAGCAAGTACACAATTCAGAAATCGGATCCAAATAATGGAGAGAGACCTCTCATTAATATAAAAATTCTCCAACAGCTAGTTGGCTTGATCCTCGTTAAAGCAATTTCAGCTGTTGATGAAAATCAAATGATCTTTTAATCATCATCGTTGAAATAAAGTTACTTTTTGAGGAAATTCGAATTTCACTTTTAATTAACTCAAAAATGATTATTTTCAGTTAATTGCCGAAAAAAGTTGACTTTGACTTAACTACTATGGCTCAAGGGTTCAAAATATCTTAAAATTTTCAATATTCCCTTGGCCGGGGACCTCCAAAAATTAAGAACTTTAAAACCCACGAATTTTAAATGTTGGAGAATTTAATTTTTCCTAGGACCTAAATTAGTTAAATTTCTGGATTTAACATTTTAATTTATTTTAGCCAGAAATTTTAATTAATTGATTCATGAGGGGATTATTAATTTTTCCAACCCTCTAATATTTAGCCATGGTGTCTAACTATGAGGGACCATACACTATATATTTTTTACATGAAATATTACATTTCTAACCCATAAAGGGGGAGCACCCATTCGTTATAGAAGCTCAATAATTACCCGTTTTTGCGACACAAATATGATCTAGTAGACTAAGTGACTTGTAATAAAATAATCTAACCAAATAGTTAGAATTATTCCCAAATCACTTTTACAAAGACTCGATAAATAACACTAGGATTCATTTAAAATCCCAATGACAAAATCCATCTTAGCTTTGGGGTGAGGTTGGAGGGAAAAACTCTGCCGATCATCTGTGTTTAGAAACACACATGAATCGGTGAGACTAAAAGCCTCCTAGGATAGAAATCATCATCATAAAAATAAATTTACCTAGGTTGTTACATACATTTGTCTTATTAGTATCATTTACATTGCAAAATGCAGAATGGGTTTACAAAACTCCAGTGTACATATAGTTGATAATGATGAATCTGTGGATCATCTGAGTGCTCGGACATGATGGAAAGCCATGCGCAAAAGGATGTATAACTATGGGGTAGTTGATATGGAGTGGTCAACATGGTGCATTGGTTAAACTGAAAGGTATTACTTTAAACTCGTAATGACCTTCATGTGTTTGGAACGCAGTTTTTGCTACATCTTCCAATCTTATTCTGATTTGGTAATATCTTGACTTTAGGTCCAATTTTGAGAAATATTTAGCGCCATGTAGTTCATCCAACATTTCATCGATAAAAGGTATTGGAAACTTTTTTTTAATTGTTATTTTGTTTAGTCCTCGATAATCGACGCATAATCTGAACGATCCATCTTTCTTTCGAACTAATACAACTGGGGCAGCATACAAACTTTTACTTTTTGAGATGATGCCACACTTTAAAAGATCTTGGACTAATCTCTCAATTTCAGTTTCCTGATGATGTGGATATTGATATGGTTTGATGTTGATGGGATTTGATCCTGCTTTAACTTCTAATGTATGCTTGATATCTCTTTTAGGCGACATCTTCATCAGAAGGTCTTGGAATACTTTTTCGTGCTTTCGAATTAGCTCTTGGAATTCTAGTGCTTTTTCATTGACTAGATTCAAAGTTATCATTTCTAATTGATGAGACTGTACTACATAGGTTGGCGCTCCCTTCCGAACCATTTTCATCATCAGGGATGATAATACAATTTGGTTCTCAGGTGGCTGGAACCCATATAATTTGTATTTCTGCCCTTTCCATTTAAATTTTATAAATTGTTTTTGATGGTTGGCAGAGTAAGTATGGTGGATTTGTAGCCATTGGATACCTAAGACTACATCCACTCCTCCTAATGGTACCGTGTAGAACGAAGATTTTAAATTAAAGTCTTGAATTTGCAATTTGACTTTATGACATTTCGCTACCTTTTCAATTTTCTTACCGTTAGCTACCACAACCTTCATGCTGGGCATGGGAAATGAGAAAATGTTGAGTCTCTTCGCCATGGTTGAGTCCATAAAATTGTAGGTGCTACCGGTATTGCTCAGAACCATTACATTGTTCTTCTTGATATGTCCTTTTAATTTTAATGTCTGGGGCTGTGATATACTTGTCATGGCCAATAATGATACTTGCAGAATGCTCTCGTCATCTAGTTCTGGAGAGAATTTCGGGGAATCTTCGATTTCTTCTACATCTGATTCATCACTGTCTGAATCATTAGTTGCTTCGCATTTATACAGGTTTTTGGTCTCTTTTCCTTTAGCACACCTATGTTTAGGGTCCCATTTTTTGCCACAATGTTTGCACTTGCCCTCTTTCATCCTTTGCATTTCCACGTTAGTTTTTTCTCCTTCACGAAGATGTGGTGGAACATATTTTGTGTTATCCATGTTCGCGGCTTGGGAAAATCTTTGTCTTGAATATACTCTTTCAACCTTCGGCCACTGCATTTTTTCGTGCTTCTTTTCAACAACTTTTGCCTTCTGTCTGGCTACCTCTATAGACGTGATGTCATGAAGCTCAAGTTCAACCTGAATATAGGGTTTAAGTCCCGTGATGTATGATTGAATCAGACGAGTTTCTGATAACCCAGGTACTCGTGTGGCCAAAGTTTCCCATTCTTGAGTGTATTCGTCCACATCTCCTTTTTGTTGCAATCTGGTGAGTGCTGAGAAGAACTCTTCTTCCTTGACACCTTGGAACCTTTTAAAGAACACATTTTTGAATTTCCTCCAACTGATAGCAAGTGTCATCTTTTTCCACCACATATACCAATTATATGCTTCGCCTTCCATTTTCATGGAAGCATGCCTAATCTTTTTGTCATCATTGTCAATACCGTAAATCTCGAAATATTCTTCTGCTTTATTGAACCAAGCAACGCTGCATTTTTCATTACTGTCAAATTTGGATAGCTCAAGTTTTTCTCTTTGTTGATATGTCGCTATCGGCGGAGCGAAGAAGGGGTATTGATTTGAAAATGACATATTGGTGTATGGATTCCAGAGCTGCCTATTTTCAAAATTCGTGTTACTATTTCCTTGATTAGGTGTGGAAGATGTCTTTGGAGACTCGGGCTTCTCATGTGAGTTTGACGAATCTGGAGAATTGAGATGTTGAGTAGCTTCATTATTCTGGGGTATTTGATCGGGTGTAATCTTCATAGTGTTACAAATACAGGTCAACATCACCATCGCTTTATCCACTTTAACTGAAAGGTTTGCCTGCTCCTTTTTAATTTCATTCTTGTTCTCCTCGAGCTGACTCTCTATTCTCTTCGTTGTGTCTTGGAGCGCTTCGATTGTTTCACCATGTCCAGTCACCTTAGCCTCAAGATCTATCAATTTTTTATTGAAATCGACCATCGACATTGATGCAGCCATTGATCTGGTATGTGACATAGTATACTTATCCATCGTAATTTGACTTTAATAATAATTTTTTATTTTTATTTTTATTTTATTTATTAAATCACTTTATTTATAATTACTATAAATAAATGTGACTTTAATTTATATATATATATATATATATATATATTTTTTTAAACCACTTTATTTATAATTAATATAAATAAATGTGACTTTAATTTATAATTAATATAAATAAATGGACTTTTATTTATAATCACTTTATATATTAATGAATATGATTATAAATGTAACTTTGAATTAATGCGTTGAATCGATAACTCAATGGTTAATGGCGATGTCGATGAATTCATAGTGGATGTTGTCGTCGCGGATGAGAGTGGGCAGACAACGTATTGAAAACGGACAGGGTGACACGAGGGATCGACGGAACGATGACAGAGGTGATGAGGTGGGGAATGGCAGACAATCGAGGTGGAACAGATTGATAATGGTGGTTCCGGTGGAAAGGGATAGGTGGTGGTCGTGGAGGTAAGCCAACGGAGAGGAAGACAATGATAGGGAGCACAAATGGGGAGGCACTGTCGGGGAAGCACTATGACGGAAATCGAGGGCGGGGGCACAACGGAGAGGGGCGACGGTTTTATCAGGGGTAGGCAGGTTCATCAGCGACTGAGGTACCGACGATCAGTGTAGTGGAAGACCAGAAGACAACTTCACGGAACCGATTAACACGATCTTGATGACCCTGGGTGATGGGATGAACTCGCTCTGATACCAAATGGAGTAGAATAACTCAACACTTATCAACAAAGATATATATTTTATTAATAATGAATGAATGGATGGTTTACAGAGTGAGAGGCCCTGGCTTAAATACAACCTAAAGTACCTCTTGGTGAATGGGCATGATCATGCCCTTTGCCTTATTTAGACTAATAGTTACAAAATAATTATTTTTATATAACATTAGAGGGTTCCCTTCTAGTGGGGCCGTGGATTCATAATTTTCCTTGATTAGCCATGTGGTTAATTTTTGTTGGGTTCTAACCTTTTGACCCAGTCCACAAAGTACCCGATGGCTGACTTAAGAGGGTTTTCAGTTTTCTTCTTGATCTCATCTTGCCACTTGATTCCATAACCCTAATAGGATATTGGCATTGATCTTCATATCCCCCATCACTCCTTTTTCCCCTTTTTAACAGAAGTACCTAAAAATCTCCAAGAAAATATGTTTCCCTGAGGCTATTGACATCACCTTGTGCTAATTGACTTTGCCTTGGTGATCCTAGTAGGGAAAACCCCCTTGAGTCAGAGGAGAGCTGACCTAAAGCGAGGGGACAGGTTGCAAAAGTGATAGTGGGTGCCCTTCCTTCCCATCAGATTGTGCATTGTGGAATGGGGATTTCATCATGTAGATGCAATTTGGGCAAATAACACCCCCTTTGCCTCTGCTTTTGTGATTGAGTTCCATCTACTCTTTGGTTCTTCCCACTCTCTCAACTGCTGCCATCTTGTTTCATTATCAAATCTATAGGAGGTGGTTCTACATTTTTCTTCCTCAATACACTATTGAAGTCCTGAACCAACCATCGACCTCACCCTTTGACAAACTGGTTTCATTTACAAAGCCAAAGTGGGTGAGATGCTCAAGTCTGAGATGGGTCGAGGCTTACTGCATTTGCATGCAATATTGAACTTTCTTCTCATATTAATCTGAGGCAAATCTTATTTGTTCTGTCTATTTTTTGCCATGATTGAGGTTTTATCCCACTGTTTGTAATCATGTTTTCTTTCCCTTGCCTTTTGTGCCTCCACTGCTACTCTCTGCCATGAGGATTGGATGGGATTCTGGGCAGTACCACCTTAACTCACCTCCCAATCGGCCATTCGGCTTCTGTCCACTTTATCATGGTGTACTGTGAGGTGGTTGTGACATTAAAATTGACATGCCTTTGCCTGCCTAGTCATGTATGGGATGTCCTCTCTGGTAGGTGAGGTGGCTGCCATCTGTGATTCATCACTCCTGTCCTCACCTCTCCTTGCTGCACTGGCACCTGGTCTTTTCTTCATCTTGTCAATCTCTGTTATCGCTTTGGGATCTGTCTGTAGCTGTCTATCCGGTCTCACTCTCATCATGATTGAAAGTGTCTTCTTCCACTAGAGTCTTAATTGTGTGATGTCCATCTCCCACCATGCTATGCCACAGTTTTCTGTAGTTCTTCTCCCTGATCGGTCACATCACCAATATGTTTAAATTATATTTTATGTTTTATCTCTCTTTTGGTTTCTGCAAAGGTGAATGGCTCGTATATGCTTTATATATGCACATGTTTATATTGTGTTCATTTTCATGCTGATTGTTTTTCAAAAGCTTTGAGCATGCCGAAAATAACAAGTTTTAATAAGTATTTTGTTCAATGAGTT
Organism: Pinus tabuliformis; assembly: GCA_031772625.1. Taxonomy (NCBI): domain Eukaryota; kingdom Viridiplantae; phylum Streptophyta; class Pinopsida; order Pinales; family Pinaceae; genus Pinus; species Pinus tabuliformis. The sequence goes on from CM062820.1 coordinate 838,120,922, forward strand.
AGAAAGCAAGAAAGAAGGAAGTTATATTAGTGTCTGCTAATGACACAGTATGCAACATTGCCTTTCAGTATAACCTGCAATAGCAACTTTTAGGTTGTGGGTTTTCCTTAATTCATCCATTCTTCTCCATAGATGGCAATTTGGGAATCTGCTGAATGCCTTCCAAAAATATACGCAGCAGCACACATTTTACTTGTTATATTTTGGATTTTATGGTTGCTGATTGTATTCTGCATTCTGTACTTGTTTTTAATGTGACGAAATGGTTTAATGTTGAGCTGGATGGTTTGAAACCCATCTGTTGTTAGCTCTTTCTTATGCTTATCAGTAAAATAATTGTTTTTTCTTGTTATATGGCCTTGTACAGCTTGGCCATTTCTGGACTTATTAGAGTTGTGTGATAGTTTGATGGACTACATTCATCTCTGTTCTCAAAAAGAGGAATAATCAGCTTCTCTGTCTAGTTTTTTAGGTCTTCTCTAATGAGACAAAGAAAATCCTTGATGATATTCACACCCATTTTTAAAAAATTCAGCTGGGTCCTTCAATGTTTTTCACTTTTTGGTTCCCTGGGAGAGTTGCTCAGCTACTTTTTCTTTTTGTTTTGATTTGTACTCAAGAGCAATATTCACTCAACTTGTCCCTATGCTGGGATTTTGTTCCACATTAATACTCTCCTCCTAGAATATCTTCAGAGTGTTTTATTTGACCCCTTTGCTGATTTATTTCTCCTTTATATGCTTCCCTTCTTTCCATACCTGTTTGTTTCCTTGCATGTTTTTTTTCTTCCTCTCTAGTTATCCTTCCCCATTTTTCCTCCTCTCGTGATAGTAACTTCAATTGCCGTCTACTGCTCTCTGCGCCTAGCATCCCATATGCCATACATTCCAGTGTTTTTGTTGATTGAACATGTCTTTCGTAAGTTTATAATATTCTGATAGATGCTTGGTGGTGCTATCATCATTATTCATTGATAGGATAAATCAGAAATGTTTTGAAATGCTTGATGGTGACATCATCATTATTCAACAATAGGATAAATCATGAAAGCTTTGCTGCTATTGAAGGCACCATTCTGACTTGTTTTTAAATTTCCTGTTGAATATTCTTGTTGAGATACTGCAGGCATTGAATAATCTTGGTAGCGTTTATGTGGATTGTGGCAAGTTGGATCTAGCAGCAGATTGCTATGTGAATGCTCTTAAAATTCGTCACACTAGGGCTCACCAAGGCCTTGCTCGCGTGTACTATTTGAAAAATGATAAGGCTGCTGCTTATGAAGAAATGACCAAGCTGATAGAGAAAGCTAGGAATAAGGCCTCGGCATATGAGAAGAGATCTGAATATTGTGATCGTGAGATGACAATGGCCGACTTGCAGATGGTCACTGAACTCGATCCACTCCGAGTTTACCCGTACAGATACCGTGCAGCTGGTGAGATAATCCATATCTTGTTTCATTCTTGAGTCAAGTCGTAAAATTAATAGTTTGATTTGCATTTGCCGTTCATATTTTGTTTCAATCTCTTTCTATCAATTAAAAGGTGGTCTTGTTTTGTAATTTGTTTTCTAGTGATTTGGTATGGGTTACTTAATAAACAAAATGATTGTAACCTAAGTTAGAGGAAGTTGGGGAGCAGGCCTAGGAGACACCTCAAATATTTTGTGTAGAAGGTACTGAACTTTTCTATTATTTGTGATGGCTTCAGGCTTAGATGTTGGGTTGTTCCAGCTTTATTGTATAAGATTCATTTCAGGTCAGCTGCACAAAGTTGAATCAATCTCTTAACATGGATATTAGAGGTATATCTCACTCAAGTTCCACATAAAACATAACTGTTGATCTGGGTTGGTTCTGATGAGTTGGTTATGGGGGACAACAATAAACACAAATTAGACATTTGATCGGAAGGAAGTCATCGAGCAGCAAATGGAAGCATGCCAGGTTCTAGCAGATAAAATATAGCATATGAGAAAGTGTGGTATAAGCCACAACCAAAACTATGAGGTGCTATGGCAAGATAAATTGGGAAAAACATGAAATAATGCAACTTTGGTGCTGCTCCCTCTTGTAATAAAATCTAACACCCACATAAAGTGTAAAGCCCTAATCACAAAGGTGTTAGTTTTGTGCAACCTAGGAAGGTTACTCACTGTTACCTTAGTAGCTCTTCCTCTCTCTTTTGGTTAGTTGTTGTCCGACTCAAGGGGGGCTACTCTAAATAAGATTTCTAAGGCTATGGAGTGGCGGTCTTAGGCGATGTAGGAAGAGTAAGCTTTAACAAAATGTATGGTTGTAGGAGTATATGAAATGAGATGGAAATGGGATAAGGACAAGATAGGAAATGAAAGACAAAAGCAAGGGGTAAAAAGTGATGGAAGGAAACCATTGCCTGTTGAAGTTTGTGGCTCGGACAAGGACTTCTACACTGGCCTTGTGTTTAAGCATGCAAAATTCGCCCACATCACCTTAAAACACTTGCTCTAGGTTGAGCAAGTTGTTGATGTAACTTGGCATAAGTTTAACTTAGGAAAACACACATTAATATGTTGGCTTTGTTACCCACCAAGAGTGGGTGACCCAATAGGAGAATTTTTCTCCTAGATTTGTTTTCAGCCTATTAGTGTCAGTCATTTCTGCTTGTCACCAGTGATCAAATATTCTTTTACCAAGTTTTGTTAGGGGTCTCGAGGTCAAATTTTATCATGTCACTAGGGTTTCATAATAAAATTTGGTCACGGGTTAGTTTGTCTAGGATTATCTCTATTCTCTCAAAAATTTCACATGCTAGTCGCTTACATCACTCAGATGTGTGTTTCATCATAAAGAGAATATCATCATCATGTCAGTCATCACCATCATGATTCCACTTAGTCTAATGTCTCCATTAGGTCATTAGGGTTTCAAGGTCACCAATACTTTCATTTCATGCATAAAAATCCGACATAGGATGAGTTGTGATAAGCAACTCTTTTCAATAAATTCTGATGTAATTTCATAAGTACTTCATGGTTACAGTTTCAAGGTTCCAAAAGGAAGAAGGTTCACTATTCAAAAAGATAAAAAGAATTCCAGGTTACAAATCTTCAAGGTTGTCAAGTTCAAAAAGAATGACAGTCATGTTTGAAAAATATACGTGGGGCCCATTTTCACTCAAAATAGAATCATTCCATGTCTATAAAAGCCCAAAAGTCTCATACACATTTCATTTGCATCCTTACCTCATTTGGTTATCGAGCTCTTTCCTCCTTAGGTGAAAAAACACGGGTTTTTCAGCTCAAATTGGCAAAAATTCCTTGGCGTTGCGCTTCTGTGAACTATGTTGCGTTTCTGGGAGAGGCGCTGCGCTTCTGTGAATTGCGTTGCGCTTCTGTGAACTGCATTTCACACAGGACAAAGTATCCCGAAACTCATAGAAAATCACCCAAATTCAAAATTTAAGCTTGCATTCCAGTTTCTTATTGCTCTAAGCCATTTAGCAAGTAAGTACACTCATTTCACTCCCTCTTTTCCTTTGGCAAAACAAATAAATGATGGTGAGTTTAGTCATCTAGGGTTTGTATGAATTTCATGTTTTAAAGCTTGCAAATGGTGAGTTTAGTTAGCTGGAACATTCAAACCCTAGAAATTGCTATCCCATACCTTTGTTTGCATACAAATCACCATCCCATCCACCAAACAAATCATTTCCCTTCAGTTTACTTCACCTTCTTACAAACCCTAGCTCTTACCTATCAAATTGAGCAGTTTCCCTAGCTAGGACTATTTTTAAATTTTCTTGCTCATTTTCCCTCATTCATTTCCCCCCATTTAACTTCCTAAAGATTTCTAAAACCCCTGTCCATCTCCCAAAATTTCCCTATCACCATTTCCCTTCCCTAACTCCCTCATTTCACCACTTCACTCATTCCTCACTGTTTTTTTCCATTTTCCTGTCATCTAGGGTGGAGGGAGATTCTTCACCATCAGAAAAGAGAAAACATCATAAAGGAGGGAGGATTCTGAGGTATGAGTCCAGAAACTGCAATGAGATCAACCCTTCACCATTCATTAGACAGTGCTTTGAATATGTTAACTACCTAGGGTTTTTTGTCAAAGAGTGGGTGAAGTAGGTTTTCATGCGCAGCGCATTGATTGGATTGCCACCAATCTAAAGGGAGAAAAAGCCACCATAGTAGCGATTGATTTTACATTCTCAGTTGCTACCATCTCTCTTGCCACAGGGATACCAAATCACGGGGAGTATTGGTTCGAAGGCATGAGCCTAGACCTTGAGCAATAGAAACCTTTCTTGAAATCACCCTACAAAGAGGCTCATTCACACATCATTCCATTCAGATACTTGTTGGAAAAGTATGCACCACTGATGAAGGTTGTAATGAAGTTTTCACCTGTGAGGGGAGATTTTCCAGACTATATCAATACCACATTAGGCTGCTAATGCATTTCACAGCTGTGAAACATCTTAACTTGTGTAACTACTTGTATAGAAGTCTCATCAAAATGTCTGAAAAGGTGCAAATGAAAAACAAAGAGCATTATCCTAGCCTTTTCCATCACAGTTTGATAAAGGTTGTAGTCCTCCTTTAGTTGGCAGAAAAGAAAATGGCATGGGATACCTTCATTGAAACAGCCTTGCAATGGCATGAAACTACTTCATCAAGCCATCACCAAGACACATCAGCACAACCTATGGAGGTAGGGTCATCAAGCAAATTAGAGGAGGTTCCCAAGGCACCTAGACCTGAGGTGACCAAAATATATCAGAGAGGAAAAAGACTTGTGTTTACTTCTCAAGTTGAGAAAAGGGCCAAGCCTTTTACATCAACACAACAAGGATCACATTTACAGGATGAGGAGCTAATTGAGCATGATTTTGAACTAGTTGACTTGGAGGCAGAAGATGAGCATTCAACCTTGCAACAAGTTATCAAGGAGAAGGATTCCCAAATCAAAGAGCTCATGGACAATTTGGCAAGGGCTAGATTTATCATTTCTTTCCTTGAGCAAGAAAACAATCAACTCAAAGCCAAACAACTGATCATGGAAAAAGAACAATCCAAGATGTTGAAGCAAGAGGTCAAAGGTAAAACAGTGTTAAAGCATGATGAGCATGATGAACAGGAAAAACAAGTTGGAAAGAAGAAGCCTAGGACAAAGGGTCTCAAAAGAGCATTGCAGAAGGAAAAAGAACTACTGGATGAGGACTTGGATATTGAACACAAGATTGCTATGGAAATCAATGAAGACAAAGAATATTGGCTAGGCAAAGTTAGTGGCCATCTAGAGTAGCTTCTTGACAAGGCTAATAGGGGCAACCAGCTGCTGAGGCACATGGCCCATCACTACCAAACCAGAAACATGATTTGCAACATCAAGGTCAAGCAAATGCAAAACAAGCTGAAGGAAACCCTAAAAGGCAAAGATGAGATGAACAACTTGGAGATGCTTGCTAAAGCATCCATGAGAGCATAATATACCTCATTTGGCACTTATGGACCAATTTTGGGAGTTTTCCGAGCATTTTTGGTTTTTGGTGAAATTTGGTGCAAAACTCAGAAATTGCACTAGTTATAGGGCATTGCGCTTTTTCCTCAGAGCTCCAAATGACAAGTGGCTTGCATTTTTGGAAAGCTTATGCCCTCCTCTCAAAACCCATTTCCTCGGATTTTCCAGACAGGGCTCAAATTTTGAGATAAATGAGAAAAATGGGTCAAAAATCAACATTCTGCTCCTCTTTTTGACAGACGCTATGCTTTTGGAGACACCTTGGGAAAATCAGTTTTTGAAGGCCTTCCCATGCGTGATTTTCAAAAATTCAAGATGTTCTGGAAACTAGACATGCAAGGCTAGTTTACGTTCCTCTAGATTTCAAATTTGACTTCAGGGAGGCACCTAAAAGTGGCCTTAAAGTTGGCGCTGTGCTTTTGAAATTTTCTGAGATTTTAATTAAAATTTCACTGTGTAATTTCTCAGATTTCTAGTTTGACTTGGTGAAAGGTAACTTGATGATGTAACTTTAGTAGTTTGAAGTCTAGATGATGTAATCATGAATAAATTAGTATGATAGGTTGTTTTTATGGTTAATTAGGCCTCATAAATGAAGCAAAACTCAAATCAAAGTCTAAGAGAAGAGTTTGTTTTTGACCTTCTCACTCTCACTTGTTGGTTGAGAGATTCTTGGAAACTGTTCCACCACTTAGGGATTTGACCCCTGAAGGTGGGGAAGCTGTTTGTTTTAGTCTATATGTATCATTTCTCATTCAGAGAGAAGGGTTGGACTTCAGAGGAGAGAATTTGTATCTTATGCTTTCACTCAGTTAATCACAGGAGCAGTTGCAACTATTTTTCAAGAATACATGTGCAGTGAGTTTGTGATGTTGTTTTCTTTCTATGTCAGTTTCTTATGAATGAATCCATCTTTCTTAACATGTTTTGCTTTCCTCAAGTGATTTTCCTTACAGTTATATAGGCATAATTCTTTATATTCAAAGCTTTGTTTATGTGGAAAATCATTTCTATGTATTTCTTCTTCTAGATTAATGAATTCATGGCAATACATGCTCATTATGACCTTCTAAGCTTTTCAGACCCTACACTACATTGACCAAATTCTCAGATTCATCACAAGGCACTGCTATCTTGCTCCTCCTTATGCTTGCTACTGCAACCCTTTGAGACCTTGACCTAATTGCTTTTTCTCATCCCTGGTCCAGCAACCCAAAAACCCTAAATTTTCAAAAACTCATCTAAAACTTTTACATCTAGCCTAAAATCCATTTCTCTTCCAGTCATTGACTGTGAAATCCTTAGAGAGATCCCTCTCTGGTTTAGCAGGGCTAGCTGCTGAATTGCAAGTGGTTTGAAGTTACCTCTTTTGATCTCCTCCTCAGCCTGGGACATTGTAGAGGATAACGCAGTCGACAACCAACAACGCTTGATAGCCACCAGTGTAGCTGAGATGTCGTGCCATTTGATCTTCGCTCCCTAAACTAGTCATATGTCCCCTTACCCATCTGTCGAGAGCATATGTTTGAAGGTGGGAAATTCAATCCTAAAGGTATGTTTTTAATTATGCAATTGGGTGCTTATGCTTGTTTTTCCTTGGGCACTTTGGTCATGGATTATTGTGTGACTTGGAAGAAGGAAGGGTTTCGGCTGTAGTTTTGTTCTCTCACCTTAAATCGGGGTTAATCCTCAATCCTAGTCTTGTAGGATATCCCTTATTGTTGTATAGCTTTAGGAAGGGCACTACTTGGGAAACCCCGATTTAACATGGTCTTGTTTTCCCATTTCACATTTTTCACTCCCCTCCGCACATTACAAGCCCTAATCTTCCTTCTCTGGTTGCACATGACCACTTAGTCCACAAGTCACTGGTATCCCCCCTCCCCTTGTCCACACGTTTGGGTTGGGCTTGGAAATGTTGCCCCAGAGGTTGATGCAGCTAAAAGAACATTAAAAGCATATCATGGGCACAAGCACGAAACAAAAGAAAAGAACATTATAAAATGCAAAAAATGACTGGGAAATTAAAATAGTACGTGGGCAAAAGCCAAACATGAGCTCTACCCCTTATCATTATGGTCATCACACTGGTTCCTAGGGCTCTATTGTCACCCGAATTGTACACCCAAAGTGACAACGCTCAGAGCAGGGGCTGTCACTCTTATCTGTGCCCACTCTGTTTAAGCTATCTCCTAAGTGCAGACTGAGGGGGGTAATCCCTACAAATGGAATGATGAGAAATCCAGTGGAAACCAACAATTTTAGGAGATACAACTAAATGTCCTAGCAACTTGAATTAGAATTATGTCACAAGTAAGATTATTAAGCACAATCAATTAGATTCTTAAGATGCAAATGATAGAGCAGTGCCTTGAAATTAGGAAGTAATTGCACAATAGAGATTAATATATCAAGCTACCGGATGAACAGTTGCTGCAAGATGCAAAATCTATCCTAAATGAAGTGCAGGACCTAATCTAATGTGAGATGCAAGATCTTGGTCAATTTTAGTTAAATGCCTAATCTAGGTGAATCCTTCCTCTCAATTATTTTGAAGCTACTCTCGAACTCAAGTTGTAGAGAGAAGTCCACGGGAAGGAGGCTAATGCCTCATTAATGATACCTTCCCTATATTTCCAAACACCTAGATGCCTCCGTTCCTACAAGGGATTGCCCACAAGAGAACTACAAGGTCACCTGTGTTAACTGTGAATGAGGTATAGATTTTTCAAATTGGGTGAAGAAGGTGGTCCTATCTCTCTTACAACCAAGCTTATGCTTGGAGGTAAATTTAAAAAATGCACTTCTAACTTAGAATGAATATGCAAATGATGTTGGATTGCTCCAATGAGATTACAAATATGTGAAATGCTCCAAGATGACAATATCAAACCACTTGAAAGCAAGATATGCTTATCAACACAAGGTTACACGAAGCACTTAGAGATCATCCCAATGAAACAATATTAGCAATGTTAACTACTTAATGATCCAAAGTGCTTATTAGAATTTCTCTTATTTATAATGCAACGGTTAGGAGCAAGAGAAACTTAGAGCACAATAATGAAAGCAATATCTTCTTATCACTTATATTATGAGACAATTAGAAACATTAGAGCAACTTTAATGTTCTTCAAGCACAATAGAAACAAGCACCAATAGAGCAATGAGATTGCTAATAGTGATAAGTGAGGTAAGAAAAGACTAACAAATGCATTAAACTAACATTGAGATGCTATGTAAAGATGCGAAAAATGCAAAATGAGTAATGCAAAAGTGGTATGCTTTATCCTCAAAATTAAAGAGAGACTAATGCAACTATTCAACCAATGCTTTTATCATTCAATGACCATTAATAATATGCACTAGACTTCAATAAATACTTATGCCAATCAGATCAGCCCACTGTCACTATGAAAACAGTGCCAAAAATCTCTTGCAAACTAGCTAGATTTACGCCCTTAAGTTAATATGCAATATTCTTTAAGTGTCTTAGGCTTATTAAGATTAGTTTTAGGATCTCTTTAAGGTGATTATGCCACTGTTATGAATGACTTTAGATCCGATTGCTTATGACAATGAAGGAAAGAAAGGAAATAGGATGAGAGCAAACCCCTTAGGCCTAGAGGCCTTAGTCCAATGGAAAATTTGGATGTTTGAAGCACTAAATGGAAATATTTAGGCCTCCCAACACCTGCAACCACAAAGTATTAGTCTGAAAACAGAAGGAGAAGGCCTTCAAACCCTCACGACTGGGGTTGACTAGGCCTCTTAAGCCTGTGACTAAGGCCAAAGAGTAAATGTGACAAGTTCAAGCCCTAAAATGTTGAGATCTAGCCTTCATTCAAGCACCAAAACTTCTTGAAACCTTTGCAACCACAAGATGTTAGCCAAAGACAATTTACAGTGATGAATCAAGCCCTCAAGAGGCTGTGGCTAGGCATAATAGGCCTCCTAGAGCTTGCGGCCTAGTGAGATAGAGGCCCTAGGGCTTGCAGCCAGGGCTAGAAGGGGTAATGTGATGGAAAAATCATAGATAATCCCTTGTATTCCTTCCTCAAGTGAATGCTAAGCCTGCAAACAAGAGAATTAGCGCACAAAACACAAGATTCCAAGCCCTAGGATATCAAGAAAGTGCTTTGACAAGTTAATGATGGAAAACCATTTCAAAACCCTTGCCAAGATGGTGTTTAGGCCTGCCTGCAAACACAAGATATTAGTGTCAAATATCAATTGTAGTGAAATTCTTAAGCCTCCAAGGGATGCGGCTAGGGTTCCTAGCCCTTTTAGGCCCGCGACTAGGGTAGAAAAGGCCTATTAGGCCTGTGGCTAAGCCTAACGAGGATGAAAACCCCTACGAATACCTTTAATGAGTCACAAAATTAGATGTTAGCCACAAAATATAATTATATTCAAGAAACTTGCTTGCAAAACCCTTAGATGATAATTATTTGCCAATAAACGCTGATTCCGTAGTGGATTAGGCCCTCTAGGGCTAGTGGCTCCTTTAAGGCTTGGCGTTGAGATTTGATGATTTGGGTTTGGTAGATTAGGGCTTGTAGACCCTAGATCCTCCTCTAAAAGTTGAATGCCTTCTTCCCTTAGGTTGGACGAGTCTTCCAAAGGTGAATGCGTGCCCAAACCCTAGACGTCTAGGCTAGTTGAGGGCTTAAACCCACTTGCTTCAGATGTGTCCTTGAAAACCTAGTCTTTGGCACCTGCAAGTAGAGATAAATAGAGCCAATCCCAAGATCTAAAAGAAATTTGAAAATAAAACCCCAAGTAGTTATTTGCGAAATGAAAAATAAAAAATACAAGGGTTAGTAGGGTTATATTTACAAATTATTTACAATATCTACAATAAAATTCATGCTCTAATTAGCAAATAGATCTTTATAGCCCAAGTAGATTTTGATAAGTTAGATAAATATTTTTATTTTAATATACTGGCCAAATCCTGCACCATAAATCGTTAGATCAAGCCAAGAAGCCAAACAAGGTGTGGTCACCTCAAAATCTATGTACTTGGGGGTTGCCCAAGCTCTGAATCACCTGAAGATCATTGCACACTTTGATAGATAAATTGTTAGCTTCAAAAGGGGTTTAGATACACATTAAAATCCCTTAAGATATAGAGATACCTGCTAGACAGAGTGAGTAGAAAATGTTTCTCTAGAACCCAACACCTAAAGCAAGATACCTGTGCTAATAGACGATCCAACTGCTGGCTATTGAAACAAAAATATTCCATATTACATAATTAGATCATTAAGAAAATTCAACACATACCATAAATCATTGAGAGAGAGACACCTTGTATTGAAACCCCAAAGACTTATGCTTTATTATCAAAAGAAATCCAACAAAGCTTAGCTCAGTACATCATCAACAAATGAAGTCCCTATTACAATGAGAAGCTAGAAAGCTTCCTTATATAGAAAACTAGAGGGATAAACCCCTCCAAGTGGAAAATAATGGCTAGTAGCTCGATCCATGTCTTGATCCTTGTCAAAAAATTTTGAACCCTGTTAAGTTGGCACAAATCTCCAAAAGAATTCGATCTTCCTTGTTTACTAGGTTGGCGGGATCAAACTTTGACTTTTGGACCACCAGAGAATCTTCAAAAATTAGAATTATCATTACTTGAGCAAAATAATAAACTACTTGGTCTAAAAAGTTCGAATTGCTGGGAAAATAACCTCCCTGGGTTCAACGAATTTTTTGAGTGGGCCATCCTGCCTTGGAAATGAGGCTTTTTATTTTTGACTTGAATTTCTTCCTTTGAAAATAGCCTCAATAACTCTTTGAATGATTTTTCCACTAGTAGGGTAATTAATTTTTCCCTTCATTTTATTTGTTGACAATTTCTGACTAATTTTATTTCTATTTTTGCCAGAAATTTAATTAATAGATTCAAAGGGAATTACAAATATTTTTCCACCCTCTAAGTGGGTCTAAAAAATATTTTGGTAATGGCGTTCTAATTATGAGGAACCATTCACCAAAAATATTTTTCGACACACTTTTACATCACGATATTATAATAAACATCCCTTAGAAGGGGAATTTTACATAGACACAACCTCTTTAGACACAACCAAATTCTGCGACACAAGACACATGATCTAGTATGATGAAAATATATTGACTCAATAACACTAGGACTCATCTAAGACTTTATAAATAAGTTCCACCCTAGCTTTGCGGTATGTTTGGGAGAAAAGCTCTGCCAATTATTCGTGTTTACAAACACAAATAATTTGGGGAGGTTAAAAAACTCCCTAGGGTGAAACCCTTTGAGAAGAATCATAGGCTTACTTAGGTGTTGTTACATGGCTTAATAGTCATACTAGAATATCTTTTTCAATAATTTGCAGAATTTGGGATTACAATAATGATAATGACTCAAAAATTTTATCCACTGCTTTATACTCTGCTTCTTGGGATTGTTGACATGTACATGGTCAACAGGCCGCGTGAGTGCCCCCGCATCATTAAGGAACCCATGCACGTCCCAACCCCTGGTGGGCGATGAACTGACCCACCATAAGGGGGTAATAACTGCTTATATCATACACAACATGATCTCATCTCTTGGAGCCCCGAGCAGTGATACAAAGAAAAATGAAGAAAAGGCAAAAGGAAAATGAAGAATGGTGGAAAAACAAAGGCTGGGGTAACTCATGTATCCACGATTGCTCCCTCATCATTACCATCTTTGAACCCATGGCATTTGGCTTTGAGACCCCTATGTCCCTATCCATCTCATCATTATTCACATGACCCCTATCAATTGAAGGATGTACCTTGGACCTGTCTTTCCCTTTAGGGGTTGGGAACACCTAATAGGGTTGTTTATTAGCCACTCCTACCTAGGGAGGTAACACTATTACAAGCTTAAAGCCCCAAATTTGGAAGGGAAGCCCATTATGAAGTCTCAATGTGCCCTTGATTAACAAACTTGGTTCACTTAGATGCACTAATGAATTATTGTACTTGATGGTGAGGAAGCACATTGGATCTTATATGTAATTGGTAGGTGGTTTCATCATGGGCTGGGCAACTTAACTGGGGCCCAAGCCCACTAGAGGATCATATTGACACCCCTAGGGGATGCGTTGAGAGCCATGGGACTCCATCATGTGTTAGAGCATCATTTCATGCCATGGGCACCCTCAGCACCTTCAACAATTTGTTCATTTCCCCACATTATTCGCGAGATGATGCACTTGGACTAGTGTGGCCCAATCGACTTAGCATGATCATGACAACTGATCCAAGGTTTAGAGGAGGTTTATCTCACCTTTAGAGGCTTGGGAGGGAATGAACCATCATCAAAGCCCTCATTTGGAGCAATGTACAAGCTTTTCTTTCATCCAGAGACCCATGAGACCAGTATTTGTGCCCCAAACCCACTTTGGGGCCCCATATGGTGTATTGCATGGAGACCAAGGGGCCATCCCCTTGTTTGAGATTTATAGAGCCTCACATCTTGGCACAAGGAGGACTCAATGTGGTCCTCCAATGAACCTTGTATCAACATGATATCACCATTTCGGCTAGCTCTTGGATGGTTAATTGATAATTTATCAAAGCTACTTGGTCGGTTTGTGACCAAGGCTAGTTTCTTGCAATTTTGTGAACATCAAGATCGAGATTAAATTGGCGAGGGTATGAAATCGGGAAAAATAGTAAAAATTGGGAAAAACTCTGTAAACATCGGCAAAAAAATCGGTAAATACAAAAATATTCATTTTTTTCAATTTTTTTAATATCTAAAGCATCCACCACATAAAATAAATGCATTGACACATAAATATCAAAAGAGAACCAATATATAAGATGTGTAATATCATGTCTAGTGCTACATCACACATAACAGTGAATCATGTCCCGAATCAGTGAATACTAAGTGCTGAGTCCCAACTCTTCCTCAAAATATAAACAAAAAATATAATAATGTATCTCATATCATGAATCATAATGTCATATGCAATGAAATGAACCAAATAACTAATACTATTGATTTCCTCTGCCCCTCTTGTGAGAAAATGTAATACCTTTCCCTCTAGATGAAGAAGGCAATGGGGCTAGCAGTGGACGCTGCTGTGCTCTAGAAGTTGAAGAACTAGGAGCTATAGGAGGTAGCCATGTCCTCTACTAGTGATAGGGATAGGTGGTCTCACCTCCTCCTCCTCCTCCTCTGCCCCCTCCACTACCTTCTGCTCTAACCAATCAGGGGCAGACTCCATGATAGGCCTATTGGCCCTCAACCCTTCATGCAGCAATGGTGTCAATCCCATCCAATGAGATGGCCTCCACATTAGATGTCCTCTCAAGCCTCACCCACAATCGAAGATTGTAGTAGACATAGAGCATGCCATTAAGTCGCTGGGACTCCAACCTGTACAAAAGGGTCATAAATTAATAAATTATAAATAATAAATTAATAACTATAAAAAATAATTATTTAATGAATTCAATAAATTAATTGGAAATTTAGAATATTTTAATCTATTGTGCTTCTTGGTGTGTATTTTTTCAAATACACTCCAGTTGCGCTTGCATCCTGAGGAGCTATATGTTTGGCCGAGCACTCGAATGGCAAGCCTTTGGAGATTGGGTACTCTACCACCATAGCTTCTCCACCATGCATCTACAACAAATAAGATAAACATAAGAAAAAAGATAAAATTTGAAAGTTGAATCAAAGTACGAACTTGAAGAGACAATGAAATTTGAAACAAACTAAAGCTTTCCTGGCATTTTAGTCTTCCTATCCACAACAACCATGTCAAAGCTAAATGTGCCACCTGCCATCCTGTATATCTCCATTTCTTTGGGGATTTCTGCACGTTCTACTGGAGATGGCACCATCCTCTGAACACAGGTGAAGATTCCATCCATGACCTCAGCATCAAATAAGAAACCACAACGGTAAGAAAATGCGGTGTTCAGGTAGATCCCTGCAACATGAATGGGACGATGGAGTGTATTGTTCCATCGCTCATCAATCACTTCCTCCCATAGGAGTTGTTATTTCTCAAACCCCTCACCCCCTCATCATCATAGTAGCTCTGGATGGATTCTTTGGCCCTATCCATGGCCTCATACAAGTAGCCCATTGCGGGCTTGTTTTCATTAACTAATCCAAGAACCTTTACCAAAGGTTCAGTAATGCTACATTTTTCCTGCACTCCCGCCCAAAAGCTTTCCTGGTATGAAACTAACCTGCATATGACCTCTCTCTCTGGTTTGCGACTATATGACAAAGCACACCGCTCTTCTGAAAGAAACATTCTCTTCACATCCCACATAGAATTCAAGAGGGATTGAAGAGATATAAAACTTGTGGCAAATCGTGTAATGGCAGGGCGCACCAACTCTTTTTTGTTGGTGAATGTTCTCATCAAATGAAGCACAGATGCATGATTATATATAAATTTTGTAATGCTTTTTGATGATTCAACCATATCCTTGACAAAAAGAAATTTTCATATGTCCTCCAACATCAAATCAATGCGGTGTGTAGCACAAGGTGTCCAAAATAAGTTAGGATGCTTTTCCATAAGCATCTTGCTAGCATCAACATAATTTGCAGCATTGTCCGTTATGACTTGAACAACATGTTGTGGACCCACCTCCTGAATGAACACATCCAACAAATCACATAATAACCACACATCTTTGATATGTGCCAATGCATCAACAGATTTCATAAACATTGTCCCCTTGGGACAATTAACCAAGAAGTTAATAAGGCTTCTACCCTTTTGATCGGTCCAACCATCTAACATCACAGTGCATCCTATGTGTGCCCATGATTCCCTAAACTCTTCCAATCTCTTAGTGCAGTCAACCTTTTCATTTTGAAGAGCGCACCCTCTAAAGTCATCATATGAAGGGACTTTATACCTTGGGTCAACAATAGCATTAGCATCAACAACTAGCTCGAAAAATGGATTGTCCCTGGAAACACTGAAAGAATATCACTCCAAAGAAGAAACTTGCCCAACAACTTGTCAGCGTCTTCCTTCTCCCTTTTTTTAATAATTGACGAGATAGATGGTTGTACACCAGGCGTGGTTCTAGGAAACAAAAATGATGAGGTAGCTACAGGGTTGGGTGTAGATGCTGATGGTGAAGTAGAACCAGTGCCACTCTCATGGTCACCTCCCAATCCTGACACTCTACTCCCTGCTATTTGACTCTTTAGAGTTACCTTGGAAAATTTGGTTGTCTCTATTTCTTCCAATGATTTGAGGGCTTTTCGGATGATTTCTGGATTTGCTTTTGAGCAAGGCCCTACATCATGTCTAGGAACTTGTGCAAGGTGATACTTCAATCTGTATACCCCCCTGTCATATGATGCCTGCATAACTTGCAAGTCAAATTTGATCTTTCAAATCTTCGATCAGGTTTACCAAATTCCCATAGAGGATCCAATTTCTTTGGCATGTTTGTAACTTTGTTGAATCTTGAGTTTTAATGTGAGATTGAAGTTTGAACCTAGGGCACAAGAAGAATTGCAAGTTAAACAAATGAAATTAAAATTTACATACAACATTTTGAGTTTTTGACAAAAAAAATTCTCAACTCAATGCAACAATAATGGAAAAAAATACACATTCAAAACCAAACAAAAATGATGGAAAAAAACTAGGGCACAAGAAGAAATTAAACAAATAAAACTAACAATCAAGATTTTGCATTTTTGACAAAAAAAACCCTCTCCACTAAATGCAACAAAAATGACAAAAAAACACACTCAAATCCAAACAAAATTCATGGAAAATAAATGGGTGATAGAAACCCAAGGAAAAACAAGAAAAAAACAAAAAGAGGGCCAAAGTTGATGCCCATTCCTGAAAACCACTCTTTGCTGAAGAAACTTGGTGCAAACTTGAATTTTTTTTGCTTGGGATGCTAAATTCCTTCACTTTTCTCCTCTCTTGTCCTTGTAGATGAGTTCTCCTCCTCCTTAGCTTTCACTCTTGCTCTCTATCTACAAAATGAGACCAAAAAAAAAAAAGACTGAATTTAGCCTTTTAAACCGTGTTGTTTTACGCCCCCACAATTTTTATGGATCGACTTGCTATTTTTACCAAAAAATCGTGATTTTTTCATGATTTTTTTTTTAAGTTTAAAAAATCGCTGATATAATCGGACAATAAAATCGTGATGTTTGCAACATTGGTTTCCTGCCCATTATTTTAATGTTTTGGGGCTAATTAGGCTAATTTGATTTAGAGAGAGAGGCTTATATAAATTGAACTAAGCCTCATTTGTTTTGAATCATCATCATCACTTGGGATTTTCGACCCTCTTAGGCTATTTCACATTTTTTCTCTTGGATCTTTTGGAGTATCTTGGATGCACTATGATATTTGGAGCTGATTTTTGTTCTTGTCTTGGAGCTACATCTTGAATATGAATGGATATATTGCATGGCTATTTTGTAAGTTCTCTTATTGAATGAAAGCTTTCTTTGCAAATTTTCTAATGCATGTCATTGTTGCAACTAGAGTAAATGCTATTGTGCCTTAATTTTGTTGAAAATGATTTTGTTTGGTTGGCTCTTGCATATGTTATTCATGGTATGGCATACGATGAATGTTCTTAGTGATGGGATGTTATTTTTCTTCATGAAACTCCATATTCTAATAGTAGGTAATTGTTGAAAGGTGGTACCTAGGGGCATCCTCTTTTGACCTCCTTGAAGACAAATTTTGCTTATCTAACGCATCTAGGACTTCATAAACCCAAGGGAGAAGGCACTGAAATAAGTCGTTTGGTGATCAACGCTTCTCTTCTCCATCTTTTCTCCTTCTTCAATTTTCGACCTCTCTTTCCTAGGACGATTAGCTAGGGCATCAAGCGAAATATTTGGATTTCGTGCAGATAAAACTCTTCCTTGGTGTCTCGACTAGCTAGGGGAGAATTTTTGATTCTGTGCAGATAAAACACTTCCTTGGTGTCTCGCCTAAAGGATCCTCCAGTTTTGGTGGATTTCTCACGGTAATCCATCTATAAATTCTTGTTCCCTAAGAGTGACCTAGAAGGGATACCTAACTTGTATTTCCTAGGATAGGTGACTTTCTTGAGGGTTGTAAGAGTATAATATTTGTTGGAATAAATCTCAAGAGACCCTTTCTCCTCCCTTGCTTTGACCTAGTGAGTACCTTGGAAGCTTTTCTTCCCACAATTATTCATAAAACCCTAGGTTTAGCGCAAGTCTTTCTTAGATCTCTCAAAGAGAGCGAAGAGTCTTTTAGAGGTGTTAAATCATTACATAGATCCTCTTTGAGAGGTCCTGCCTTATCTCCTAGAATCTTGACCTTAGGAATACTTATTATCATCATCATATCTAAAACCCTAGGTCTTGATTTCTTCATTTTAAATCTTTTCTTGGAGAGTGTGTTAGCTTCCTTGAAGCATTGAGCCATTGTTGTGTCTCTCATTGAATGGGCTTGGTAGAATCACTTCACACCTAAATTATTGATGTATTCATTCCATGTGATTTCCTTCTTACCAGGACTCCTCCCTTCAGTGAAAGTTCGTAAAATGCAGGGGACCTTGACTGAGGTGACAATGGGTCATTGTCCCATTGTTGTCACTTATTCTAGTAGTCGCCCTTTAAGTTTTCCCTTCCTTAGGGCCTTGCGAGATTGTGTGGTAACAAGCTTATTGAGCTAAAATAAAAACTTAGATAAAGTCGGATTTTAGGGTAAAGAAGACTCAAGTTTTTTAATTAAAACAGATTCGTTGATACGGATCAATAAGAAAACAACTATCAAGTTTTGATTTGTCTGTTGAGTCAGTGTTGCCACTTTAATGACGACCTTGACTTTGTAAGTTGCCACTGACTGAGAGCAAGAGGAGATCGAGGCAGTGACAGTTGAGCTGCTAGACGCTAAAACCAAACAATGCCATCGCCAGTTGTGACATGCTTCGAGCATGTGGGTTGCAGCGGAGAGGAATCGCGCAATATTGCCAGTTGGGGGTCAACACAACTACAGAGAGGAAGAAAGTTTGGTGGCGAACAAGTGAAGGTTTGTGGCTCCAGAAGCAGAGACGGAGGTGGAGAAATCGATAGGCAGATCACACACAGTGACGGCAGGAGCGGGTCTTACGGGCCGTTGCATGAGAGAAGATTTGAGCAGGCTGGCCACCATAGAAAGTCCGCACAACAACAAAAGAGTCGGACTTGGGCATAATAGACCAGATGAGTCGAGGAAAACGAAGTGGTGGGGCAGATCAACTGTGTGAACAAAGTGAGGGTGCTGTGGGTTGATAGAGAAGAGGCAACAAGATTGTCATCAAACTGCAGCCAAGATGTGCAACAACATTGGAACACTGATCTTGTGAGGGCACAGTCCGGGGAATGTTGTAGAGGTCAACGCCTAAACAAGGCAGCACTGGTCAGTGGGGTTTGTGATGGCTACTGCGTTACATTTTGAGGATAGGTTGGATTGGCCAAAACTTCATCCCATGGAAGGAGTGGATTGTTCTGTTGTTTGAGCAGGAGTTGTGTGACATTGTAGAGAAGGTTGTCACTATTCATATAGAGCCTACTCAGTTGGATGAGCTTAATAAGAGGAACATAAGGCCAAAAGAATAATCATGGATTCCATTAAAAGACCATATTTTACGTCATGTAACAAGGAAGAAGAATGCCTTTGAGATGTGGGCATCCTTAACCAAGTTATACCAGAGTGCAAACCAAAATAGAAAAATTGTGTTGGAAGACAAATTGAGAAACACCAGGATGTATGGAACTGACATAGTTGCATCATACCTAACCAAGATTACTCAGATTAAAGAGGATTTGGCAACAATAGGGGAAACTATTGATAGAGAAGAGTTGGTTAGATCAAGCTTGAGTGGCTTTCCTTCGAAATGGGATGACTTTGTTGATGGGATTATTGCACGGGAAAATCTGCCCAGTTGGGATAGATTGTGGGATGATTTCGTACAAAAGAGACAAGGAGACGTTCCAAAAATGTAGGCCAACATGATGGTGGGGATGATAAGCAAAATGTTTCTCTTGTTGCAAAAGGCCAAAGCAAAGGGAAGTGGGGGATCTGCTTCTGTGAAGGACATGAGCAAAGTGAAATGCTTTGCATGTAACAAGGTTGGTCACTATGTGAGCCAATGTCCATACAAGAAGAAGAAAGAGACTCAGGTGGCTACAACAACATCAACTGAGATTGATGACTTTGCAGAGAAATTTGAGAAAGAGTTTTCTCTTGCTACCTGTATTTCAGACGATAGGACTGTTTTGTATGAGGATAGTGGGTTATGGCTAGTGGACAATAGAGCATCGAGTCACATGATGGGGATGAGGTCAGTCTTCCATAGTATTTCAGAGACAGGCTCAGACTACAGTGTGATATTTGGGACTAGTACCATGCATGCAATGAAGGGGGTTGGATGTGTCAGATTCCAGCTAGAGTTAGGAGGATTTCTGGAGGTGACAAGGATGTTATTTGTTCCAGGGCTGATGGTACACATTCTCTTAGTATCAGCCTTGGAGGATAATGGATATAAAGTTTTATTTCGGGATGGATAGGTGCTTCTATATTTAGAGGGAGCGACCTTGGATGAAGCATTAGTGCTTGGTATCAAACAAGGGTAGTCATATAGGTTGCTAGGACATCCTGTGGGTGTATCCAAAGGGATCTTGGATACAGGATCAATTTTAGTTACTGAGGGGACGACTGACTAGGAAGCGTGATTCTTCAGGTAGTTCCAGGAGACTCAGTTGGTATAATATGACATTGATAGA
Source organism: Pinus tabuliformis (assembly GCA_031772625.1). Taxonomy (NCBI): domain Eukaryota; kingdom Viridiplantae; phylum Streptophyta; class Pinopsida; order Pinales; family Pinaceae; genus Pinus; species Pinus tabuliformis. The sequence continues at coordinate 838,141,219 of CM062820.1, forward strand.
TGCTTAGGAGTGTGATAGTACTCCTCAGATCATGACTAGTTGTGATAGGTTCTTAGCTCAAGTTTTAGGTTAGGTAGCAAGACAAGCTTTAGAGTTAGAGGGAGCACCTATAGATACTAAGATGGGCTTCGAGACAGATCTAGGTGGAGGAGGTTCTTCCAGAGGTACCTCCCTTGCTAAGAGGGAGTGTTGAAGATTGTAGCTCGGTCAGGTACTTTTGCATAGGCCTTGTGTCTAGGCATGTAGAAGTCACCCACATCACCTTAGAACACTTGCTCTAGGTTGAGCAAGTTGTTGTTGTAACTTAGCTGAAGCTTAACTTAGGAAAAAAACACATATTAATATGTTGGCTCATTGAGCTAAAATAAAAAATTAGATAAAATAAATTATTTACTTTCGTGAATAGGTTTTAATCTTAACCATTGATCTCAAGTGATGCGAGATCTAATCTCGACTGTTAATCACTGAGATTAGGGTGAGGGTTAGGATTAGGGTTTTGGCTCAGTGTAAAAGTTATAAAGGCAAGGCTAAGGTGAGGAGAAGATGCACAACAACACAAGATTGAGAGCGACATCTCAGTGAGCGTGTGTTGGGTCTGAGAGAGTGCAGAGGGGCTGGAGATCCAGATCTGCAAGAGAGAGTAGATTTGCTGTATCAGATCCAGAGCATTGTAATCTGTATTTTCTCAGTTGGGTCATTATCCCAAGACGGGAGCCCAAGTAATTTCTGAGTTTATTAATGATGAACTGATTTATTGAGCAAATATCTGATTGTGATTTAGATCGTAATTTGCTTCTGTTGAAAAGTGTAACTAGGTTCGGTCTTCATAATGACATGTGTAATTGTGATTTTATGTAATTGATGAAAAGAAGAAAAATAATTAACGTAATGCTTGTCTCATGGGTTTCATGAGCAAGGAATTTTATTTTTAGTAATGGCTCCCATTGTGAGCCTTTAGGTTTTGTCATCTAGTCATAAAAGTCAAATTGAGTCAATGTCATGTATGAAGGACCCTTCTTGGTCATGTTACATTTTGTCTGAGTCATTAAATAAGTATGAAAGTCCTCCAAGACAAGCACACGACCTCTCCTTCAAGTCGACTTCAAAACAGAATAAATAATCTCCTCCAAATGACACGTCAGCTCACCCTCCAACAAGTTGTCTTATTTGATGAAGAAACAATTATAAATAGGGCAGTTTGGCCCCATTTCAAGATCAAATTTTTGGTCAAGCAATTATGAAATCTAGAAGTGTGAGGATCACTTAGAAGGAAGCCTAATCATCAACGAAAGAAGAAGGAAGTAGAGAGAAGTTCTTAGCTTCATTTTTGGATCTGTGTTAGGGTGGTTTTGTTGTCACATGTGCTGAAAAGGTTATAGTTATCCAAGGTAATTGAATTGGAACAAGTACAAGTCAAAAGGGGACGCTGAGACAAACTAGAAGGAGACCCTATCCAAAGCGAAGGAAATCAAGGGATAAGAAAAGGTCTTATGCATAAGTTAGGGTTTATGAATTAGGGTCAAGGATTGCAGACCTAATTCAAGGAGGTCGGAAGTCTGAAGCATAAGGAAGCCGAAGTTGAAGAGGAGTTGAGAAGGAGGATGGAGCAGAAGGTTGACTAATGTTGACTAAGGATCTCATCAAGGGAACTTGTGTCTTCGTCTTGGAGTGGAAAATAGGTCAAGGATCTTGGTCTTGGTATTCATTGATTGGAATCTCTATAAGAAGAAGAATCTGTTTGGGTTTTCTTCTCAATTGTGAGAGGTTTTGGTCCTGGATGATAGCCTATATTCCGTCTCTTGTCTCTTTATGGTTTATGCTTGGTAGCTGTTTGATGAAGAATAACATTATGATAACATAAGTAAAAGAAGATCCTAATTGAGAAGTAAAAAGCATTCACAAGCAACTATCTAACTAAGGGAAATCACCTCATCTCAATGCCCTAGATTTCTCAACATGGTATCAGAGTTAAGGTGACTAAATCAAGGAAGGGCATTTTATCAAGGGACACTCAAGGATCAAATCTCGAGGAGGGCATCAAAGCGAAGATCATCTAGAAGTCAAGATCTACAAAGGAAGCATCATAATGCTAGATCAAATAAGTCTACAAATAAGTATTGGCCTCATCATCAATAAAAACCCTACATCTACTCAAGTTGAAGAGATCTACGAATCAAGGTAAGCTAAAAGTTTATTCATCCAACAAAAACATTTCAAAATCAAGATCATATTATCATCAATCAAAGAACCATTCCTGAGATCTGCTCTCAATCACTTTGAAGTTGAAGTGTTTTGAAGACTGTTCAAAGGAAGCTAGATAAAAAGGCGTTGTCATCAAGATTATAAGGTGATCTCTCTCTTGTTGAAGCTAGATCCTTACCGTTGAAGATCTTTATGAACAAAGACACCACCATAAAAGGGTCTAAAGGATCTCTCTCTTTGTGAGATCGAGGATCATTATTGAAGAAAACTATCTTCTGTAGGAATAAGTTTTCTATTCTCTATATCATTATCAACATCAAGGGAGCAACAAGGAGCATCCTATCAAGTAAGTATATTTATGTCCACATCTGAATCTGTCAAAATGTTTTTTTGCAAGGAAAGCAACAAACTGGTTGGGGCTTCAAACTATCTTGCATGGAAGAAAAAGACAAATTTGAATTGCATTGAAAATGAGGTGATGGAACATGTCAAGGGATCTATCACAAAACCAGGAAAGGAAGATGCACAAGCTCTTGCAAAATATATGAAAGGGGAAGTTAGGGCTTAAAGGATTCTCATAGAATCCATCAAAGATCCCCTCACCCCATATGTATCCAAACTCGAAACTTCAAAAGAAATCTATGACAAACTGGTATAGTTGTATTTCGTAAGCACTGCTGAAGAAGTCATCTCATTAAGGCAAGAACTCTACAAGCTAAAGATGTCAAGGGAAGGTGGAATAGCCTCATACTTTATGAGGATATCTGAGATTCGAGATCAACTTCAAGATCTGGGAGAAGTCATGTCTGATAGAGAAATGACTATAGTTGTACTAAATGCACTACTGGAGGAGTGGGGTAACTTTACTTAAAGTATTTATGGGAAGAAAGAAGCTACTCCATTCCAGGATCTATGGTCTCTGTGCAAGATTGAAGAATCTAGACTAAAGGCCAAATCTGATGTGGGAGTAGGTGAGCAAAATCAAGCTTATGCTACCATGACAAGAAGAAAGGAAAAATTTGGGAAGTCTGGTTCTCGAAAAAAGAAAAGGGACATGGCTAAGATTCAATGCTATGGGTGTCAAGAATATGGGCACTACAAAAGAGACTGTCCGAAGATCAAGAAGGGTGATAACAAAAGAGGAAGAGAAGAAGGCCATATAATTGAAGAAATGGAGGAATCTGAAAAGAAGAAGTCCAAGAAAGAGGAAGTAAGAGATCTCTATTATGACCGAGATAGTATTCCTCACATAAGTTCTTTTCAACCTCCTAAGTCTTGTGTTGTAAGATATGGATATCATGATTCACTAAGGAAAATACTGGGATACATCAAGGCATCATAGAAGCATTGAAAACAGAGCTCGTGACTTCATCATAGAGAAGCATGAAAGATGGTTGAAGCATGGCAGTCAACTATGGAAGGATATGGCTCTTGGAAATGTCATTTGTAACATAAGTGGAGCTTATGGAAAAGAAAGAAAAGGGTCATCTAGTACAAGGCTCATCATACATCTATCAAAAGGAAACATCTGCTAGATGAGGATACTCTAGATCCTCAAGATTCTTTGATTGAATTTTCATTGAAAGGTTCAACGATCAAGAGAGGAAGCAAGTGTTTCATCAAGAATTCCAAACTTGTGGAATTCATGGGAATGATGGTATCGTGACATAAAAGAAGCAAAGCAAGGGATTGGAGCTTTTTCAATCAAGGGAGATGCTATAGGAAGTTTGGATGACCCAAAGAAAAATAAGGTATGTATGCTTACATTCAATATTGTAGAGTCATATGGTTGTAGGTAACATGGATCAATGCTCTATATTGAGAGCATAATCAAAAGGAAAGATCTCCTCCCTCAAAGGAATGCAAGAATGCATGGGTCACACATTCACTAGATGAAATCAACATAATATGTCCTCATATGAAGTATGAGGTGGTTGACATTAATTGGAGGAACTTTGATTGGAAGTTCCTGAGAATGAAATGTGTGAAGAAAGGAAGGAAGAGATCGTGGGATATGCAACCATGGAAAAAGGAAATCAACATCCATAGACCAAGAATATTTGACTAGGATATCTCCATGAAAGATATGAAGATTCTAATGGAATCTGGAAAAAGAAAGAGACCCTTGACAATATATATATCTTTGGGAGATGTGTCGATATGTATGCAGGATGCTGATGCAAACTAGAAGATGTCATGATGAAAGACCATCACAAAGGTAATTTTGATTTAAATGTTCATTTCTTATTTTTGAACAAATATCTAGATGGGCTTATGTAGGGATTCCAAGGGAAAATCTATGGATATATATTCCATCATTGATGCCCATGTAGTAGGATGAAAGATCCTGATGGAAGCATGGCATGAAGAAGGCAACATGGCATGAAGGAAGGCCAAATATGAACAGATAGATCACTTTCTAATGATGACATGACTGACTCATGGATAAAAGTGATGGATGGTCTGTGCCCTACAAAGAAGTCCCAAAAACATGAAGATTCCTGAATAACGAAAATAAGAAGTTCATGACATCATGAGGAGTTCTTCAAGCAGCTGGTTGTCCCATCATCTCCACCCAAGGAGCTGCTGTAGGTCTCTAATTAAGAGGGAGCTTGGAAACAAGTTTCTTACTTGGTAGAAACTTGGAAGCAAAATTCCTAAGCCAAGAGGGAGCTTAGGTACATTCCTTCTGTAGGAATGAGTACATTCCTTCTGTAGGAATGAGTACATTCCTTCTGTAGGAATGAGTACATTCCTTTTGTAGGAATGAGTACATTCCTTTATTGGAATAGATATGTCCTCCCTAATTAAGAGGGAGAGATAGACACATCATTCTTGTCTTCACTTGGGAAGACAAAATGGAGGATTGGGTAAACACCTGGCATTCGATGCTCTTTGAGGATGAGTTAGGGCATCCAAGATAAGAGTAGTCGTGGAGGACCGATATTCTTTGAGGACTAGGAATCCAAGATAAGAATAATCCTGGTAGAACACACCCTGAGAACCTGAGTGGGGTATGTTCCGAAAGAGACAATGAGGAGGGTGTCTATACATCATTGATCTCGCCAACATTGTGCTCAGATCTCGTGGAGGGATAGAGCTGTTAGTTAAGTCCTTGCTATGTGACAATGCTGGTTGATATGATGCTAAACAGATGGGTTCCCAATCCGACATTCAATGCTCTTTGAGGATGAGTTAGGGCATCCAAGATAAGAGTAGTTGTAGAGGATCGATATTCTTTGAGGTCTGGGAATCCAAGATATGAATAGTCCTGGTGGAACACACCTTGAGAACCCGAGTGGGGTATGTTCCGAGAGAGACAATGATGAGGATGTCTATACATCATTTGTCTCGCCAGAGTTGTGCTCAGATCTTGTGGAGAGATAGAGTTGTTAGTCAAGGCCTTGCTATGTGACAATGTTGGTTGATATGATGCTAAACAGATGCGTTACCAATCTGACTCTTCTTATGAGAAATTCTTCAAATTGAGAATGACCAAGTACCATTATGAATACCTCCCTAGTTAAGAGGGAGTGTTGAAAAGTGTAACTATGTTCGGTCTTCATAATGACATGTGTAATTGTGATTTTATGTAATTGATGAAAAGAAAAGAAAAGAAAATTATTATTGTAATGCTTGTCTAATGGGTTTCATGAGCAAGGAATTTTATTTTTAATAATGGCTCCCATTGTGAGCCTTTAGGTTTTGTCATCTAGTCATAAAAGTCAAATTGAGTCAATGTCATGTATGAAGGACCCTTCTTGGGCATGTTACATTTTGTATGTCATTAAATAAGTACGAAAAACCTCCAAGACAAGCACAAGACCTCTCCTTCAAGTCGACTTCAAAATAGAATAAATGATCTCCTCCAAATGACATGTCGGCTCACCCTCCAACAAGTCGGCTTATTTGATGAAGAAACAACTATAAATAGGGCAACTCGGCCCCATTTCAGGATTAGATTTTTGGTGAAGCAATTCTGAAATCTAGAAGTGTGAGGATCGCTTAGAAGGAAGCCTAATCTTCAGCGAAGGAGAGGGAAGTAGAGCGAAGTTCTTAGCTTCATTTTTGGGTCTGTTTTAGAGTGGTTTTACTGTCATACGTGTGAAGAAGAAGGAGATCATCTGCTGCAGTAAGGCTGAATAGGTTACAATCATCCAAGGTAACCGAATTGGGATAAGTACAAGTCAAAAGGGAGGCCGAGACAAGCTAGAAGGAGACCCTATCCAAGTGAAGGAAATCAAGGCATAAGAAAAGGTATTATGCATAAGTTAGGGTTTCTGAATTAGGGTAAGGATTGTAGACCTAATTCAAGGAGGCTGAAAGTCTGAAGCGAAAGGAAGCCGAAGTTGAAGAGGAACCGAGAAGGAGGGAGCAGAGGGTTGACTAACATTGACTAAGGATCTCATCGAAGGAACTTGTGTCTTGGTCTTGGAGTGGAAAAGAGGTCAAGAATCTTGGTCTTGGTATTTGTCAAATGGAATCTCTATAAGAAGAAGAATTTGTTTTGGTTTTCCTCTAAAGTGTGAGAGGTTTTGGTCCTGGCTGATAGCATATATTCTGTGTCTCTTGTCTCTTTATGGTTTATGCTTGGTCGCTGTTTGATGAAGAATAACATTATAATAACATAAGTAAAAGAAGATCCTAATCAAGAAGTAAAAAGCATTCACAAGCAGTGACCTAACTAAGAGAAATCACCTAATCTCAATGCCTTAGATTTATTAACAACTTCTACTAAATATTTTTTGTTAGGAATCTAGTTGTGTGTTTATTCAGTAATTTTATTGCTTGGAATTAAATACCGTATGTTGGGTTTGTGGAAAAACTAATAGTGCCTATCAATCATGGGCCAATGGAGTCATAAGGTATTGGATGGATGAAAGAACTAATGTGTCACAAACAACTACTTTCAAGCATGTCATATGGCAGAAAGGATTGCTAGTTGATTACCTTCTTCCATTAATTATTAGATGAAGAAACTATTTGATACATTCAATTTGTATACTTAAGGTAGAAGGGGCCTAATTTGATACATTTGAACCAAGTATTTTCTTGAGATGTGTTGTAGAAAAGTAGTATTGGAGGGCTTAGATCGCCATTTGTTAGTCAAATTATAAAGGTGTTGTTTTTATGGCTGAGATGTGCTTCCAAATCTGAAACTTAGTTGATAGAAGATAGGAGAACAAGTGCAATATAAAATAAGTTCATTCCTAAGCCTTTATAAAAGAATAACAAGAAGAAGAATCTGCAATAACATGAACAACAAATTGAGGGGCAAAATAAAGCATATTTCAAAGTGGATCAATACCTCAATCTTCCATTAATCTTCAATAATTGTAGTGCGAAGGAGCTCCATCAAACTTCAATTCCTAATCTTGATACTTTGCCATTCTAATCCCCAAATTTCCAATTGCTAATTACAAATGAAATGGAGGAAATCTCTTCTTTATATAGAATGAGTTAAGTTTTTCATACAATAAAATATATTATCTTTCTAATCCCATGAAAAATAAACAAATTGTAAAAATGAAGTATTTAAGTCCATGGTTGACAATATCAAGGCATGTGGACACTACCCTCTTCATGAGAGGTTGTCGTCATCCAAAAATAGGAAATAATAAGCAACAATAGCCTCCAAGAGAGGATGCACCATAAGTATCATTCCAAGTCAAATCCTATATAAGGATTTTGAGTCAAATCCACATAAATTTTTCCCTCCAAGAATGGATGCATGCAAAATATAATAAAATACTCTTTAGTCAAGGAGATGTACTCAAGGGTCCACATAGAAGGGCTCACAAAGTGTGTCTTCCAAGGTGTATTAGATATATAAAAATAAAAATATTCCTCCTAGGAGAATGCTCCATAACCAACCTCTAAAAATATAAAGTTGTCCACAAGATGCATACAACCAATCCACATGTGCAAACCCTTAGGTAACTACCTCCATGGATGAATGTGCAAGATGAAGTATTCAAACCCAAAAATAGTAAGTGGACAACATCCAACAAAACAAATCTAGGGAGGTAAGGGCGAATTATGATTTTGACCATGCCAAAGCTCCATGAAATAAATACATATACACCTCTAAGAATAGTAAGAAGTTTCTCTGTTACCCCCCAAAAGTCGGTAACCCTTTGGAGAATTTTTTTCTCCCCATTGGTTAGGCAACCAACCAACAACCCTATGATGATCCACATATAGCTTTACTTTAGAGCTCTCAACCTATGCTTCAGTCAATGCTCTCTTCCATCTAGCATACTTCTCAAAGCAAGGTGGGTCATCCATCTAAAGGTACACTAAGCATTTCTGTAATGATGTGCTTACATTTAATGTTTGGGGCATACTAATATGGATCACAGACCAAGGTGGATGATTAACTGCTCTTGATTGTACCCTTGTTTCCATACTTAACGTGTGAGATTATTCATTGCCCCTAGTCCAATGTCACCTCCCCTGAGACCCTTTTCCTCCACTGTTAGGAGGGGCACTATTAGGAGGCACTAATTGATATAGCATGCCCAACATCATCCATACTTATCACCTTCCACCTCTCCCTTATATCCACTTCCATTATTTGGGTTGATTGTCATTGGTCATTGGGACTAGCACCCTATATCCTCATCTTTGAGTTAGGGCTTGGAAATTTTCCCTAAGAGGTTGATGCAGCTGAAAGAAAGATAAAAGCATATGAAGCCACAAATGAAAAAAAAATGAAAAATGCAAAAGATCGCTTGGACATGTAATAGCGTGTGTGGGTAAAAGCCTAGCACGAGATCTACCCTGCTCATTAGCCATCACCCAATTTCTAAGCATTTCATGTGTTATCTGAATAAATAAACTTATGAATGTCCCAACTTCGATGAGTGATAAACTACTACATCTTTAAGGGGTGTCAAAAAAGCATAAAGCAAGCTGGGTCACCTAAGCTTTGCGAGAAAGAAAGAAAATCATTAAAGCAAAAGGTGCACCAATGTGGTGGAAAAAGTAGGCCGAGGAAAGGGGTAACTCATGCCTCCATGATTGCTCCCTCTTATCGTCATTATACTCAAGATGTTGGACCTCCTTTCGTTGGTACCATGGCTGTGGCATCTTCCTTGAAGTCTTTCCTATTCTATTGCCACATTTATCAAATGCATCTATGGATTGATGGGCCTACCTAGGAATTGTCCCTCCCCTTCGGGGATGGAAACACCTAATAGGGTTAATTGCAAAATCATTCCTAACATAAGTATGATAACTTGCTTACAAATGATGAACTAGAAAGACATTTGAAGGAAAGGTTTTTGTGAAGTATTTTTGTGCCCCTAACACTGGCTATGGTCCACTATGATAGTTCAATGGTTTTGATCCCTAATGATGTTGATCTCGATTGACCTTGAGGGTATTTTTGAGGTGGTTTGTCACACATGCAACAAAGATCCCTTGAGGGATGGCTTGACACCTTTCCAACACAGTGAAGAGGACATCTAGCCTAGCTTTGAGAACACATTGACACTCTAGCCATGATGTTGCCCTTCTTGAAATGAGCATTGGGCTTTAAGGAGCCTCTACATGGTTGTATGCCCCTTGCAACGCCTCCAGATGTTGAACTATTGAGCCAAGAAGCCAAGGCATTGGTTTGATTGATGATGTGCCCAGATCGATTTAGGACGCCCCCAAACTGACCCTTATCTTTCTTGATGGACTTTGCCCTATTCCAAAGGCCAGATGATGATGGAGACCACGTGAGAGGGTTTGGGCGAGTCTAGCACTGATCCCGGTGGATGTTGGTGGCCACTTGCCTATTCCGCTTGGACCCCCACCACTGTCTCTTTCAGTTTTCCAGTTTCCTTAATTGTAGCACAATTTACTATTTTTGGCAATTTTTTGGGTCCTGAACTTCTAGAACTGTTTTGAAGCCCTAAATGACATTTTTTTGGAAAACCAGGGCAGACATGAGTCTTCGACAAATGGTTGCCACTCAAAAGTTGTAGTCCTCAGATAGATCTTTCTAACGAGGTATTGTGCACGTCAAATGGAGATCGTATGCCAAAGTTACGACCTCGGGAAGTTGATGTACCAGTTTACCCAAACTGGGCCATAGTTTTGGCGCTTCATCTCTTAGGGTTAGGTTTTTGGATGTTTAGGGTTTTCCATTGTTTCTTAATAATAAATATGCCTTCGAGCCTCGTTGTAACACTGTTCAAAGGGATGTAGCCGCCGCATCTCTTCTCAGAGATAAGCTACCATCGCCCGAGCTAGTTTATTTCCATTCTGTTTGTAACATATTTCAATGTTTGATATTAATGAAATGGAGTGCTATTTTTGCTGCATCTCTGTATTTATGGTTATATCTGTGATTTGTTGCGTTCCTCTTTAAGTTCAAATCAGTGGTATCAGAGCGACATTTGGTACTTAAGTACGACAACTGCCTACACAGATACATCCAGGACGAGATGGAGTTCCTGGACATCTCCTCGCTTGACATGACGTACCGATACGCTGTCAAGATTGAGCACAAGTTTAAACAAAAGAAGCGAGACTTTGGATCTGTGAATTCGAAGCAAGGGAAAGGCGACCCCAAATTGTAGAGCAAAGGACAAAGCCAAGGCGGAGTGACCCAGGAAAACCCGACGAAACTGCAAGCAAAGAACAACACCCCGAAGACAAAGAAGGACACGGGAAAATGTGTGAGTTCCTTAAGAGCTCCACTCTCAACACAAGTGAGTGTCGAGCAAAGCAGTCACTGGTGGCCGAGCCGAAGGCTTCCGAGTTAGATGCATGTTCTAACTCTGAGTCAGAACTCGACAAGGGGAATGACAAAGGGAAGTAGATCATTGATGCGGAGCCCAGTGCCACCATGGCCACCACCAAGATCCAGAAGAATGAGCCTGAAGAACCAGAGGAGGGGGAACGCTTCTTCCACTCACAAATGTGGGTGAAAGGTTCTCCGCTGCAGTTCATTGTTGACAGCGGGAGCCAAAAGAACCTCATTTCAGCAGAGGTCGTGAAGCGGCTGGGTCTACCGACTACAACACATCCGCAACCGTACACCATTGGGTGGATTCACCAAGGACGTGATCTCTGCATCAGCCAACAGTGCCGCATTCCCTACAACATCAAGCCCTTCACGGATGAGGTACAGTGTGATGTTGCTCCTCTTGAAGTTTATGATGTATTATTAGGACACCCATACTTGTGGAAGCGGCATGCTGTATATGAGTCTAGACCTCGCTCTGTGATTATTACTTTAGGCAATAAGTTGTACAGGATATCGGAGGTAGCCCCGCCTACTGTCATCGCGTTGATCTCTGCAAAGCAATGCAGTGAGATCATTTCATAGACTAGGAAATTTGTTTTCCTTATGATTCGCCCTTAGGGGCAAGAAGAAGATTGTGACCACGACTTCCAAACATGGCTCCTCTGCACAACAAGAACATATGGATATGGTCGTGGAGGAGTATAGGGACATTTTCGCCTCACCTACGGGGGTGCCTCTGCACTGTCAGGTCAAGCACTCCATTGATCTGACCCCGAGCACGCCTCTACCCAATGGATTGATCAATCGACGCTCTGTTGTGGAGAACGATGAGATTAAGAGGCAAATTCAAGAGATGTTGCAGAAAAGGCACATCAGGCTAAGCTCATCACCTTGTGTGAGCCTGATTGTATTGGTACAAAAGAAGGACGGGACTTGGAGACTTTGTATTGACTATCGGGTGCTGAACAAGATCACTGTCCGGAATAGGTACCCAATCCCACAGATTGATGACCTTTTAGACCAGCTCAAGGGGGGCAAATATTTTAGCAAGATTGACTTGAAGTCTGGTTATCACTAAGTGCCTATCGAACCCTCTGATGTGTGGAAGTCTGCCTTCAAATCCAAGGAGGGCCTTTTCAAATTGTTGGTCATGCCTTTCGGTTGACGAATGTCCCCGCAACCTTCATGAGATTGATGGACGACATCTTGCAACCCTTCACCAATGCATTCATGGTGGTGTATTTAGATGACATCTTGATCTTTAGCCAGAGTTGGGAAGAGCATCTCCACCATATTTGACAAGTCCTCTAAACCCTGCGTCAACACAAGTTGTGTGCCAATCTGAAAAAATGCATTTTTGGCATGACTTAGGTTCAATATCTGGGGTACATCATTGATGGGTAGGATGTGCATGTGGACCTAGCCAAGATACAAGTCATTCGTGATTGGCCAGCCCCAACCACTCTAACAGAGCTCTGCAACTTTCTGGGCCTTGCCAATTTCTATCGCAGGTTCGTGTTGGGGTTCTCTCATATTACTTGGCTTTTAAGTCAAGTCACTAAGGGCAAAGCGAAAGCAAATTTCTTTTGGTCTGAAACCCAACAAAAGGCGTTTGCCGAGTTGAAGCAGCACCTGTGCTCACATTACCAAACCTGCAATAACCATTTGAGATTGAGATAGATGCCTCCGACTATGCTATTGGTGCAGTTCTTACTCAGCAGGGGCATTCAGTGGCTTACCATAGTGAGACACTTTTAGACACAGTCTGAAAATATCCCACCTATGATGAAATGCATTCCATTGTACAGGCCTACCATCAATGGAAGCATTACACTCTGGGGAAGGAAACGATCATTCACACAGACCACCGACCCCTGCAGTTCATATAGACGCAATGGAAGTTACAAAACGATCGCCATCAGAAATGGTCCACATACCTACAACAATTCCATTTGAACATTAAGTACAAGAAGGGCAGCACCAATAATGTTGCAGACTGCCTCAACCGACCACCAGTCATGGCGCTGATCACTATGCTTGACTCTTATGGGCACGAGACTTCAGGGTGGCCGTCTTTACGAGAGCGATCCAAAATTCAGCAGCACATACCAAACACTCCTGGAAGGTAAGCAAGTTCCAAATTTTCACCTCTAGGATGCACTGTTATGCCACTTGGGACACATCTGTGTTCCTTCAAGCGAGCGTGCCAAGATGATTTGGGAGGTGCACTACAGTCGGGTCACTGGACATTTCGGCGTAAAGAAAATAGTGACAGTACTGCAAAAGTATTATTGGTCGAACCTTTGTCATGATGTTGGGAGGTACATTAAATCCTGCACTACCTGCGCCATTGCCAAACCAACCGTCAAGAAGCAAAGCCTATATACTCCTCAGCCTACTCCTAGTCGACCTTGGGAATCCATCTTCATGGATTACATGTCGAGCCTTCCTTCTACTAAGCACGACAATGACTTCATTTTCGTGGACATCGACAAATTCTCTAAGATGGCCATTATGGCGGCCTGCAAGAAGAGTATCACAACAAAGGGCATTGCTAAGCTCTTCTTTGAGCAAGTGTGGGTACACTTTGGGATCCCACAGTCCATTGTCTCAAATCGGGACAACAAATTCTTAAGTGCATTTTGGTCAAGTCTTTGGTCGATGCTGGATACCAAACTCACTAAGTCCACGACTTTCCATCCCCAAACTTATGGCCAAACAGAGGTCATCAACAAGATGATCGTACATATTCTACGCATGTACATGGGATGAAATCCTCCCCTATGTCCAACACAACTACAACAGAGCTCTCCACAACTCAACGGCCACAACCCCTTTCAGGTAAGGCTGGGATTTCATCCATTATGTCCCATTGATGTGGCCATACCATTTGCAACTACTCAGGCAGATTCGGCTCATGTCCAGTTCCGAAGCCGACAGGGTTAACAACTTCATTGAGCACGTTCAACACATCCGCCAGCAGGTCCATGATATATTGGACATAGCCAATGCTAAGTACAAGCAACGCCATGATCAACATCGGGTGCCACATAAGTTCTAGGTGTGCGACAAAGTTTGGCTACATTTGCTGAGGGAGCGTCTCGCTGGACCCCACTGCAAGCTTCACCCGCTTCGATATGGGCTGTACACCATCACCAAGGTTGTAAGGGACAATGCCTTCGAGCTCAACATTCCATTGTTCCTTGGTCTACACCCAGTGTTCAATGCAGATTGCCTTCGGCCATACTTTCCACGTTTGTTGGAGACATCCGACATTGCAAAACAACTCATACCAATTGAGCTAAACCCAGACTGCATGGAACAGGCCACAATTGATCGGATCATGGATACACAGATCAATAACACTCGCTAGTAGAAGATCCAACTATATCGGGGTGTCAAAGTTGGCCAACTCTTGCACCAAGGCAAGTGGCTCACGTCACCAGGGACCAAGTTCAGCAAAAGTTTCCCCATCTCATGGAGGCACTCAACGCAATGGGGACCATTGCTACCTAAGGGGGAAGGACTGATGCAAGTGGATGTTGGTGGCCACCCGCCTATTCCACTTGGACCCCCACCACTGTCTCTTTCAGTTTTTTAGTTTCCTTAATTGTAGCACAATTTACTATTTTTGGCAGTTTTTCAGGTCCTGAACTTCTAGAGCCGTTTTGAGGCCCTAAACAACGTTTTTTTTGGAAAAAACTGCGGCAAACATGAGTTTTTGACTGATGTTTGCCTCTCAAAAGTTGTAGTCATCGGATAGATCTTTCTAACAAGGTATTGTGTGCATCAAATGAAGATCATATGCCAAAGTTACGACCCCGGGAAGTTGATGTACCAATTTACCCCAACGGGACCCATAGTTTTGGCGCTTCATCTCCTAGGGTTGTGTTTTTGGATGTTTAGGGTTTTCCATTGTTTCTCAATAATAAATAGGCCTTCAAGCCTCATTTTAACACAGTTCAGAGGCATGTAGCCGCCACATCTCTTCTCAGAAATAAGCTACCATCGCCTGAGCTAGTTTATTTCTATTCTGTTTGTAAGCATATTTCAGTATTTGATATTAATGAAATGAAGTGTTATTTCTGCTGCATCTTTGTATTTATGGTTATAGCTGTGATTTGTTGAGTTCCTGTTTAAGTTCGGATCAAGAACACCTTATTTTGATACAAAAGTTTGATCCTAGGGCCTGCCACGTCACCCATGCATGCCTTAGGAGGGTGACGTAAGTGTTCTTGATGATGATGTCTTGGTGGAGGAGATGTTACTTGGAGATCTACCCATGCACTTTGATTATGTCCATTGGAGAGAGGATCACTCTTGGACCCACTTTGTCGCTTGATGGAGATACCCATTTTTGGAGGATGATGTCATGTTGGAGGACCTTTTCTCTGACAAGTGTGGAGAATTGATGATGTTTTTGTTATGATTTATCATTTGTAAAGCTATCTTTAAGTTGGCTTGTGGCCTATTGGCCTAGCTTAATGCTTCAAGCAAACTTTTAGGGTTTTTCATTGTAAATTAATGAAAACTGACTTAGTTTCATTCATATAAATAGAGATAAGTCATTTTCATTGAATCATGATAGCACACTTATCTCTCCTCTTGAGTGAGTGCACACTAGCTCTTTTCTCGTTTTCTCTTGGATGCTAAATGATGGTGTGAATTGTCTTGGGGAAGATATTTTTGCATGGAGAGACTATCTTATGGATTGACGAACTGATTCTTGCTTGAATTGTGTAAGTTTAATGTTTATTTTCTTCCATTTTACATAATATTTTCTGAAATTAGGATGTATCTTGTGCCAAGTGCAATATCCTTCACGAACTCTTGTTTCTATGCAATTATGAAAAATTTGTCATTCAAGAATCCATCAAAGGAACTTGTTTTCATGCATCCTTTGACTTTAAATCTCCTATGAAAGAAGTTGCTAGGGTTTCTAAGAGAAGTAAATTAGGCTTCCACCCTCTCTATCCAAGTCCTTCCACCATTGAAATCACCCTAATTGACTCCATTGCCCAATTGAATGGAGGCATCAGTGTAGTTGTGGAGAGTCAGAGAGGTCCCACTCGACTAAAATCAAAGACTAACCTCCCAGGTGAAGTGAGGGAACAAGAATACAGTCAAGATTGGTCAATCATCCATTGTTCCCCTTGATCATTATTAGTATGCCCATAACATTAAATGAAAGCACATAATTACAAAATGGTTAAAGTACCAGCCAATGGATAACCCACCTTCCTTCAAGAAGGAATGCCGAATGGGAGAGAGAGAGCTGACCGGAGCAAGAAGTGGAGTATCCTGGCATCATGTTATGAGCTGATGAAATAGGGCTGCTAGTTGGCTGGCTGTCCGAGGAGGAGAAAAGTTTTCTATGGGTTACCCACTTTTTGGTGGGTAACAATCCCTACTTAATGCCAAATGCCTTAAATCTAAACACTTTGTATGAAATAATGGCTAATGTACCTCATGTATGTTGGTTCACCATCATTGTCGGATGAGTGAGTTGAGCATGATATGTGAGGCATCTTTGGGCTGCTGTCTATGGAGAGTGCTGAAACTCATCACTGGGACCACTGTCTGCAATGTGGATCATTGAAAAATCTCCTCTAGCTACCTTTGTGTGAGGGGGTAACAAGGATGCAGCACTTACTCTCAGAAAATACAGAATTGAATTAACTCAGAAAAGTCAGCTAACTGTACAAAATGTGTAAGGGTCCTGTAAAAGAGTGAGCCTTTTCATATCTGTGACACCTAACATAACCCACCAAAAGACTGCTCTAATTCCTAGATGGGTGTTACAATTCTGGTTGGATGCACTAAAGCACAAGCACTAAAACAACAAAATGTGCTGGAGACAAGTTGCTATGGGATGGGAACACCCACTCCTTCTACAAGACAATCATACTCAGACACTCGTCTTTGACGTATAATGGGTTGAATGAATTCTCAGTCAAGGTTGTTATTATTTCCTCCCTGGACCCTGCTTCAAATTGCCCCCAGCACATAAGGGTAAATTGCTGCTCGAAAATAGCCTGTAAATTATACTTTGTTTGTGAAGGTTGGCTTCCATTCTTGCTAACCAGAGAGATTGTCACTTGGCCCCGTCTAGGAGTCCATGACATGGTGTGAAGGAATGTATCTTCTGTTACCAACTGCTATGAGTTGAGATGGAAGTTAGATGGGAAGTGGATACTTCATGCCTTGCTGTGAAGGAGTGTAACTGATGATACTAACTGCTATCAGTCGAGATGGAAGCAAGATGGATAGGGATGAAATTTGCACAGGATTGGCTTGAAGAAAACATAAAATTACACTCATTTAAAAAATCTAGCATGCTGTACAAAAGAAGTGAGCATCCTTGGATAGAGAAAGGAACCATTCATATGTTTTGATACCTAGCGCAAGTCGCCAAGAAAAAGCTGAAATTCCTATATGGGAGTTACAAGTCTAATTGGAAACACTGAAAGACAATTTTACTGAAAACCTGTCCGATATGGGACAAAATGATCGACTCCTACTACAAAGTTTAATAGCGTGATTTGCAACTAATGTACTTATCAATTATAGCATAGAAATTGTGAAAGTACAAATGTGTACAAGGAATATGGTACAACTTTAAATAAGCCATTTGAGCAAGTTTGTGTGCTTGTAGCTACCCCATTTGTGTGCTTGTATATTTTTGTTCAAGTTTGATCCATACATTTGGAGCTCACGTGAAACCATTAAAAGATGCAAATGAAAGTAATAAGATATAAAGACTACTTGGAACTCTCAGTCTTGAACACATGGTTGTCTATATCTCTTTTTTTCAGGGAAAACCTTGTGGGAAAACCCAAGGGATGATTCTCCATATTTGTGGATGGCATCTGTATTAAACTTGTTGGCATAAATTAGTGTGCCTCAGCCTGGGGGATTTGAACTGGGCACATGCCAACATGGAATTAGTCAAATGCCCAGCAAAATTAGTGACAACTGGTTGAGGTAACCCTTTGGGCTATCTGACTAAGGAATGCAAAAGATTATGGGATTTCCTTTTTCTTCTTCACATTTGTGTTGTAATCTCCACCTTTGTTAACTTACAAACTAATTTTACAAATGGACTCTTCTTTTGCATGTAAGCAAGCATTCTCCACTTAATTCTTTTGACGTATTAGTACCACAAATACTCATATTTTCCTTGTTATAGTAACTAATTTGTTGCCATAGGACTAGTTGTTTTTTCTAGAAACACGCATGGTACTCAATAAAACTTAATATTCATGAAGTCTGGTTAGTCATTTTAATGATTTTGAAGGTAATCCTAGAAACATTCATAATTTTCTTCGAATTTTGTCTCACCTGTTAATAGGGTGGTGACCAATACAGAATTCTGTCATTTAGACAGGGTTGGTTTTGGTTGGTAGAGCAGTTCATAAAGCCAGTGATGAGAGACTGGCTGGGATTGCCTTCTATATTAAATATTATCCGTGTCCAAGCCTTACACGCTTGGCTCAAGATTTCAAATCAGATCACGAGGCTAAGTGTGGAAGTGAAATTGTTGCTGGAAATTGTCTTTTTTGATAAACTTACTAGAAATCAGATCAAGCATGGCACATTTTAATCTGTGAATCTAGAAAGCTTTATAGCTGCTTTGGGATGCATTTTCAATACCAGAAACGTCCCTGGATGCCATAAACAACTTCAAAAAACGTTTCTAAAAGGCCAGAAACAACTCATCAGTTTCCATTCTTTTCGGGAAACTGCTGAGGCTGTTTCTTAGTGGTTTCCATGAACTTTAGAAACTGGCAGCGGTTTCCACTTTCTTACAATCACCATGTATATTAGAGAGATGATCACTGTGCATATTTCTGCGCTTGGTCTTTGGGGTTTTGTTTTACAAAAAAGCAAAACACATACTGCTGACTTTTTTATTTGTGAGATGTTGACATTTTGTTCGAAGCCTGTCCAATTATGATTTTGGACAATCCTTTTTTCTCAAGGGCTTGAAGAAGCTCTGTGATAAACAGTAACCAATATCAAGTGCTTACTCAATCGTAGGCCATCCAAAAAGGGTGAAGAAAAGGAAAAGGACAAACTGAAATGAACTTCACAGAACCTCGACCTTCCCTCTTGGCGTGATCCACACCTTGAGTGACACAACATGCAAATCATATTGAAAGAGAGCAATTTTAACTTTCCAGCATCAAAGATTCTAACAATAGTAATGTTTTGTGAAAATCAAGCCTTGATCATTGAATCTACATCTCATTCTGATGATGAGGGATATTTCTGATTTGTAGAGATCCTTGAAATACTAAAGGTGATTGTTTTCTTGAGTAAACATATTGTCTGTTTTTAACCGGTATTTAGATATCTCATCAGAACATAGCTTAGTTTGCTGTACAGTCCAATTGTGAGAGAATCTCCTCATTGTTAAAGCAAGGCTAACATGCGTATTGATGTTCTGGGCGAACAGTTCTGATGGATAGTCACCAAGAGGAAGAGGCTATTGCGGAACTTTCCAGGGCTATTGCATTCAAAGCTGACTTGCATCTTCTTCATCTCCGTGCTGCTTTTCATGAATGTATTGGGGATGTGGCTGGGGCTTTGAGGGACTGTCGTGCAGCACTTTCTGTGGACCCAAATCATCAGGAAATTATGGAGCTTCACAGTCGCGTGCACAGTCAAGAACCTTGAGGTATCTTGTTAAATAGCAGCGGGGTAAAAGGGTTGAAGACAGAGATTCCGTTCCACTGTACCATAATCAGAAGATTCAGAGTTTTTCTCCATTTTGTAGATTAGGTTTTCTAAATCAATGCAGCAGATCATCTCCAGTATAGGTCAAGATGCTTTTTATATGACAGCCAGGGAATTCCATTACTTTTGCCAAAGTGCACAATGCGGCCTTTGTCAAGTCACTTGGTCTGGTGATTTTCAAATTTCTTGTAGAGTAGCTCATAAATTCAGAATGAAACAATGGCATCACGTTGTTAACTATATATGTGAGATGAGCTGCAGTTCAGTAGATTCCCTTAAGTGTGCATTCGTCCTCATATGGCACCTCCATATAGTGTATGATTATGTCAGTGTCCGAGTTACCAGCACGAATCAAAATGAAAGTTTTATTCTGTTACTAGATTCATTTATCTGACATACTATAGACTGTTAGGAATGCATGTAATTTTTGAAGCACATTTACATTGTTGCATCTTTGTTTCTTTTCCATGTGGCATGCGACGTGTTTTTATTATCCACCTTCTGTAGCTGCCTCTTGCGTTTATTTTGAATATCTTGCCAAACGACGTGTCGGTGCTATTGTGTATTTGCATCCATCTCTCTTAATGGCTTAATTCTCATAGCATTGTTCATTAATTAAATGATTCGTGCATGGACACTAATCAACAACGCTACCTAGATTGCGGGATCATTTGATGAAAATTAGCCAATGTGTTTTTCCATCAAAGCTGATTTTCTTCTCATTAAAATAATCTCCATTTCTCTCAAAATAGTCTCGGAAATAAAAAATAACATGAATATATTATAAGATACATCATTTTTTTTTAGAGTTGTCAAAATTTATCACATCTTTGTTGTTAATAGGTAATGGTTGCTATTTTTGCATATGGGCCGATGCACTATTGTTATTCAAAGAAAACCTTGTTGCGTAAAATAATTTATTGGTGTTTTGTATGGGGCAGACTTTAACTCCTGCCAAATGCCTCTTCATTTTGGGTTGCCGTCTTATTTCTTTGTGTCCGAGAAAGACAAACCCTTAGCAAATTAAAAGTAGTTTTAAATTTTACCCACAGCCAAAGGGGAGCAGACGTTGATGAAGAAATTGGTGGAGAGAAAATAAGAAATAAATTTTTAACATTAATGTTGTAGTTGATATAATTTTTTCACACTTCTATATCATGTCCCATTACAATCTATAATACCTTTAAGTGATTAGGGTAGTTTAACCACCTAGTATCTAACTTTAGAATCTAAATATTAGGTTGCTTAATTTCATTTTATTTTAAATATTGTGTCAATACATATTCCGACCTCATACACATTTATTTTCCTCAAATATTTTTCTCTTCTTAATACAAACTTAATTTTTTGTATGTCAAAATAATTAGTAATGAGATATGCATGATCATGAGAGAAAAACAAATATATAAAGAACATATTATTCATCAATAAAAGAGTTACCAAATACATCATTTCAAATTTCTTTTAAACACCATGTAATAACTTATTCAATAACTTTGTTAACTATTGTATAGTTTAATGTGGTCAATAACATTATTTACAACACATATAACACAAAACTCTTTGACACTTTATTGAGAACATACACACCCATTTAATAAGAACCACTATTTGTAATTTTAGGTTTTTTAAATACATAAGCTAAATTTTGCTTAGAATATATTTTAAAAGGATGTTAACGAATTCTTAGTAATGAATTTTAAAATTTCACACAAATTTCAATTGTAGCTCCTTTCTAATAGATCTCAATGCTTATAGATGCTTCATCAAGATGTGGTGACCCTCATAAAGGACCAAGGTAGAGTTTTCAAATTCTTGGATTCAAATTTTCAAATTCCCTTAGATAGAGATCCACATTGATAAAACCTTCTGCTATTCTCATCTTAAAGATATGGCGTTAGAAAAAATCATTGCGAATTATGGCATAATTGTCCTCATCCTTGTCAACAATATCATCAATATCAAGATTGTTCCTTTCTTTGTCTTGTTATGTTTAACAATTCTAAGGTGTGTGGCTTGTTTTTCCATAGCGGTCACAATTTAATGCTTTGTTTCCTACCTTGCTTTATTGCGTGTTTATTTTTAGTAAGATGTGCATATTTTCGAGTTTTATATTTTTATATTTTAAATCAATTTGTTAATGATGACCATAAGATAAAATTTAGGTTTTCAAAGATTGCAAGGCAATATACTATGTGTGAACACCAATTGCTAAAAGTTGATTACTAATTGGTTAAGTACAACTTTTGCGTCTTGTTCTTTAACATTGATGGCTATTTCTAGTTACATTATCAAGGATTTCAAGTCATTTGTATGACTTGAGATAGTTACTCCATTAGCTGGTCTGAATCTAAAACATTGTTGTTTCAAAGACATTGATATTCGGTTCCTTTGACTCCAACAATCCATTCAACTCATCACAAGTTTTTTTTTTGACAATTTTGATATGTCAAGATGGTGTAACTCAATGTCGCCTATAATAACGATGAAAATGTATTCTCTATCATCCCTATTTTAACACTCTACAATTTTGTCTTCTTGCTTTGGCTTAGATCAATGAAATCCACTCACTGTCATGTGAAGGTCTTTGTACATTCGGTGTGATAGGGTTTTAACCTTCTAAGCATGGAAGTCATGTCCATTAAATTTTCTCGAGGGAATTCCATTTCAATAGAAAATTTAGAAGTATTGTGCTAAATCTCTTAGAAAGTAGGTTGAAAAAAACTTTCAATTGTATGTGTAGAAATCTATTTTTTGGCTTTATAAACCTTCATTTGTATGTGTAGGAATCTATTTTTCTTTTGGTTATGTTTTGTTGTTATTGCCATCTCCAATTTTAGAAGAAGCCATTGTTGCAATGTCTATGATCATTTTGAGATGGTTAATGCTTTTATTCTTCTCCTTATTATAAGATTTATCTATAAGTTGATCTGTGTGTTAAATATATTTGCTGTTGTATTTACTATGAAACATGTGTGGAATGCTTACCCTTCTTTTGTAACATCCCTCAATATATATGCAAAATTTGCTTTTTGTTGGTTGCATGCAATTGAAAATTGTCTTCTCTACATTTCAGTTTGGACAATGCACTATTGGGTATGTCTACATATGTTGTTATTCTCTCATATGGCTTGTTGTTTTAGGCTTTAACTTTGTACAATTAATGGTTGCAAATATATTTTTAATAATACAAAAAAATACAATGGTGTGCAGACAATGACACAACTATTTTATCTTGGAAACCCAAACAAAAAAAACCAGAATGATTTTTCAATATTTCATCTTTACAATATTACAATACAATATATATCCCGTGGCATCCATAAACCACCAATCCATTTACCTTGGATTAAAATACATAGTTCCTTAATTGAAACTATAAAACCATGTTCTAAACCACCATGTACCAAAAACCTGCTAAAAATGAAAATTGTGAGCTGACAAATGCGAGAAACAAACACAAAACCAACCAATTTGTTTTCTTGGGGTGCTACCACTGAACCCCATACGGGGGCCTTTTGCCCTCATGTGAACTACCTGAGTATGGGGGATTCACCCCCTTACAACCTCAGTCTGAACAGAGGGGTTGCTGCCCCCCTGTAACCCCCTCATTTTACTTAATGCAACACACAATGCATAGAGGTAGTCATGAAAATAATATAATACATTCCCAACATTTTCACACTTGTTTTCTTTGCACACAGGGATGCACTAGAGTACATGATCAACAATCCATGGCAATAATGCCCATTGTTTCTATATACCAAGAGAACTCAATGCTTACAAATTTTGTTAATGAATCTACAAATCTTTAAAGTGTCTATCTTCATCGGTAGCACCTTCTTATCTTCAATCATATCTTTCACAAAGTGATACTGAATATCAATGTGTTTTTTCTTAGAATGATGCACTGGGCTTTTCACCAAGAAGATTGCACTATCACTGTCACAATCTATCCTTGTAGCTCACTATACCAACCCAATACCTAAACAAAGTGTAATAACCATACTACTTTCTTGCTTGCATGAGTGGTTGCCATGTATTCAACTTCTGTAGTTGAGAGTGCCACTATAGATTGTTTCTTGCTCATCCAAATGATTGATCCTCCAAATAGGTCAAACACATACCCACTTGTAGATATTTATGATCCAATTCCGTAATCCCCTGTTTGCATCAACAAAATGATGTATCTCCAACATTGTCTAATCTTAGTCTTCCTTGGTAGCACAATTCATAACTAGTAGTGCTACAAAATACTTGAAAACTATCTTCATTGCTATCCAATGTTCTTTACTTGGTTTTGACATATTCTTGTTTAATACTCCCATTGCATGTGCAATGTCTTGTCTAGTATACACCATTGCATACATCAAATTTCCAACTCCATTGATATATGGTACATGGGAAAATTCTTTTCCTCTTCCTATGTATTGGGACACTATTTGATAGATAACTTTACATCTATAGGGATATGGTCTTTTACCGATTTACATCCTTGCATATTAAACTTTTGTAATATTGTCTAGACATATTTTCTCTAATTCAAATAGAGCTTTTTGTATGCTCGTTCTCTTTTAATTTCTATGCCCAAAATGAAATTTACAACACCAAGGTCTTTCACGTCAAATTTTGAGAACAATTGATTATTCACTTTTTGAATGATTTCCTTATTATTTTCAATGAACAACATATCATCCACTTACAACACCAAATAAATAAAATGATTACCAAGTAATTTGAAATACATAATGATCCACTTTGCTCCTTGTAAAGCTAAGTTTCGATATGTAAGTATCAAATTTTTGATACCACATTCTTGGTGATTGCTTTAATCCATAAAAACATTTTTTAGCTTGCATACCAACTATTTCTTTTCCTTCACCATAAAGCCCTTGGGTTGGTTCATGTCTATTTCTTCTTCCAAATCCCCATGTAAGAATGTTGTCTCCATGTGCATCAATTTTACTTCAAATAAAAAGCAATAGCAACAAATAAAGAAATCTAATGGAAATTAACTAGACAATAGGAGAAAATATTTCACCAAAGTCAATTCTCTCTACTTGGGAATAACTTTTTGCTACTAATTAAACTTTGTATTTCTCTACTTTTCCTTATGTATTGAACTTTTTGAACACCCATTTGTTGCCAATGGGTTTTCTTTTAGCAAGAAACTCCACTAGATTCCAAGCCTCATTCTTATCCAAAGATTCCATTTCTTCAACCATGGCCCTTTTCTAGAGTTTGCCATCCTTTGAATTCATTCTCCCTAATAGTTTTAGGATCATCATTAGTAATAAATAAAGCAAATTTTGAACATAAATGAGGTGGAGTATATCTTTCTGGTTAACTTCTTTCTTGAACCTATCTTCTCAATACCAAAGTATATGGTTCTTCTTCTTTTGTAGGCTTTAATTCATCATCTTTCAATTCCAACTCTATATTTTCTGGGTCTTTCTCCATTGCTAGGAATTCCTCTTTGACAACATCTTTGATTTCCTTAAATATCATATTTTAATTATACACAACCTTCTTATTTTATGGGTTCTAAAGTTTATAACCTTTCATACCATCTTTGTATCTAATAAAAATACACATTTGTTTATTTATTATTATCTATAGGTTACTTTTATTCTTCTTTCGGATGTGAACATAAACATCACAAACAAATACCTTGAGATGTTTAAGAGAGGGTTTCTTATTAGTCCATGCCTCTTGTGGAGTCTTGCCATCCAATGCTGATGAATGTGATCTATTTACTAGGTAACATGTAATGTCCATTGCCTTTGCCTAGATATCTCATCCCAACAGAGCACCATTGAGCATGCTCTTTGCTTTCTCCATCAACCTTTTATTTGTTCTTTCTGCAACTCCATTTTGTTGAGGTGCGTATGGAGTAGTTTTTTCGTTTCTATATCACACTTACAAAATTCTGCAAATTATTTTCCACAAAATTCTTCACCACTATTTGTTCTCAACACCTTGTTTTTCTTCTCTATTTGATTTCCCACAGGGTCTTAAGTTCTTTGAATTTGTTAAAGGCTTCAAATTTCTTTCCGAGGAAATAAATCAATTTATTCCTTGAGGAGTCATTGATAAATAAGACATAGGTACACTGGTTTACCCAATGATGGAACCATCATAGGTCCAATCACATCATTATCCCCTCTGCGCTTGTAGCACCATTAAAGGATAATCTTAGGCGATTTTTCTTCCTATATAAACAATATTCACATAAATAAAAACCCATAGATCAATTAGAAATACCTTCTACCATATCATTACCATACAACTCTCGAAGGGCCTTCTCTCTAATATGTCCCAATGTTTGATGCCATAAAAGTCTTTTTTTTTATAGAGGCTATGGTATTTTTTCATTGTTTAGTTCCACTCTTAGGAATAATGGAACTATTGTGCCCATCACTAATAATGCTTCCTAACAACTTATACAAAGTTCCAAATTGAAATCCCCTCAGCAATACCATCACTCCTCAAACCATCTTGCAAGTATCCTTTTCAAACATTGTTGTTACACTTGCATTTCTTATCTTTCTTATAGAATTCAAATTTACAACCAATCTTGGGATGTATAGAACACCATGGAGTGTTCTAATCCTTCCACCCACAAGCTTCAACTTGATTTTTCTCTCATCCTATGATTTTAGATGTCGATTCATCTTCTAGGAAAACATCACTACCATTATATCTTTTGTACTCGTAAAACTACTCCTTGTAAGGAGTCATTTGAAAGGGCACCCTTGAGTTGACCAACCATGGGTCGTAATTTATGTGTGCATTTGTAGAAGCACAACTACACATCCCATCTTTCATCTAAAGAGGTTTTTGCTTATGTAGAAGGAGCATTATTAGGTCACTTCCCTTTCTCTGTAATTTTGAATTTACAATCTTTCTTGTAATGCCCTTTTTCTTCACATCTCCAACATATCTTTATGGATTTCCCTGAAGATTTATATTTTCTGTTAAATTTAGATTTCCCACTTGAGGACTTATTTTTATTTTTATTATAGGAGGGTCCTCTTATAGAGAAGCCATCTGTGTTTTGACTTTCCATGTTTTTTCCATTTCATTTCCTTCTATATCAAGGATGAGACTGTATTGTCAAACCTTAAAGTAGTTGCATTACTACCTATGACAACAAACAAACTATTTCACAAGTCTGGTAAAGAACACAACAAACTAATACACTTATCTTTATCCAAATCCTTAATATCAACAAATAATCACTAATTTACCACAATATTGAGGGTGTGTAGATGTTTTTCTTCTAAGTCTCCATACTTCATCCACAGGTTAATACAACATTTTATGTAGGAACAATTTGTTCACAAGGGACTTTGTTTAATACAAAGTCCCTAACTTTCTCCACAATGCCTTCATAGTAGCTTCTCTTAAGACATCCATTAATACTAAATCCGAGAGGCACAACTGCGTTGTGCTTTTTACCTTTCAATCTAACTTGGTTTAGTATTTCGTCGACATCCTTGTTGGTGCAGTACTTAGATCTACAGTGATCCAATAATTTTTTTTCACCAAAATATCTTTAATTTTGAACTTCCACAACTCAAAAATATGCTCATTAAATTTCTCAATCTTTATCTTTGAAGTACTCACCATTTCCTTTAACCGCAAGAACAAATTTTACAGATATGCCATTGTAATAATGTTTACCATAGGCTCGAGCCAAGCCTCCTGACCACAAAGGCATTCCATTGAAATCAAAACTGCTCTAATTTCAATTATAGGTTTTAACCCGATATAATTAATTTCTACAAATAGTTTCTTAATAATACAGAAGATATGGAATGGCACACACATACTAGCATAGAGATTTTACCTTGGAAATCCAAACCGGGAAAACCATACATATTTTTCAATATATTCATCTTTAGAGTGTATATATATATATATATATATCCTGTCGAAATAATAAACTGCTAATCCATTTATCTGGATTAGAATACAATCAAAGTTTCTTAATCAGAACTACAAAAACATTTGCCACAAAACCACTAAAAGTGAAAACCATGTGCTGAAAACCACCGAAAACAGATGAAAAATCACCCATTTTTTTCGCCTCTAAGTTTCCATGTTAGGCGCTTCCCCCTCCCCCTATGACCCCTATGAATAAGGGGGAATTCCACCCTCCCTATGACCACCCGCTCCCCTCCACACTAGTGCCCAACACAACATATAGTGAGTGGAGGTAGTCATGCAAAGAACATAACACATACTCAACAATTGTCAAGGTATTTTTGTTGAATGGTGTTATCATTGATTCCAACGCCGGTCCATGAACACTCTTAATATTTATCTGAATTGCATCGGTTGGAAGCTCCAAATGGCAAGAATCCTAGAAGAAAGGATGGGAAGCTTAGATTCACCGCATTGGTTGAGGAAAATGGGTTTATAGGACAATGATTTTGATCGTAATACCATCACCATTTGAGAGTCCTCGTCGTTATGATTCCAACGGTGTGTGGCACATGATGAGGCTCCTCACAATTTGAAAGATATACCTATCAGAAGGTCAAATCCCCCTACCTGTGGTCGAAGTCCCCAAAAGGAGATGATGTGGTAGTTTATCATTAGATAGAAAATTACTCAAATTATGAGGCCAAGAAGGACCTACGTTGAAGAATTAATTTAAATATTTTGTGGTCAAAATATTATTATCCTATTGGTTGTGAGGTTTTGGCTCCATGTCAATTCAAAATGCAATGGTTTCTTCCATGTAAAAGTCGGCTTAAAAGGGAATTCGTTTTGGCTCCAATTTAAAAATTTTGATTTTTAATTTTTCCCACCTAATTGCCTAAGTTGGCTTCAATAAGGGCATATTATCTTCGTTATAAAAGGAGGTTGATTTCTCCTCAAAACTCAAGCAAAATTCAACATCTAATCTCTGTTATACCCTGCAGCCTTGTGGAGTAATGCTAAACCTAACGAAGAGGCCAACTTGAAGAAATTTTTGGGTTGCTTTTTGTGTTTAATCTAGTTAAAGGGATTTGTTGGGTTCAAATGTTATTCAACCTAAGTTTGGGCTTATTTTTGAGGAAATTTCGAGGCATGCTTATCACAAAAATCAACCCCTTCTGCAGCTAATCTGATTTGTCATCTTAGATTTCTTGTTTGGCCACCTGCGCATTGTCTTGGCCTCTTCTCTAAAATAATTTTAGCCCTCCAAAAGAGACATCATGTGCACTGTTCTTTTGAGAATCATTTTCAAATATTATTTTAGCCCTGTGGAGTAACGTCTAATCTTAAGGGTGGCCCAAAATTACAGTTGGTGTTGGCAGATTCTTCTTCCGTTTCTAGTCATGAGATTCACTGGTTTCTTAGGTTACTCAACCTCCTTTATGGGTAAATTCGGGATCAAGTTGAAACAAATTTTGAGGTTATAAGTGGCAAATCTATGATGTTGTATTGAGGCCCTTTTGAATTCATCTAAATTAGTTTGAGTGCACATTCATGCACATACATGAGATTAATTGTGGATCAGTTTTGCCTACACATATATCTTGACATATTGCACAAGTAGCCCTATCCTCTTTAGGCCTTCTCAAGATAAAAATCTAAGCATTGCTTGAAATATCTTAGATCAGTCACAGACTTGGTTATTACATGCTTTTCGGACTGATCATTGTACAACTAGAGTAGAACCCTTGCATATTGTTGGAAGGTTTTGACTAAGCTAAATCAATGCAATTCAAGCCCTCATGCAAGTAGTAGATGCATATTCAAGACATCTGTCCAAGCTCCTTTGAGGTTTTATTTCACTATCTCACTTGATGAGATTTACAATGACATTCTTTAGGCATTAAATGGAAAGTTTGACTCAACACCTTGGTAAGATTTATTGATCATCTTGTATAATCTTGTGTGGTAAATCTAGAATGTTATAAGGGCATACATCCTAATGTTGCATTAAGGCCTTTTGAGGATTCATTCAGTAGTATAAACTGTGGTACACTGAAACCTTTGGATCCCTCTCTTGAAAACCAATCAATGACACATTTTTATGATGAAATCTATGGGGTTTTGAAATTACTGTAAGCCCTAATATTTATCCTTGAAGGAGAATTGGAGACTCCTAAACACATCATCTTTGAGATACGTATTCAGTTCTTCTCCTGTGGTTTGATAAGACATTCATGTTTATGAAGTTTCTTTTTGTAGATCATTTGAAGCTGAAGTTGTTGGCTTATTTGTCCTTCATTAGAGCATCATTTCTTGTTAGTTGCTTGTTTTTCAAAAGGTAGATTCCTACCCTAATTAGAAGTAACTTGACAATATTCAAGGCACCTTTAGAACTTGTGGTAGAATATAATTGGGACATTGCTATTGTCTCAATCTTAAGATTTGCCTAGGAGAATGAAAAAGATGCAATTCTGAAGCAACATTTATGGCTCATAGTTTTGAGACATAAATTCAAGATGTAAAGGTGAAGTTTGCAAGAGATAAGGACCGTGAAGGTAAGATCAATATTGCAAACATCTTATATCAACAAACATCTCCAGGTACAATAATGAAACATCTTGAGGTATAAAACATGTTCAATAGTTGTTGAAATAAATATTGTTGACTAAGGCTTTATATTGTTGCAATAAAAAGAGAGAAAGTTCTGAGGTTTTGAAGAGTCAAGGAAGGTCAACTAACCATTGCATCTTTGAAGCCTACATCAATTTTCGAGAGGGTATTTTTTGATTGATTGAACATGTATAGTGAAGTTGTCTTGTTTCCCATTGCCATCATCATATGACATTGAAGGAATTTGATAAATTGTTGTTTCTTAGAAGCAACTAGGATTTGATATGATACTACTGACTAGTTGAGCAGAATTGGTATTGAATATGTGCATTGCAGAGAAGTCTTGCATTGATGCATTTTTGATGAGTTAGAATTTGACAACTTGATGCGCAGAGAATATTGTTGACAAAAGGAAGAAAGAAGGCAAAGTTGTTGAGGTTGTCCATCTAGGGTTTGGTGCAGAAGCAGATTTAACTGAAGCTAGGGTTTGATGTACAGATTGAGTAGAAACATATTTGATTGACCTAAGATTATATTATAGGTTGTTTTGTGTTGTTTTTTAACACAAATGGATCCATTTTAAAATTTGTTAAACACAATATGCTTGCTGAATAGGGTGGTAGGGTGGTGCAAGGTAGGAGAGTGGAGTCTCCTTCAGATTAGAGCCTATGTACACTTCAAAGTGGCAGGGTTATGGTAGTTTGGATTCTGTATAGGGCATTGGAGCCTCCTTCTAGGTGGAGCTGGAAAATCAGGGAGTTGGAGCCTGTAAACCAGGATGTTGGAGCATCCTTACAGTTGGAGCTAGTAAATCGGGGCGTTGGAGTGTCCTTTAGGTTGGAGCCTCCTTTAGTTAAATATGTAAATATTAGAAGTTGGAGCTTCCTAATTGATGCAAATTTTGAAGACCTATATTAAAGAATAATTTGATGTCTTTTCTCCCGAAAGGGTTTCCACCTAAAAATATTGTGTCTACTATCTTTGATATTTTGCATTGTTGAATGTTATTGTTGATTTATGTTTTTTATCTGATGTTAATGTTAATTAATGCTCTGTAGGAAATATTGATTCACCCCCTCTTAGTATTTCCAACAATTGGTATCAGAGCAGGTTCCTTCACAAGTAGTTTAACTACTAGAAGGGAGACCATGGAGTGCACAAAGGCCAGAGTTGCAATATTTAATGGACAAAAATATGTGCTTTGGAGTGGAAGGATGAAATCATATTTGCAAGCATAGGGATATGATTTTAGGTGCTCTGTAATGACTAGATATATAGAACCCTCAACTCCTCCATTTGATGACACAGGTAAAAATATTTATGATAGTAATGCTAAATCCATGAATGCTATTTTGAGTGGTCTAACAGAGTTGGTATATGTTAAAGTAACGCATTTAAAGTCAACAAAAGATGTTTGGGATAAGCTACAAAATATATATGAATGGGACAAGAAGGTCAAGGAGGCCAAACTTCAAACCTTCAGAGGAAAATTTAAGTAGCTAAGAATGAAAGAAGACGAAAATATTGCAACTTATTTTCTCTGGGTTGATGAAGTAGTAAATGCCATCCAAGGATTTGGAGAACCAATGGAAAATAAGGTGATTGTCTGAAATATAATGAGATCTCTCCCAATGAGATTCAATGCTAAAGTTTTAGTACTAGAAGAAAGATAAGATTTAGAGAATGTCAACATGGATGAGCTACATGGAATACTTATAGCCTACTAAATGAGAACAAAGTAGGAGAATCCATAGAAAAGAAAAGCAACGTTTACAACATCTAAGAATACATGGAAAAACAAGCAAAAATCAAATCCAAGCACTAGTTGCAGCTACAACGATATTTCATATGAAGAGATTGCCACTATTGTGAGGAAGTTGAAGAGAGGAACTAGAAAGTACAAGGGTAAGCTTCCCTTAAAGTGTTTTAATTGTGGCGAAATTACTCATTTTGCTTCAAATTTTCCTTATGAAAAGAATTAAGATAATGACGATGAAGAGGAAGCTCCTAGGAAAGTAAAGAATAATCAAAATAAATCTAAGAAACAAGGTAAAAAGAAAGCCCTCAAGAAATATTTTATTCAAAAGAAGATAACCGATCCTCCAATGAAGAATTCAACACCCATAGTGAAAATGACATAGGAAGAGTGTTATTCATGGCAAAGCATAATAAAAAAGAATATGATAAAGAGGATGAAGAAAAAGGCGAGGTAGATATTGAAAGAGAATTGATTAGTTCTCTTAAATATATAAAAATAGAAAGAAGGAATGTCGAGACACTGGAAGCCAAATTGAGTAACCTAAAGAAAAATGTTAAAGGTATAAAAAAGGATGGAAGAGTAAAAAAATATTATTATTAGTCTCAAAGTGCAGTTGGAAGAGGCAAACAAAATAAAAGAATCACTCAAGAAAGAGTTGGAAGATAACATCAAGTCAAAAGAAGGCCCGGAAGTAGAAATTGTCTCTCTACGAAAGGAAGTGAAAAACAGGAATGTCTAGCAGAACTTTGTGAGAAACTCCAAAGTGTTGTATGAAATCATTAACAATCAAAGACCATGCAACGATAAATCTAGACTAGGTTACAAACCCTCTCATGTTGAGAAGGGCTCAAGATCCATGACAACAGGAAAAGAAGCAGAGAAGAAAAGTTATGCAACTGTCATCAAGGGTTCCATCAAAAAGGAATATCACATGCTTTCAAAAGAAAATTAGAGAAATCAAAATCAACAATCTGCAGTAGAGAAGACTCAAGATGAAGATTACAAAAGAGTTGCACGACTAAGAATATTTCCCCCATCCAGGTACTCTAGAATATTTCTTGGTTATTTTTATTCATGTACTAAATTTGGGCACATAAATAGGGATTACAGAGCTTATGAAAGTAATTCCTATCAAAGTCATTATGAAAATACTAGAAGCAAGTTCACAGGAACACAAGGCAGTTATTGAGTTGCACCATCATTCATGTTCAACATTGAATTCTTCAAATTCCATAACTATGGACATATGGCTCATGACTGTAGGAGCATGATGAAGACTTCCATGAAAGAAAACACTAATTTTAGGAACAAAAATGTTTGGAAAAGAAAAATTGGACATGAATAATAGGAAAATGAAGAAATATCAAAGACCATGCTTTAAGGAGTTGAAAATATAGAAGACCATGATGAATCTATAGGTGGTGAAGAAATTGAGGTTCACGATGATGATCCTGAAGCAACATAGGTTCATGTATCATTCTAAATGATTGAGCTTGATGAATCCTTGTTGTATGAATTCTAGAAGAGGGCGAGTCTATGTAGCAATAGGTGCACATTTGAATATGACAAAAGTCGTTAGAGCAACATTCAAAATTAGGGGTAGTTTTAGTGGAGTAGAAATTTTGGTAGGAAAATTCATTGACAAAATTGCAAAAGGACTCATTGTCGTTGATGCATATTGACAAATATAATCAACTGTGGCAAGCCATGAGAAGCATAACATGTCAGGGGAGAAAAATAGTCAAAATGAGTCAGGTTATTTTTGCAGGTAGATAGAGGAAGATATTTCATTAAGGGAAGTAACCTTTGTGATTAGTGTCAAAGGGGGAGAGAAATCAGTTAAAGAAGATTAGAGTCAGGGGGAGCAATGATCACAAGGGACTATGTGTGTTTCCATCAATGAAAAAGGGGTTGATTGTTGAATGGTGTTGTCATTGATGCCAATGTTGGTCCATGAATGCTCTTAATATTTGTTTGGATTGCATTAGTTGGAAGCTCCAAATGACAAGAATCATGGAATAAAGGATGGGAAGCCCTAGATTTACAACATTGGTTGAGGAAAGTGGATGTAGAGTATAATTTTTTTTATCCTAAGACCATCACCATTTTATAGTACTATAATGAGGAGGACGGCAGGATTCCAACCGGCTGGAAGGAAATGTGTCGTTTACCAATAGGAAAAGGAAGAACGCACAGCTTATGAAATGAATTGATTGTTTGATTCATTCTCTTAATGCTCTTAATGAGAAACAATCCAGAATGGAACTAGACGGAATGCGGCTAACGGAGATATTATTCTACTTATTGTTTCTACCCATTTGTTTGTTCGGGGTTGAAGGCCCTTTCATTTTCCGCTCTTTTTCCCAGTCAAAAAGAATAAGGCAGGGGACTCTTTTTAGTTCTTCTTCCCCCGCTAGCTAGTCAGTCGTCTCATTGCCCAACCCACCCAGAAATAAGGTAGTCTCCTCTGCCCGGTATCGGAAATGATATAGTTGAAATCATCATTCAAGTATATCATTGGGGTAGTTCTATTCCGTCGAGTATTTTATTAGGGGAGGGTGAATCTTAGGGGAGGGTGAATAAGCGCCTTATTGTTGGGCCCCCCAGCATGCCCCCAGCACCCAGTCTTTTCACTTCTTCGCAGGGAATTATGAAGGTGCGTTAGCTCTTTCCCGCTATTTTTACTTCTTATATGGCCCCTATATAATAAGTATACCAAATAGTAATTCAGGAAATACGGCGTGAGAGTTGCTCTTCTTCTACAGACAGTTCGAAGGGCATCAATATTATGTCTGTTGATTGATAGGGGCAGTTCTAGGGGGCGAGCAGTAATGGTTAGCAGCGGAGCATAGGTAGGGGGCTTGGAGAAAGGCGCTAACTAAAGGTCATAGGTCCCGGAGAAAGGTGGTGAGATCAACTCCCCTTAGCAGGCAGGCAGGCAGCCTTATAGGAGTAGGGAGGTCCCCGACCAGGAAGGTAGTTGCTGGAGGGGGAATCGAATCCAGAAGAGATCCATGAATCGGAAAGCACTCACTCAACCAGCCGAACAAGCAAGCCAAGCAAGGTAGAAGCATTAACCGATTAGGAGGTAGAAGTAATGGGTTCTTATAATCCGCCAAGCAGGCAAGCAAGCAGGCCAGCTGGTAGAAACCAGGTAGAAGCATAGGAGGAACCAGCGGCAGAAGCAAGCACAGGTAGAAGCCCGGGTCCGGCCAGGTAGAATAACCTGGTGGTGAGTTAAGGCAGGTGAGTTAGGGGAAGGAAAGGGGATAGGTGAGTGAGTGAAGATAGGTCCCTACCATCCCTGAATCAGGGTAGGTGAGCTTTAGTTCGTGCCTAGACTCCCTGAGTTAAGGTAGGTGGGTGGGATGGGATGACCCACTAGGTAAGTAAGTGAGTGATGGATAGTGCCACAATCTCAAATATCGGGGATGGCAATGACCTTCTTTACTCGAGATCGGCCGGATTCGAACCGGTAATACTGAAGCTACTCCTGCTCTCCTGCTATACTCTCCTGAATAGCCGCGTTAATAGCACTATATTAGAATACGTTACATGTATCTTATTGGCTGGCTTATCTCTTATCTCTTCTGGACCTGGACCTGTAAAGACAGCTCCCAGAGCTATTGGTATAGCACCCGAAGCCCTAAATCACCAGATCTACTGGGGCAACAGCGGTGAGAGTGACTGGATAGATTCATTCACTGGGGCTTAGGGTAGCTGGAGGTTACTGCCCGAAGTGCGGAATCATATATAGAGTAACTTAACTGAAGGAAAGGCCACCCTACACACACCAAAGAACAGGCTGAAGGCTTCGAGCTTAGCAGAAATAAAGATTGGTGCCCTACCCTAAAGAAGCTGCCCCACATCGCAATAAAAGCACCACTAGCGTGCCACTCGAACCACTTTGTAAATAATACACTGTAGCCTGAAGTCAGACTGATGAGCCTCCCATTCGAAGAAGCAGCTACCGCATTTGTGTGGCAAGCGAGCCTCTTTTAATTGCAAGCGTACGTAACCTTTCGGATTGGCAACTGAGCCATATCACTTCGAAGAATAAATTACCCATGTGGCCCCACTTTCGAAGAAGAAGAAGAAGCCTCAGTGCACCATCGGAGATTCGATGTGACGACTGTGCCACAGTGAGTCGTATAGCGACCAGTACGAGAGCGAGAGTAGCCATACTACTTATTCTGACTCTTCAGATTGATTGAGTGAGTTAGATTCTTAGCCTTTCAAAACTGTTTGTTGCACAGCTTCTGCTGGTAGCGGCACAGCCAGTCGATTTCTTTTTCTTTGGTCATTGGTAAGCCAGTGTGAGGTAGCCGCGTTAAGCCAGTGGTTGTTTTGGTTTGGTTTGAGTTGTGATTTGTGTTAATACGAGACGCTTAAACCCATTAGCTGCCGTTGAAGTGAGAGTTTGAGTAGTTCTGCTTCGTAGCCGACTTACGCTTTGCCTTTGACTGAGCCTCACGCCTGCCGATACTTCTACTGATGAGCCATACGCTTATTAACCTTCCGATACTTATTATGATTCGTAGACGAGCGATACTTACGATACTTAGTAGAGCCCGATTGGTGATATGTAGTCGTATAGATAGACCCCCACGGCCACTGCTGGTCTTGCTGCACGGCATACACCGTAGAGCCGCCAGACTGGTTCTTCGACTGGTCAACGTGATTTATTAAGTGTTTTCGTTTGACAGATAGAGCGATCTCCATCCATAATGACGTATGTAATGAAAATCAGAATAGTAACTCAATCTAGCCTTAAAGGGCATTGGAGTAACCTATCCCTTCCTTACTTCATATTGGTATTGGTCAGCCGCCACTGTTGATTCGACCGGTAGGTAAACTGGTACACGCTCTCGACCTGGCACTCGATTCCAATGGTATGTATCATGCCACGAGGCTCCTCACAATTTGAGAGATATACCTCTTGAAAGGTCAAAAGCCCCCTTCCTGTGGTCAAAGTACCCAAAAAGAGATGATGTGGCAACTTATCATTAGCTAGAAAATTACTCAAATTATGAGGCCAAGAAGGACCTTCATTGAAGAATTAATTTAAAAATTTTGTGGTCAAAATATTATCATCCTATTGGTTGTGGGGTTTTGGCTCCAAGTCGATTCAAAATTCAATGGTTTCTTCCATGTAGAAGTCAATCTACAAGGGAGTTTGTTTTGGCTCTAATTTTAAAATTTGATTTAAAATTTTTCCCTCCTAATTGAATAAGTCAACTTCAGTAAGGGCCTATTCTCTTCACTATTAAAAGATCTCATTTTCTCCTCAAAACTCAAGAAAAATTCAACGTCTAATATCTGTTATAGCTTGCGACCTTGAGGAATAAAGTTAAACCTGACGAAGAGGCCAACTTGAAGGAATTTTTGGGTTTTTTTTGTTTCTAATTTGGATAAAGGGATTCATTGGGTTTAGAGGCTATTCAACCTAAGTCTAGGCTTATTTCTGAGGAAATTTTGAGGCATGCTTATCTAAAAAAATGGTCCCTTCTGCATTTAATCTAATTTGTCACCCGAGGTTTCTTGTTTGACCACCTATGCATTGTCTTGACCTTTTGAGAATCATTTTCAGAGATTATTTTAACCATGTGGAGTAACTTTTGATCTTACGGATGGCCCAAAATTACAGTGGGTGTTAGCACATTCTTCATTTTATGGTCATGAGATTCACTGGTTTTTGAGGTCACCTGACTTCCTTTATGGGTTAATTAGGGATCAAAATGAAGCACATATTTTGTTTTTGTAAGTGGAAGTTATATGATGTTTTCTTGAGACCCTTTTGGATTCATCTGAAGCAGTTTGAGTGCACATTCATGCACATACCCGAGGTTAACTGTGGATAAGTTTTTCCTACTATATCTTGACATATTTTCACAAGTAGCCCTACCATATTCATGCCTTCTCAAGATAAAAATCTAAGCACTGCTCGAACTATCTTAGATTAGTCATGGAATTAGTTATTACATGCTTTTCAGACTGATCACTATACAATTGGAGTAAAACCCTTGCATAATATTTGGAAGGCTTCGACTGAGATAAATCAATGTAATTTGAGCCCTCATGCAAGTAGTAGATGCATCTTGAAGACATCCATCCAAGCTCCTCTAAGGTGTGATTTCACCATCTCACTTGATTAGACTTATAGTGACATTCTTCAGACATT
The DNA here is from genome assembly GCA_031772625.1 of Pinus tabuliformis. Lineage (NCBI taxonomy): Eukaryota > Viridiplantae > Streptophyta > Pinopsida > Pinales > Pinaceae > Pinus > Pinus tabuliformis. Next base: position 838,179,385 of record CM062820.1, read on the forward strand.
AAATGGAAAGCTTGACTTCACACTTTGGTAAGACTTGTTGATCTTCTCGTAGTATCTTATGTGGTAAATTTGGAATTTTATAAGGGCATACACCCATATGTTTCATTCAAGCCTTTTGAGGATTCATTCAGTAGTATAAACCGTGGTACATAAACCTTTGGATCCCTCTCTTCACAACTGATTCATGACACATTTTTATGATAAAATATATAGGGTTTTGACACTACTGTAAGCCCTATTCTGTGTTATCGAAAGGAGAATTTGGAGACTCCTAAACACATTATATTTGAGACAAGTATTTAGTTCTCCTCCAGTGGTTTGATTAGACAATCATGTTTCTGAAGTTTGTTTTCATATATCATTTGAAGCCAAAGTCACTAGATTATTAGTCCTTCATTATATCATCATTGCTTATTAGTTGGTTGCTTTTCAAAAGGTAGATTCGTGCCCTAATCAGAAGTAACTTGACAATATTCAAGGAACCTTCAAAAGTTGTGGTAGCTATAATTGTGACATTTCTATTGTCTCAATCTTAAGATCTATATAGGAGATTGCATAGGATACAATTTTGAAGCAACATTTGTGGCTCACAGTTATGAGACATAAAGTCAAGCTGTAAACGTGAAGTTTGTAGGAGATAATGGCTGTGAAGGTCAGATCAATATTGAAGATACCTTGCATCAATAGTCATCTCCAGGTATAAAAATGACACATCCTGAGGTATGAAACATGTTAAATAATTGTTGAAATAAATATTGATGTTTGAAGGATTTACATTATTGCAATAAAAAAAGAGAAAATTCTAAGGTTTTGAAGAGTCAAGGAAGGTTGACTCACCATTGCATATTTTAAGCCTACATCAGTATTCCATAGGTTCTGTTTTGATTGATTGAATACATGTAGTGAAGTTGTCTTGTTGACAATTGCCATCATCACATGCCATTGACAAAATTTGATAAATTATTGTTGGTTAGAAGCAACTAGGGTTTGACATGTATTGCTTCCTAATTGAGGAAAATTGGTATTGTGTATGTGCATTACAGAGAAGTTTGACATTGATGCATGTCTGATGAGTTATAATTTGAAAACTTGATGAGTAGAGAATATTGTTGACAAAGAGCAGAGAGAAGACAAAGTTGTTGAGGTTGTCTAGCTAGGGTTTGGTGTAGAAATATGTTTGGCATAATCTAGGGATTGATCTATAGATTGAGCATAAATAGATTTGATTGACCAAATATTATGTTGCAGTTTCTTTTGTATTGTTTTTTAGCATAGGTGGATCCATTTTGAAACTTTTGAAATGTCGTTTGCTTGTTGAATAGGGTGGCAGGAAGGTGTAAGGCAAGAGAGTGGAGTCTCCTTCAGGTTGGAGCCTAAGAACACTTTAGGACATCAGGATGGTGTTGGGATAGGTTGGAGCCTGTGCAGGGCATTGAAGCATCCTTCCGGTCGAAGGTGGAAAATCAGGGAGTTGGAGCTTCCTTCAGGTTGGAACCTATAAACCAGGGCATTGGAGTTTCCTTCTAGTTAGATATGGTAAATCAGGGCACTGAAGAGTCCTTCAAGTTAGAGCCTGTAAACTTGGAGGTTGAGCCTCCCTCAGTTGAAGCTATAAATCTTGGAAGTTGGAGCTTCCTAATTGATGTAAATTTTGAAGAACTACATTAAGAAGTGTTCAGTGGTTTTCCTCTCGGAAGGGTTTACACTTAAAAATCTTGTGTCTACTGTCTTTGATATTGTGCATTGTTGAATGGTGTTGTTTATTTATATTTTTGATCTAATTCTGATGTTAATTAATGCTTTATGAAGTTAAAAATTAACTAGTTTATAGGAAATACTGATTCACCCTCTCAATATTTCCAATTTTCTTTTTCATTTACTTTTTTTATGGCTATTTGTGTATGTCATGTTAGCACAATTTGGTTGTTGCTATATATGTTGCAGTCACCCCCATAAAGTTTTTTTAATATATTCATCTCTCTCTCTCTCCCGCTAGTGTCCAACCCAACATATAACTACCAGAGGTAGTCGTGCAAAGAATATAACACATACTCAACAATTGCCAATTTACTTTTTCATTTATTTTTATAGTTATTTATGTATGTCATGCTAGGATACTCTAGTTTCTGCATGTTCCTCTATATATGTTGTAGTCACACCGATTACTCCTCCATGTATGTCTAGGTTCTCTTATATTATTTGTTCTTTCCCTATTTCCTTATTTTCATATTTTCATATTATATTAAATTCTTTGAAATAAAATCAATACTATAAAATATAAGTGTATTCAATGGGGTCTTTGTTTGATGGTAAAGTGAGGGTGTTTCATGCCTCCCACCAAATTTCAAATCACTAAGTTCCAAATCCCCTAGAGACACGTTTCACCCATTGGGAATTGTTACCCACCCAATGAGGTGACCCTCAGGAGAATTTTTTTTCTCCCATTCTGTTGAGTTTTCCAACCAACAACGCTATGTGATCTATACAGAAAACCTTAAAGGCCCTCCATTTATGCTCCAGTCAGTGCTTTGTGACATGTAACTTACTTTTCAGATGAAGGTGGGTCATAAATGATAAGGTATATTAACCCTTTTGGTCATCAAATGCTTTCATTTAATGTTTAAGAGCACATTGGTATGGATCATAGGTTGAATTGGATGATTGAATTCTTCTTGTTGTATTCTTATTCCCATGCTTCATCTTGGTGGTTGTATGTAGCCCATAGTCTAGTGTGGACTTCTTTGAGACCTTTCTTTCCATTGTCTAGGAGGGGCACACATAGGAGACATTGATTGATGTTTCATGTTCATGGTAATCCATATTTAACACTTAGTATTACAATCCCAATCTTCGGGTTGATTTCTGCCTATCACTAGTATTGGTTCCATGTTTTCCTCATTCTTGATTAGCGAGCTGGAAAATTTTCCATAAGAGGTTGATGTAGTAGAAAGGAATGAACAAGTGTAATCCATTACGATAAAATGCAAAATATTGGTTGGGATATAATAAAATATGTGGAAAAAATCCTAGCTTGAGCTCTACCCCCCTCATTAGCCCTCATCCAGTTCCTTGCTAATGCATGGGAAAATCAAAATGATAGGAACTTTGATATCCCAACTCTGATAAGAAATAAATTGATTCATATTTAATGGTTAATTTATGCATAAATAAAATCTTGTGATCAGAGTTATTCCAGGAAAGTAAAATCATCATGGAAAAAATACGCACAATAAGGGTGGCAAAAATAGGTAGAGGAAAGGGGTAACTTAGGTCCCATGATTGCTTCCTTTTCACATTATAGTGCTAAAAAATGATCGTATTTCATAACTGATATGTAGATGGCGACATATTCCGAAGTAAACCCCCACCACACCATTATTTATTTGCACCTATTGATTTATGTGTCAACCTAGGAATTGTTTCTTCCATAGGGTTGAGTGCACCTATTAGGACCGTTGGATAGGACCATCCCATGTTTAAGCATGGTAACTTGTTTACAAACTGTAAGCTAGAAATAACTTTGAAGGTGATGCTTGTGTGAAGTACTCTTGTGCCTTTTACTTTAAATCTGGTCCAATGTGATACTCTTATGATTTATTTATCTACGATGATTATCTTACTTGAATTTGAGGGTATGTTTCAAATGTTTTCTCCCAAGTGCAACTGCTGTCCCTTAATAGATTGATTGAGACTTTTCCAATAGTTCATAAAGGACATCCAACCCCACTTATTGACACCTCATGGAACTATAAATAGGACATTGAAGATCTTTAACCTTGTGATGGATCCATCATTGAGGATGAACACCTCCTCTCCCTCCAAAGCTTGAAACGATGATTATTAAGTCCATGATTTTGATTAGAAAAAGGATATACCCCAGAGACCACAAGAAGCCCATAGGCTAGCTTTACACATTCTTAATGGACGTTTCCTTGTTCCTATACCAATTTGATGATGATGCTGGCTTGATTGGAGGGGATGGTACACCGCTTTGGATGATGATGTCATGTCCTAGTGATCCGGACTTATGCATGAATGCAATAGAACAAAAATATAAACATAATCACAAAGATGCAACATAAATAAAACTTAATTTCATTAACATTAAAGAACTGAAATATGCTTACATACAGAATGGAAATAAACTAGCTCGGGCAATGGTAGCTTATCTCTGAGAAGAGATGTGGCAGCTACATGTCTCTTAAATATGTTACAATGGAGCTCAAATGCCTAATTATTATTGAGAAACAATGGAAAACCCTAAACATCCAAAAACCTAACCCTGGGAGATGAAGCACCAAAACTGTGGGCCCCATTGGGGTAAATTGGTTCATCAACTTCTTGGGGTCGTAACTTTGGCATACGATCTCCATTTGACGCGTACGATACCTTGTTAGAAATATCTATCTAAAGACTACAGATTTTGAATGCAAATGTGATTTTAAAACTTAAGTTTTCCCATTTTCCATAAAATGTTTTTTATGGCCTCAAAATGGCTCTGGAAGTTCAAGACCCGAAGAAATGCCAAAAATAGTAAACTGTGCTACAATTAAGGAAACTAAAAAACTGAATGAAGAAATGGTGGGGGTCCAAGTGAAATAGGCAGGTGGCCACCAATATCCACCTGGATTGGCCCTCCTGCCTTAGGAAGCAATGGTCCCCATTGTGTTGGGTGCCTCCATGAGATGGGGAAACTTCTGCTGAGCCACTTGCCTTGGTGCAGAATTTGGCCAACTTTGGGAACCTGTTACAGTTGGATCTTCTGTTGGTGAGTGTTCCTTATCTACATGTCCATGATCCGATTAGTTGTGGCATGTTCCATGTAGTATGGTTTTAGCTCTGTTGGTGTGAGTTATTCTGCAATGTCTGAAGTGTCCAATAATGGTGGAAAGTATGGTCGAAGGTGGTCCACATTGAACACTAGGTGTAGGCCAAGTAACGGTGGAATGCTAAACTAAAAATAATTGTCCCCTATAGCCTCAGTGATGGTGTAAGGCCCATATCAGAGTGGGCACAACTTGCAGTAGGCCCCAACAAGGCACTTCTTCTACAAATGTAACCAAACATTGTCGCCCACCTGAAACTTGTGTGGCACCCGATATTGGTCATGACACTGTTTGTACTTAGCATTTTCTCTATCCAATATGTCATGGACCTGTTGGTGGATGTGCTGAATGCACTCAATGAATTTGTTGGCTCTATGGACTTCATACTAGACATGAGACTAATTTTCCTAAGTAGCTACAAGTGGTATGGCAACATCAGTGGGACATAGTGGCTAGAATCACAATTCCACCTGAAAGGGGCTATGGATAATTGAGATGTGGAGAGCTCCATTATAGTTGTGCATGACATAGGGGAGGATTTCATCCCATGTGCATGGATGCTTCGAGTTGTTTATGCGCAGGATGTGCATGATCCTGTTGACGACCTCTGTTTGGCCGTCAATTTGGGGGTGGAAGGGTGTGGAATTAGTGAGCTTGGTATCCAACAACGGCCAGAGGCTTGACAAAAATGTACTTAGGAACCTCCTGTCTCGATTTGAGATAACAAAATGTGGAATCCCAATGTGTACCCATACTTGTTCAAAGAAGAGTTTGGCAGTGGCTTCTGCTGTGATACTCTTCATGTAGGCCGCCAGAATGACCATCTTAGAGAATTTGTCGACGACCACGAAAACACACTCGTTTCCATGCTTGGTAGAAGGAATACCCAATAGGTAATCCATGGATATGGATTCCCAGGGCCGGATAGGAGTGGGAAGAGGAGTATACAAGCCTTTCTTCTTAATTGTAGGTTTGGCAATGACACAGACAATGTAGGATTTGATGTACTTCCCAACATGCTATCGAAGTTTCAACCAATAAAAATACTTTTGCAACACTACCACTGTCTTTTCTACACCAAAATTTCCAATGACCCGACTGTAGTGTGCCTCCCAAATCATATTGGCATGCTTGCTTGAAGGACCAAAGAGGTGTCCCAAGTGGCATAAAAGTGCATCTTGGAGGTGAAAGTATGGAACTTTCTTGCTTTCTAGGAGCATCTAGTATGTGGTGCCAAATTTTGGATCACTCTTGTAAAGATGCGACCATCCCAAAGTCTCATGTCCACAAGAGTCAAGCACCGTGGTCAACGCCATAACCGAAAGTTGACTGAAGTAGTCTGCAACATTATTGGTGTTGCCCTTCTTGTAGTTAATGTTCAAATGGAATTGTTGAAGATATGTGGACCATTTCTGATGGTGATCGTTCTGCAACTTTCTTTGTGTTTGTATGAGTTGCAAGGGTCTGTGGTCTATGTGGATGACCGTTTCCTTCTCTATAATGTAATGCTTCCATTGTCGGCAGGCCTGCACAATGGAATACATCTCTTTTTCGTAGGTGGGATACTTTCTTACTGTGTCTGAAAGTGTCTCAATGTGATATTCCATCGAATGCCCCTGGTGAGTAAGAACTACACCAATAACACAATCATAGGCATCTGTCTCAATCTCAAATGGTTGTTGCAGGTCTGGTAATGTGAACATTGGTGTAGAGAAAAGGCAATGCTTCAACTCGACAAATGCCTTCGGTTGGGATTTAGACCAAAAGAATTTTTCTTTTTCTCCGCCCTTGGTGACTTGACTCAAAGGCCAAGTGATATGAGAGAAACCCAACATGAACCTATGGTAGAAATTGGAATTACCCAGAAAGATGTGGAGCCATGTTAGAGTGGCTTGGGCTGGCCAATCGAGAATAACTTGTATCTTGGCTGGGTCCACATGCACACCCTACTCATCAATGATGTACCCCAGATATTGAATCTGGGTCATAGAAAAAGTGTACTTCTCTAAATTGGCACACAAATTGTGTTGATGCAAGGTTTGGAGGACTTGTCAAATATGGTGAAGGTTCTCTTCCTAACTCTGTCTGAAGGACATGATGTGTTCCAAATACACTACAACAAATGAGTTGGTTACGAGTTGCAAGATGCCATCCATTAGTTTCATGAAGGTTGTGGGTGCATTAATCAACTCGAAAGGCATGACCAACCATTTGAAAAGGCTCTCCTTGGATTTGAAGGAAGTCTTCCATACATTGAAGGGTTCGATTGGTACATGGTGATAACCAAACTAGAATTCAATCTTGCTAAAATATTTGGTGACCTTGAGCTAGTCCAGAAGGTCATCAATCCATGGGATTGGATACCTATTTTGTACAATGATCTTATTCAACACCCGATAGTCAATACAGAGTCTCCAGGTCTCGTCCTTCTTTTGTACCAACACAATCAAACTCCCACAGGGTGATGAACTTGGCCTGATGTGCCTTTTTTGCAACAAATCTTGAATCCGCCTCTTGATTTCATCGTTCTCCAGAACGGTGCATCGATAGATCAGTCCGTTGGGTAGCGGCGCGCCCGGGGTGAGATCAATGGAGTGCTTGACCTGACAGTGTAAGGGTAACCCCGTTGGTGAGGTGAAGATGTCACTGTACACCTCCATGACCTTGTCCATCTACTGCTTCCGTGCGAAGGATCCCTGTCTAGAGGTCGTGGATGTGGCCACAATCTTCTTCTTTCCCTGAGGGTGAATCAGAAGGAAGACAAATTTCCCGGTATGGGAAATGATCTGAATGCATCATGCATAAATTATTTCCTAAAGTAATAATAATAGTGTGATTCCTAGACTCATACATAACATGATGCTTCCACAAGTATGGTTGGCCTAATAATACATCACAAACTTCAAGAGGGTCAACATCACACAATACCTCATCTGTGAAGGGCTTGATGCTGTAGGGAAGGCGACACTGCTGGCTAACGTGAAGATATCGTCTTTGGTGAAGCCACTTGATGGTGTACCACTGTGGGTATGGTGTGGTTGGTAGGCCCAACCACTTCAAAGCCTCTACTGAAATGAGGTTCTTTTGGCTTCTATTGTCGACAATGAACTGCAACTAACAACCCTTCACCAACATTTGTGTGGAAGAGTCGCTCCCCCTCCTCTGGATCGTCGGGCTCAATCTTCTGGATCTTGGTGGTGGCAACAATGGCACTGGGCTCCGCATCAATAATCTGATTCGCTTTGTCATTCCCCTAGTCAGGTTCTGAATTCGAGTCAGAATATGCATCTGATTCGGAAGCCTTCAACTTGGCCACTAGTGATTGCTTGGCTCGACACTCACTTGTGTTGTGAGTGGGGATCTTATGGAACTCAAACCATTTTCCTATGTCCTTATTTATCTTCATGGTGTTGTTATTTGCCTACAACTTCAGTGGTTTTTCCTGGGTCACCTTGCCTTGGCTTTGCCCTTTGTTTTTCAATTTCGGGGCACCTTTCCCGTGCTTCAGATTCACAGATCCAAAGTCTCGCTTCTTCCATTTAAATTTCTACTCAGCCTTGACAACGTATTGACAGGCGAATCTAAGAGAGGATATGTCCAGGAACTCCATCTTGTCTTGGATGTACTTGTATAGATAACCACAACATTTGAGTACCAAATGCTGCTCAGAATCCTTGATACCCAAATTCATGTGAAGGATATGAAACATATTTGTGAACTCCGACACTTCTTGGTCCCTTCCTTGCCATAGCGTGGCCTACTTTATGTATTTATCTTCATAGCTCCCGATAGGGTAATATTGTTCCTCGATGGCACCGTGGAAATAATTCCAAGTGGGTGTGGCTGAAAATAGTGAGGGTTCCCTCTCGTCCTTCTATTCACAGTAGGTTTCCCACCAGTCCTTGACATGGGGGTTGACTTTGAGGAGTGAAAAAGTAATATTTCCTCGATTGGAAAAGTCATGAACCGAAAAATATACTTCCAACAGATTTAACCATCTATCTATGACATCTGCATCTCTCTGACCTTCAAATACGAGAATGTCAAAGTTGACTTGTACCTTAAAGAGAGTGGTGCCTTCAAAGTGGCTGCTGGATGAAGATCCATCACCTGTGGGTAGCTGCCGAAGGATTTGGGCAAAGTTTCCCATCATTGCGTTCCTTTGTCACTTAAGGGATTCTTCGAGCAATATTTTGAAAGGATCTCCTCCCCCCTCATATTTATTTTCTTCGGCCATGGGAGGCCGTCGGGGTTTGCGAGGCTGGTCTTGCAAAGGTTCAAATAGTTCAAGCCCTAACTCCTTATACCCTGACCTCATTGGGGACCTGCAAAGAAAAACAAAGAAAGAGTAGACTGCATTGATACCACTAATCCAAACTTATGCAAGAACGCAACATAACACAAATATAAACATAAACACAAAGATGCAACAAAAATAAAACTTCATTTCATTAACATAAAAGCACTGAAATATGCTTACATATAGAATGGAAATAAACTAGCTCGGGCGATGGTATCTTATCTCTGAGAAGAGACATGGTAGCTACATGACTCTGAACTGTGTTACAATAAGGCTTAAAGGCCTATTTATTATTGAGAGACAATGGAAAACCCTAAATATCCAAAACCTAACACTAGAAGATGAAGCGCCAAAACTGCGAGCCCCATTGGGGTAAATTGGTACATTAACTTCCTTGCGTCGTAACTTTGGCATACGATCTCTGTTTGACACACACAATACCTCATTAGAAAGAACTATCTGAGCTCTACAAATTTTAACTACAAACATGATTTGTTTGCTCATGTTTGTCCATTTTTCATAAAAGCATCGTTTAGGGCCTCAAAACGGCTCCATAAGTTCATGACCCGAAAACTACCAAAAATAGTAAAGTGTGCTACAATTAAGGAAATTGAAAAACTGAGAGAAACAATGGTGGGGGTCCAAGTGGAATAGGCGGGTGGCCACCAGTATCTGCCTAGATCTGTTCTCGCTCCTTAGGAAGCAATGGTACTCATTGCGTTGAGTGCCTCCATGTGATGGAGAACTTCTACTGAACTTTGTCCCTGGTGAGCCACTTGCCTTGGTGCAGGAGTTGGCTGAATTTGACAACCCGATACAGTTGGATCTTCTGCTGGCGAGTGTTCTTGATCTACGTGTCCATGATCCGATTTGTTGTGGCCTGTTCCATGCAATATGGGTTTAGCTTTGTTGGTGTGAGTTGTTCTGCAATGTCTGATGTGTCCAATGATGTTGGAAAGTATGGTCGAAGGCAGTGCACATTGAACACTAGGTGCAGTCCAAGGAATGGTGTAATGATGAGCTCGAAAGCATTGTCCCCTATAGCCGTAGTGATGGTGTAAGGCCCATATCATAGCAGCTGAAGCTTGCAGTAGGCCCTAATGAGTTGTTCCTTTTGTAAATGTAACCAAACTTTGTCACCCACCTAAAACTTGTGTGGCGCCTGATGTTGGTCATAACGCTATTTGTACTTAGCATGTTCTCTGTCCAATATGTCATGGACCTTCTAGCAGATGTGCTTAATGCACTCAATGAAGTTGTTAGCTCTGTCAGCTTCAAACTAGACATGAGTCGAATCTTCTTGAGTAGCTGAAAGTGCTATGGAAACATCAATGAGATATAGTGGTTGGAATCCCAATCCCACGTGAAAATGGCTATGAATAGTTGAGCTGTGGAGAGATTTGTTTTAGTTTTGCTGGAAATAGGGTAAGATTTAATCCCATGTGTGTGGATTCTTCAAGTTATACATGTGTAGGATGTGCACGGTTATCCTGTTGATGACCTCTGTTTGGCCATCAGTTTCTGGGTGGAAGATTGTGGACATAGTGAGCTTGGTATCCAACAACCACCAGAGGTTTGGCCAGAATGTACTTAGGAACCTACTGTCTTGATTTGAGATAATGGATTGTGGGACCCCAAAGTGTACCCATACTCATTCAAAGAAGAGTTTAGCATTGGATTATGCTGTGATACTCTTCTTGCAAGCCGCAAAAATTCCCATCTTAGAGAATCTATCAATGACCACAAAAATACAGTCGTTGCAATGCTTGGTAGAAGGAAGACCCGATAGTTTATCCATGGATATGGATTCCCAGGGCTGGATAGGGGTAGTCAGAGGAGTATACATGCCTTGATTCTTGATTTTAGGTTTGGAAATGACATAGGCAATGCGGATCCAATGTACTTCCAAACATCCTGTCAAAGGTTCGGTTAATAAAAATACTTTTGCAACACTAGAACTGTCTTTTCTAAACCAAAATTTATAGCGACCTGACTATAGTGTGTTGCCCAAATCCTCTTGGCAGGCTTGCTTGAAGGAACACAAAGGTGTCCCAGCTAGCATAACAATGCATATTGGAAGTGAAAGTATGGAACTTGCTTGCCTTCCAGGAGCATTCGGTATGTGGTGCCAAATTCTGGATCACTCTTGTAAAGATGTGGCTATCCCGAAGTCTCGTGTCCACAAGAGTCGAGCATAGTGGTCAACGCCATAACCGACAGTCAATTGATGAAATTTGCGATATTATTGGTTTTTTCTTTCTTGTAAGTAATGCTCAAATGGAACTGTTGCAAATATGTGGACCATTTCTAATGGCAATCGTTCTGCAACTTTCCTTGTGTCTGTATGAACTATAGGGGTTGGTGGTCTATGTGGATGACTGTTTCCTTCCCCAGAATGTAATTCTTCCATTGTCAGTAGGCTTGCATAATGGAACACATCTCTTTGTCATAGGTGGGATACTCTCAGACTTTTTCTGAAAGTGTCTCACTGTGATATGCCACCGGATACCCCTATTGAGTAAGAACTACATCGATCGCATAGTCGGAGACATTTGTCTCAATCTCAAATGGTTGCTGTAGGTTTAGTAATGTGAGCACAGGTGCAGAGAAGAGATGATGCTTCAACTTGGGAAACACCTTTTGTTGGGATTTGGACCAAAATAAATTTTCTTTCGCTCCACCCTTGGTGACTTGACTCAAAGGCCAAGTGATAGAGAGAAACCCAACACAAACCTACAGTAGACCTGGAAAGATGCAGAGCTCTGTTAGAGTGGTTGGGGCTGGCCAATCCCAAATAACTTGTATCTTGGCTGGGTCCACATGCACACCCTTCTCATCAATGATGTACCTTAGATATTGAACCTGGGTAATAAAAAAATTTCACTTCTCCGAATTGGCACACAACTTGTGTTTACACAGAGTCTGGAGGACCTGCTGAATATGGTGAAGGTTCTCTTCCCAAATCTGGTTGAAGATCAAGATGCCATCCAAACACACTCCACGAATGAGTTGGTGAAGGGCCGCAAGATGTTGTCCATTAGCCTCATAAAGGTTGCGAGCGCATTCGTCAACCCAAAAGGCATGACCAACCATTTGAAAAGGCCCTCCTTGGATTTGAAGGTAGTCTTCCATACATCAAAGGGTTCAATTGGTACTTGGTGATAACCGGAATTTATGTCAATTTTCTGAAATATTTTCCCCCCTTGAGCTGGTCTAGAAGTTCATCAATCCATGGGATTGGATACCTATTCCATATAGTGATCTTATTCAATGCCCAATAGGCAATACAGAGTCTCTAGGGTCTGTCCTTCTTCTGTATCAACACGATCAGACTCCCATAGGGTGAAGAACTTGGCCTGATGTGCCCTTTCTGCAATAACTCCTGAATCTGCCTCTTGATTTCATCGTTCTCCAGAACTGAGTGTCGATAGATCAATCCATTGGGTTGCGGCGCGTCCAGTGTCAAATCGATGGAGTTCTTAACCTGATAGTGTAGGGTTACCCTTGCGGGTGAGGTGAAGATGTCCCTGTACTCCTCCATGACTTTGTCCATCTGCTGCTGCCATGCAAAGGAGACCTGTCTAGAGGCCATGCATGTGAACACAATATTCTTCTTTCCTTGAGGGTGAATCATAAGGAAGACAAATTGCCTAGTCTGGGAAATGATATTACTGCATTTCTTTGCAGAGATCAAAGAGATGGTGGTAGGTAGTGCTACCTACGATATCTTGTATAAATTATTTCCCAAGGTAATAGTAACAGTGCGAGGCCTAGACTCATACATAACATGACGCTTCCACAAGTATGGTTGGCCTAATAATACATAAAAAACTTCAAGAGATGCAACATCACATATTAACTCATATGTGAAGGGCTTGATGCTGTAGGGAAGGCGATACTACTCGATGACATGAAGATCTTGTCCTTGGTGAAGCCACCGAATGGTGTACTACTGCGGGTGTGGTATAGTTGGTAGGCCCAACTGCTTCACAACCTCTTCTAAAATGAGGTTATTTTGGCTTCCACTGTCGACAATGAACTGCAGTGTAGAACCCTTCACTCACATCTATGAGTGGAAGAATCACTCCCCCTCCTCTAGATCTTCGGGCTCAATCTTCTGGATCTTGGTGGTGGAAATGGTGGCACTGAGATCCACATCAGTAATCTGCTTCCCTTTGTCATTCCCTATCTCGACCACTAATGTCTTCTTGGCTCGACACTCACTTGTGTTGTGAGTGGGGATCTTATGGAACTCACACCATTTTTGTGTGTCCTTCTTTGTCTTCATGGTGTTTTTATTTGCTTGAGGCTTCAATGGGTTGTCCTGGGTCGCCCCTCCTTGGATTTTTCCTTTTATCTATGGTTTTGGGGCACCTTTCCCTTGCTTCAGATTCATAGATCCAATGTCTCGCTTCTTTTGTTTAAATTTCTTCTCAATCTTGACCATGTATTGATAAGTGACGCCAAGAGAGGATATGTCCACGAATTCCATCTCTTCCTAGATGTACTTTTGTAGACAACCTCAGTACTTGAGTACCAAATTCCACCCAAAATCCTTGATACCCAACTTCGTGCGAAGGGTATGAAAAATATTTATGAAGTCCAACACGTCATGGTCCCTTCGATGCCTCAGCGTGGTCCACTTTATGTATTTATCTTCATTTCTCTCGACAGGGTAATATTGTTTCTCTATGGCTCCTCGAAAATAATTCCATGTGGGTGTGTTTGAAAAGAGTGAGGGTTCCCTCTCATCCTTCTGTTCATGTAGGTTTCCCACCAGTCCTTTACACGGGGTGCGACTTTGAGGAGTGCAAAAGAAGTCTTTTCCCGATTGGAAAATTCATGAATAAAAAAATATCATTCTAGAAAATTTAACATCTATCTACGGAGTCTACATCTATCTTACCTTCAAATACGGGAATGTCAAAGTTGACCTGTACCTTAAAGGGAGTGGTGCCTCCAGAGTGGCTGCTGGATGAAGATGCATCGCCTGTGGGTAGCCACTGAAGGATTTGGGCAAAGTTGTCCATCATCGAGTTCCTTTGTCGCTCAAGGGATTCTTCGAACAATATTTGAAAGGATCTCCTACTCCCTCGTCTTTCTTTTCTTTCGCCATGGGAGGCCATAGGGTTTGCGAGGCTGGTCTTGTAAAGGTTCAACCAGTTCGAGCCCTAACTCCTTATACCCTGACCTCATTGGGGACCTACAAATAAAAATAGAGAAAGAGAAAACTTCTCTTATACCATTGATCTAGACTTATGCAGGAATGCAATAGAACACAAATATAAACATAAACACAAAGATGCTACAACAATAAAACTTCATTTCATTAACCTCAAAGAACAGAAATATGCTTACATACATAATGGAAATAAACTAGCTCGGGCGATGGTAGCTTATCTCTGAGAAGAGATGTGGCAGCTACATGACTATGAATTGTGTTACAATGAGGTTTAAAGGCTTATTTATTATTGAGAAACAATGGAAAACCCTAAACATCCAAAAACTTAACCATAGGATATGAAGCCAAAATTGTGGTCCCTATTGGGGTAAATTGGTACATCAGCTTCTCAAGGTCATAACTTTGGCATACGATCTCTGTTTGACGCGCATGATATATTGTTAAAAAGATATATCCAAGTACTACAACTTTTAACTGCAAATGAGAGTTAAGCACTCCCATTTTCTTGTTTTCCAAAAAAACCTTTTTTAGGGCCTCAAAACGGCTCCGAAAGTTCAAGACCTGAAAAACTACCAAAAATCGTAAACTGTGCTACAATTAAGGAAACTGAAAAACTGAAAGAAACAATAGTGGGGGTCCAAGGGGAATAGGTGGGTGACCACCAATATCCATTTGGATCACCTAGGTTTGGGACCTCACCTTCATGAGGCCTAGAGTGATTACATAGGGATTGATTGATGATGAGGAGCGTTTTGCTTGATGATGCACATTTGATATTGAGGAAATGGCTTGGAGTACGAAGCACTATTTTGACTTATCCGTAACACATTTTTGATGGAGATATTCACCATTAGAGGATGACACAACCCTTGGATAGCCTTTGCTAACACATGGGATAAATTGAGGCCTTTTGGTATGTTTTATCATTGGGATAGTTACATTTTAGGTTGACTTGTGACCTACTTGAAACACTTAAAATATTATTTTAAGGATTTTAGTCTAATTTTTCCCTAAGTTGACTTGTTTGCCCTCATATAAACATAGGGAACTTGATTTGGGAGGATCATTGTCACACACATTATTTTTCTTGTTAGAGAGTGCATACTTGTTCTCTTGTCTCTTGGATGCAATGAATCACTAAAGAATAACTAATTGTCTTGTGGAGGATGAAATTGCTTGGAGGACTTTTACTTGGATTGATGAAGTGATGCTATGGTGGATTTTTCTATTTTGTTGTATGTTCTTCCATGTTGCAACATTGTAGAATTAGGGACTATTTGAAGTTTTCATGGTATGTTGAATATTTTATGGCTCTAAAGTATCCTTTGCAGGGTTTGTCACTTAGAACCCATCAAGGAAACTTGGAATAGTTTTCCTTGACCTTAAATCTCTAATTGATTGAAAATTGCTAAGGTTTGATTGAGATGTTATTTATTATTTGTTCTAACCAAGGTCTTCCACCTTTGACCTCACCCCATTTATTTGACTCCATATATCCAAGATTGATAAGACATTAGTCCTTGTGTGTGAATATTTAAAATTTTCGTCTATTTTAAATGGTAAATTAAAGTTTATTTTATGATAAATTTTACACTGGATAACATAAATCACCTTAACTATTATGGTACTAGGGTTAGGCTATGCATCTCTCAAAATGAAAAAGGAAAAGTATAATTTTTATGCATTTTCAATAGTAATTCTGGGGTCGACGTATAGGGTTTAATAGATGTTTTTTGCATTCTTAGCCATTAAAAAATGTTGTAATGTTTTCCTTTGTTTTCCCTTTAAATAGTCTTTGATGGTTTACTATTTATAATCAATTGTGGATTGTTTTTTGTATTGCTGTCATAAATTTTGCATGCTATAAGTTGTCCTACTTTTAAACCCTAATTTATGACAACAATCATTTATTTAAGATAGCATGTGGTGAAATATATTTGAGCATCTGCAGGACTTATCTTGACCCTCTATACTTAGCGATAGGTTCATTGAACTTGCTACTTCATTCAATCAGAGCCTTATTTTATTGAATATTATTTTGGCCTGTCTAATTAACAAAGTCCTTAGAGGGTATTTAGAGTGGGAATTCTTTAGTTAGTTAATCTCCAAGGCCTGTTGGGGAAGTCTCCCTTGTGGGGATAATATCCATCAACAAAACAACAATGCAACAACAACTAAGGTGATAATGATCACTGATCTTATTTTTGTGCTTAACTAGTGCCTAGTAAGGCTTTGCATTAAACTATTAGATTTTGTGGTAACATAGAAAATCGCCTCTTTTCAAATTTGCTGATTAACACTAGGTACACATTCAAACAAATTTGATTAAACAAAAGCTTTGCACTCGTGACATTTTAGTGAAATGAATATTTCGTGAGTGAATAAGAAAAAAACATTCCATTATAATACTCCCAAGAGCGAGAAGGGTATTCTTGTCAGAATGATAATTGAAAGCATGCTGTAATAAAACAGAGAAATGCTAGCTCATATTGACTTGCATGGTTAAATTTTATAGACGTAATCTTCGTTCCCATAAATTTTATATACCAAGATATAGTGGTACCCTAATATCATTATTGGAAGTTATAAGAGAAAATAAATTGATATATGGGAAAGTATTACTTATTTATTAATGTGGTCATTGTATTCATCAACGTGGACTTGTTTTATACATTTAATACTAACATTAATAGTCAATAGCCATCATTAACATTAAGAATGGCCATTTTAACGTTAACGTGAGTGTTGAGTTTTACAAGCCTTAAGATAATTTTAGATCATTGCATTGCAAAATTTTAAGATTGGAAAACTATGCGTGGGTCCACCTCCATCCACGAAGGTATCTAGTCAATCTCTCTATCGATGTCAAAGATGCCTCACACCTTTTTCTACAACCATGTCATGTCCTATATGGAATAACATTGTTGGATGTGTAAAATCATAGTTACCTACCCCATTGGTATGTTATGCTCATGCCATATATGGAATAACATTGTTGGATGTGTAAAATCATAGTTACCTACTTGATGAGAGCCATCTAGGATTCTTAGTTTTTAGAAGTTTGCATTTGCTTTTTTTTTTTTTTCCTTTTCAAAAAATCTTCCTTCAAAATTACCTTTTTTTCAAGGTAATTTTTTGACGTTCAAAATCTTTTTAGTTATAAATTATCATAGTTTCACTTTTTTCCAAAGTGTTTTTTGGTTAATAATGTTTTTTCTTATTTTTATTTCATTTGGTATATGTTAGTGGTATCGTTTTTTTAAGCTTAAAATTTGATATTTTTAACATTTAAAAAAAAGTTAAATAATTTTAACAAAATTACAAAAATAAATGCGAGTGAGCATTCCTTCCAGAGGGGATATAAAGCATGCAAAAACTAATTAAACAAGTAGCTTTTTGATTGTATAAAGTTGTCGTCGTACAGATTCTAAAAGGAGGTATTGTTACCTTTGAGGAGGCACTTTATGTTTTTCATGATGACACCATTGTAAGACTAATAAGATGAAAGTCCCAACGGTCTGTAGGCGATGTGATGAATATGTATATGGTATCCTAGCCCTCTTATGTCTAACCTTGCCCGATTCCTTTAGTCACCACCCTCAGCTCCTTTTGTCCTAGATATGATTGGAGGCTTTGAGATGGATTTATTGGGACACACATTTTATGGGAGCCATTGGTTTTATAGGGGTTATTGCACTATGTAAGTCTTGTCCAACCCATGTCTTAAGCACACCTATGTATTTTCCACATGGTCATGTACCATAAGAGTTTGTATGCATCTATTTTTTGCATTTAAATTACATTTTTCACGGAGGTATTTTTAAGGTATTTTTGTCGATATGCAATTTATTATAACATAATTTTACATCGGTCCAACAAAATTATTTATACAAAGGGCTTAATCAAGTAAGTATTTTATAACAAATAACTCTTTGTTCTATTCCATATTTGTTTCTAGAGAATATATTTAGCTTATTGGGGTAGAAGTAAGCATTATCCAACTTGTAGTTAATCAAATATCTTGTTGGAATTTTTGTTGGGTTTTGACAATTGGGGGACTTAAACCTGTGTCATTGTAAGTAATTTCTAGATTGTCATAAACTACATTTTATTTGTAAATTTAAGTTGTTGGTGTGTTTTCATTATCATTAATTAGTTTCCCTAGTTTCCTACCTACAAATCTATTGATCTTGTGGGTGGCCTTAAAAATAATATTTGCATATCAATTGTATATGTTTTTGCTTATTTTGCAAATTTGAAAAGTGAAAAACAACAAGATACTTGTCCAATTCCAACCAATCATCCAAGGGTAAAACAACGAATACATATTGTACTTGGTAAGGGTATTCATCACTCACTCTTTTTCTATTAAGCTTAAATAATTAAAGGTTTGAACAAAAATTTGCTTGCTGACATGTTTTTTTTGCAATTTAATCTCATTTCTAGGTCAGTTAATAATATAATTAACTCCTACCTTCACCTTAGACATGAATTCTAGGCACTGGTCTATTAACCTTAGGTGAAGTTTATTGCATATGTTAGGGAAGCCTCCCATAGCCTTTAGTTTGAGTTGAACTTAAAGAGGGGATTTGTGCTAAGGTGACAATGGATACTTATCTTGTGCTGTACCAGGTTAGTGCCTTGAGAGGACCTTGTTGAGATCACTAAATCAGTCAATAACATTTTTTTTGGCATTATTGCCAGGAAATAAGAACATTTGGCCTAGTATTCCAATGGCATCATCTTGGTAAGTTGGTCTTTTTTTATATCTTGGTGAGATTATTTTTATTATTGCTAACTTGAAGGGTCTCACTTGAGTATTCCAGTTGAATAAAACATAAAAAAGAGGTATAGTACAAGAAAAAACCTTCCAAAGCTAATAATTAAGTTATACTGGTGACTCCACATCTATGGGAATTTTATGATTGGTAGGCAAATTATTGGGTTTAAGGGATCATCATCCTAATGTATGAAGTATGGGTTTTAATAAGAATTTATCTTTTGATTATTTGTTAGTTCCCATGGATATATTTTGTTGTACAAGACATCCAAATTTACCCACAAATAATTTTCATATTCGTATCCCAAATTTTAATGGAAATTCATGGCTAACTTAAGATTGTTTGGAATATTTTATAAATTATGTAGTTGATACTAACATTGTGTTTGAAGATGACTTGGTGAAATCCTTCCCATGTTTAATGCAAGGATATGATGCATGGAAATGTTACTTTGACTTTGAACATTTTCAAAGACCAACCTCGCAAACCCTAGAAGCACTCAATGGGTGCTTGACCTATAAAATAAAAGACCTTGAGCATGAAACCCATGCTCTAAAAATAATAATAATAATTTTCTTTCATTTTACAATATAAAATAATGAAAAGTACATTTCATATTTATGAAGACCGAACCTAGTTACACATTTTTCAACACTCCCTCTTAACTAGGGAGGTATTCATAAATGGTACATAGATATTCTCAATCTGAAGAGATCTCATAAGAGGAGTCAAATTGGTAACCCATCTGTTTAGCATCATATCAACCAACATTGTCATATAGAATTTCCTTGACAAACAACTCTATCTCTCCAAAAGATCAAAGCACAATGCTAGTGAGACCAATGATTTTTAAGCACCATCATCATTGTCTCTCAAGGTACATACCCCACCCAGGTGTTCACAGGGTATGACCTTCCTTGGACTATTCTTATCTTGGATAGCTAGTCCTCAAAGAATATCGTTCCACGACTACTCTTAACTTGGATGCCCTACCTCATCCTCAAAGAGTATCAGATGCCAGATTCTTACCCAATCCTCCATTTTGTCTTCCCAAGTGAAGACAAGAATGTTGTGTCTGTCTCTCCCTCTCAACTAGGGAGGATACATCAACCAAACCAAGCTTGTCTCTCAAATACACAAGCTTTTATTAGGAATTTATTTTGTCAATATGTCAACTACCTTTTCATTGGTGGAGATGTATTGTAGGTGTAGCACACCATCTTGTACTAGCTTCCAAATGTAGTGATACTTGTTGTTGATATGATTTGTCTTTCCATGGAATATTGGGTCTTCAGACAATCATGTACAAATGGTGTTATCATAATGTATCACTGTAGGGTCCATTGGTCCTTCAAATAGGTCAGATAACAACTTCCTTAACCAAACAACTTCTCTGCATACTTCAAAGGTTGAAATATACTCAGCCCCAACACTACTCAAAGCAATTGTTTCTTTCTTTTTGCTCATCCATGAGGTCATGGAGGATTCTAAACTAAACCATCCTCATGTAATGCTCCTTCCATATTTCTCACTACCTCCCTAGTCAGAATCTATATATTCAATCAAGTGTACATCATTCCTTCTATCATATTTCAGGCAATATAGGATGGTTCCTTGTAGATACCTCAGTAAATGTTTTGATACTATCCAATTATCATGCCTTAAGTCTACTTGTAATTGACTAAGAAAATTTACAACAAAACATATGTCTGGTCAAGTATTCACCAAGTACATTAGTGAGCCAATTAATTTTCTCTACTTGGAAGGATCCACATGGCTCAATTCGACACTCCTTCGTATTTTTAAGTTTATGATCATTGGGGTTGTCACGAGTTTGCAATTTTTCATGTCAAACCTCTTCAACATCTTGACCACATAATTTCCTTGACTTATATAGATCTCATCAGGTCCTTTCTAGACTTCCAGTCCCAAATAGTAGTGCATCAACCCTAGATCCTTCATGTCAAATTTTTCTTCTAGTTGCTTCTTACATTCTTCAATTCAACCTTCCACACCTGTCAAGAGAAGATCATCCACATATATAAGAATCATTACTGACTCTCCCTTCACAACCTTAATATAAAGGTTCGGATCAGAAGAACTTTTTGTGAAGCCTAATCTCTGTAGGTATTCATCTATTCTAACATACCATGGCCTTGGTGCTTCCTTAAGGCCATATAATTCCTTCTTCAATATGAAAACATATGACTTTCTATCCTTTACTTCAAATCCCAAGGGTTGTTATATATAGTATTCCTCATCAATTGTACCATTCTGGAATGCAGTCTTGACATCCATTTGATGGATGTTCCATCCCATCGATGTTGCCAAAGAGACCAATGAACGAATAGCTATATATCTGATTGTTGGAGCAAATGTCTCTTCATAGTTGATGCCTTCCTGTTGAGAGAAGCCCCTAGCCACAAATCTTGCCTTATATTTTTCAATGCTTCCATCTATTGCATGTTTGATCTTACAGAGCCATTGGAAATTTACCAAAGATTTGTCTTGAGGCCTAGGTACGATCTCCAAAACTCCATTCTTCATTATAGACTGGTATTCTTCATTCATGCCATCCTTCCATTCTTGGTGATTGACACCTTCTTCAAAATTGGATGGATTTGCTTCTATTAGTTTTGTCATGTATGTTGCATACCTAGAATATCATTTGGGCTTCCTGATTTCCCTAAATGTACCTTGAGTTTCTCCATGACCTTTTGCATCTACAAGTGTATACTTCAACAAGGTAGGCCTTTTTCTAGTTTCTGGTATTATTGAAGGTTGTAGAGGTTCACTAGAACCTTTGTATTCATGGTTTGCTTATTATTCCCTAGTAACTTCTTCTTCAAATACCATAAGTTCTTCATCATCAGATTCCATACAGAGATCCTTTGATTTCTTGAATGCAATACTTTCATCAAATATCATATCTTAACTGACTTCTATTCGATGTCCTTTCTTTATGTACATCCTATAGGCATTATAAGAGTTACTATAGCCCACAAATGTTCCCTTCATGCCATATGGATCCATCTTCTTCATTTTGTCCTTAGGTATATGAATATATACAAGACAACCAAAAATTCAGAGATAATATACGGTTTTTTATTTCCTAGTGAACACTTCTTCAGGACTCTTATTATCTAGTGACCTGTGGGGAGTTTGATTTTGTATGTATACATCTATATATGTAGCTTCACCCCATATAAATTTTGGTAAATATTGATCATGTAGCATTTCTTTTACACTTTCTTCAATGGATCGATTGTCTCATTCTACAACTCCATTTTGTTTGGGATTATATAGGACTATCAACTCCCTCTTAATCCCATATTCCTTACAAAAATCTATGATTTCCTTAGATGTGTATTCTCCTCCATTATCATATCTTAATATCTTGATTCTTATTTCTGTAAGGTTCTCTTCTTTAGCTTTAAATTATTGAAATTTGGTAAATACTTCATCCTTGGATTTCATTAAGTAAACCCAAGTTTTCCTTGAATGGTCATCTATAAATGTGGCATAATATAGATGACATCCAAGTGATTTAGGAGTAATAGGACCACAAACATCATAATGAATAATATCCAAGACATCCTTTGATCGTGAAGCATTGCTTCCAAATGTCTCTTGGTGTTCTTACCCAATGCACATCCCTTGCATACTCCTTCATGATCTTCTTTCAATTCGGGGATTCCATCTACTATTGAATTTAGAGTTGGAAGTATTTTGAAATGGAGATGACTGAATCTTCTATGCCAAAGTTCACATGAGCTGATTTCAATGTGAACTAAAGCTTGAGCAATAGGAGATTGCAACCTGTAAAGTCCTCCTTCACAAATCCCAATCACTCTAGCATTTTCTATGCTTGATTTTTTAACCCATACCACAATCTTTCCATAAATGAAAGCCAATATATCACCTTTATCTTCTAGTCTTGAAATGGAGAATAAGTTATTATGAAGACCTAGAACAAATAGGATGTTGTTGAAATGAATATTGCCTCCATTCTCCAACTCTATTGAGGTTAATTCAATTCCTCTCATAGGACAGATATTATTACCATTAAGCTCTATAGAGTAAGAAAACTTTCATTTTGACAATGTTTTTAGTTTGTTGTGATGATTGGTCATGTGTCTTGATGCTCAACTATTGATCCCCCTAATGCTCTCATCTTTAAATTCACCAGTGAGTGTTGAGAAGAGTTCTTCGTCCTTTGACTTGGTCACTTCCTTCTTTGGAGTGAATAGGAGATTCCATACTTCTTTGATGTATTTATTGAGATGACTTTCCACCTTTGAACACTTCTTTAGAAACTTCTTCATTGTAGTGGAGATCTTCACAATGCCCTCTGCCAACCTTAGCTCTGATACCATGTTGAGAAATCTATAGGGAAATAGTTAAGATGATTTCTCTTTCAATGATAACTGCTTCTGATGTATTTTTACTCTTTCTTACTTTATTAGCTTCTTCACTTATTATTATTTTGGAATATCATCAAACAAATACCAAAAAAATAAGAACAATAGTACACAAGAACACAAATTGTAGGCTGCAAGCTAGGGCCAAAACATCTCCACTTGAGAGGAAAACCAACAAAATCTCTTCTCTTCTTATAGATTCTTCCGTAGAAAAATTCCAAGACCTCTAGACTAATACTAATACCCTCCAAGACAAACTCCCACATTTCTTAATGATGTGCTTCCCTTGTTCAAGTCAAACCAAGACAAATCTCTTCCAGCAACACAAATTTGACCCCTATCTTCAAAATTTCGGCCTCTACTACAAGTTTGAAATTTTCAGCCCCCCTGCAACTGCTACTGCATCCACACGTGTGATAGAAATTAGCCTTTCAAGGCCTCTTATACACTTTTATTTCCTTTTTTCCTTGTTTAGGGCTAATAAGTGACATAGTAGACGCTTCTTCTAGCAGTTTTGATCCTCTTCCAACAGACATATAATTTTGACCTTGAAGTAGCAAACCCTAGTTTCACTTCTTTGTACGAGTGAGAGAGAATTAGCCTAGAAACAATCTTTCTTCATCCTCTTTATAATTCACTTGCATTCTTTCTCTTCTTCTTTTCTTGAATTAGTGAGTGATGTGTTGGAAACTAGATCACCACTAAGAGGACGAGGGGAGGGGGGGGTGAATCAGTAGTGAAGGTACTTATAAAGTTTTCCTCCAATTAATTATTATTTAACCATGCATAAATTGAAACACATAATCATAGATTAGAGCATCAACATAAACCATAAGCCATGAAAGCAATCAACACAATAGACACACATATTTCTGGTGGAAAACCCTCTCCTAGGAAAAAAACCACCCTCTACTATTGCACTGCTCAAATTCTATTATGTCAAACAATTATTTACATATAGATATAAATATGGCTACTATAAAATGGATATTGTTTCTCATGCAGATCTACAGACTACCATCCGTTGAAGGCCACCAAGATCAATGATCCCAACTCGGTTACTCCTGAACTATCAATTGACTCTACAGACTCCGATCTGTTGGAAGTCACCATGACCAACGAGCCTCTCCCAGTTTCTGCCGAACTATCCAACCACTAATGGATTGAGAAAAAATGCTCACTTATATTGATTTTTCTAGAGTCCAACTCCACTCTTCTATGTGGTTCTTATTTCATACATTTTCATATAGGAACTGAGAACTACTCAACATGAGCACTGCAACAACATATCATCAAATCTCAAACAAAATTTGAATCAAAACTTCAAACTCCAAATACACCACAAGCAACAATACAATCTCACCAGACAATACTCCAATCCACACTTCATCTTCTCACTCACTAAATAAGTATCATGGATGAAACATACTTCAGCTAACTGTTGTAACAACTGTAAACTTCTTCAAAAAATATGAAATATAATCCTCACATAGCTTGACACACTTCTCCTATCTCACTCTCACTCCAAACAACCAGAAAATCAACCCAACTATCACTGAGCTATCTCCAATAAATATATGAGCTGAGATGCTCAATTCAATAATTATAAAGAACTACTGAGCTCTAAAACTCTATTCATATGCTTGATTTGATCCGGATTCAGCTCATTTACTTGATCAAACCACTAACTTCACTTAATGAGAGAGATTCTTCACTTTAACCATATTCTATAATTTAGTTAACCTTTTCTAACCTTTACATGATTCGACAAAGATAAGCTAGAAAAACCATTAATTAACTGAGAAACACAAGGAATGCAGGGAAAATTCACTTCCAGAATGCATACGCTACTGCTGTGAGGGAAACCTATGTATGCATGTTGTTACTATGAATGAAACTAGCATATACCCTATAAAATCCCAGTTTCCAACTTGTTTTGGCCACCACTTGGAACAAAATTTTAGGAGGGTGTAAGGGACACCATGACAAACCTCTAGAACCTCTATAACAAGTATTAAACTGATGATATAGGCCAAGAACATCTGCAACAATTCAATAAAATACAAGACCTAATATTCCAACCTCATCACCAAGACCAACACCTCCAACTCCTCAAGCAGCAACCACAACTTGTGCAAACACCTATTGCACCTGTAGCAACATCTCCAACTCCTACAATGACAACATCATGTCATACAACTACCTCTAACACTGATAGAGGTACCTCCAACACAAACAACCACAACTCACACATGTAGCAACAACTCCAATGTCTCCAAGACATGTAGATACATATGTAACACCTATAGAAACACTCTAACCACCTGTAGTAACAACATCTACAACCAACTCAACATGTCAACCTAAATCCAACATCACATGTAGAATCCATCTCCAAATCACCTCCACTAGGTCTAGTCATAAGTATGTTGACATCAATGCCAACATGATGAATGTGTCTCAAGGAGGTTGAGTTCCCTTTTTTATATAGGATTCAGAAGGTGGACAGGGCTCCTAAAAATAGGCCAACTTCCTAGCTTCCAGGCCGACTTGGTCTTGAAAGGTATTTTGACACTTTTAATGGCAAGAATAATTTTCTTTACAAGTTACAATGTGCTCGATGGGGTCTTCAACTTATGACAATGACTCTTTTGACTTCTTGACCTAGGAAAAACCCTAGAAGCACTCAATGGGTGCTTGAACTATAAAATAAAAGATCGTGATAATGAAATCCATGCTCAAAAAATAATAATAATAGTTTTCTTTCATTTTACAATATATAAGAATCAAAGGTACATTTCATATTTATGAAGACCAAACCTAGTTACACATTTTTCAACATGCTTCTCCTCCTGAGTCTTTTCATCTTTCCTCACCTCTAGCACACTATTCATTGTACCCCAATATGTTTGATAAGTTTGTTGTACCAACAATTTCTCTAAATCCTTTAAACCTTTATTTGGTTGGTCGTGATTGCAACCAGGTACAGGATGGTGTGATCCCACAACCAAAGGATAAAAAAATTGAATCCAATATTCATGATTTTTTCAACTATAAATCTTTCATAAGTTAGGAGGAATATGTTGCAACTCTAAATGACCAAGGGAGTTTTCCAAATGATGCATCTAAATTATCTATCCGTCAAGAGTCTAATGTGCTTAATATTAAATATGATCAAACAGTGGCATTACTAAATTTTCCACTAATACATATGATGATAGTGGTGTGTATCTACCTGTTTATTTTTCTAAGCCACCCAAAATGGATGATCCATCGTTAGAAATTTCAGAGCCTTGTCAGGAAGTCGAGGCACTTCAATCCCTACTAATGGTTATGTCAGGTTCTTGTTATCCTATTGATATTTCTGAACTAATTTGGATCCGGATTTTCATGCATAATTCTTTCCTTAACATTCATCCATTGGATGTGAGCTCATCCTTGAAGAAATTTCAACGTTTTCAAGTTAATCCTCCTAATACTCAAGATAAACTTTTTGATCAAATAAAGGACTCTTTCTTGATTAATTTTTCATCATTTGGATCCCTTCTATTAGACTAGGGATTGGAGAGCACATTTTTCACAGACACTTATAGCCTTAAAGCATGTCATTTTGATCACTAAGATAAAGGTAATCTTTGGTTGGAGGATCCCTCCCTACCAAACTCTTCTAAGATTGATTATTTTCTTATCTTTCTTATGCATGTTTGAAGTTAATCATCTTTCTAACACAATATATCTTCTTGAGTTCTAGCAAATCCTTGAATCATTAGGTGAATCAAAACCCTTGTGTTGACATGAATATTTGGTTTGATTTGACACTTGTTTCCAAAATTTTTCCAGCCTAGTGCCTCAATTGGGTTCCTAAATTTACAGTGCCAGTGATTGTTTTTAATGCCCTAAACTTTCATATTGTTGGTCTTGCATATAATTGGATACAAAGGGAACCAATGGAGAATTGAGAATATTATATGTTAATTGACCAATCTGATCATAACACTGGTTTTAACAATTTCATTTCAACGTATCATTTTCCCACATTTTCCCACCAATGTATATAATGATATTTGTTTTACATCGATTGATCTTGTTAACTCCATTGATTTCTATGATTCATCATTTCACTATTTAGTTTCTTGTTGGAAAGTGAAGGAACTTTAGGGTGAGCTGATGGTTATGTTAGGTCCTCACCATATTGACAAGATTTCTAAATAAGATCATATCAAATATTTCTCACAAGATACTCTTTGTGATTCAAATATGTTTAAAGGTTTTCATGTATATCAATTTGAATATCATGATCCAATCACTGAATGGTTAGAGAAATATTACCTAGTAAGCTCCACTCCAAATAATGAGTTTCAATCTTTCTTAACGTTTGCAAAATCTAAAAGCACAGATGAATGTACATTTGTAAACAAACTTCAAGGTTTGTATGATCGATATTGCAATCAACAAGGTAATATTCAAACCTGATTCAGACCAGTCAATATGGAACATCTTTCTTCTAATAAGCAAGACCTTCAGTTCATTGTGCGAGATTTTCAAGTTGTTATGTTTACTTTTTCACATTGCTTTGTATGGTTTTTAATTGTTTGTATCTTTGTGTTTGCAAGTTGGGATTAGTTACGATGGTTACATCGTACATTACATTGCACTTAGCTTAGACCTTCTAGTTGGTTAGGATAGAAGTAGGTCTAGTTGCATTTTAGTTTCCCTTTCCATTGCATCCACCCTCTAGTTTTCTCTCCATTTAGTCTTTGATTTAGTTTTGCACCCTGCTTTCCATTTAGTTTTACAGTTTCCTTCTTGATTTTCTTTTCCTTTCTTATGTATTTTGTTTAATAAGGACGTGCATGAAATTTATCTTATTTGGCTCAAAAGACAATGTGGAAAGGCTTGAAAATGGAAATTATGACGACAAACAATGATTGGCTAATCTGTTATCTTGTTCTTTATTTTGGCTTACATTTCTTCAAAGTAAATGATGTCTAAATGGAAAATACGATTTGTTCCAGATGGAAAGCCTTTGGCCAAAATACAAAGCCCATATCTTTATTACGGTCTTCATTATTGACTCATCCTTGAATTGAATGGTGTTTTGACCTATCGACTCAATCAAGTAGTGAAGGGAAAGGAGAAAACTTAAAACAAGCATACTAACTTTAGTTATCTTTCAGATTCCTTAAGCCTGTATATTTATTAGGGTCTTCATTATTGAGTCATCCTTGTATTGAATGGTGTTTTGACCTATCGACTCAATCAAGTAGAGAAGGGAAAGGAGAAAACTTAAAACAAGCATACTAACTTTAGTTATCTTTCAGTTTCCTTAAACAAGGAACAACCTATCTTGCTTGTAAAATAAGTCGGGATCCCTCTTCCACCCATGTTACAAATGTTCAATAAATGCTTCAATCATATTTTTCAAATAAATAAGGGTGAAGAAGAGAAAGGATTTCTTTGCAGAGAGGTGAATCCGGAAACTTCACTGGGGTCCTAAATAGGTCTGTTGGTAGAAAAGTGATGCTTGTATTTCCTTTAGTGACTTTGCCAGGGCACTGAACAAGCTCACTAGCAACAAAGAAACATTGGGAATGTTCTTAACTCTAATTATCAAAATCTTGGTATACTTATTATCTTTCTCCCCTATTGAAACAATTGGGATGTGACTAGTCTTATGTCGATGTGTTCGAAGTTGAGAAAGGAATAGAAGAGACGATATATTTATCTGGGATAAGTGGAAAATTTGGGATAATATACACGGTGAATCAATATTTTTGGAAATACTGAGACCTTGCACTTAAATATAAGACTTAAACAGAGAAGTTGGAGTTCTACCAGTGTGTCGCCAAGTGTTGTCACTATGAAAAACACCCTCCAAAATTTTTCTTATACTTGAATTTCAGAGCCCCCTTGTGATATTATGATCTTTCATTCCAGATTGATCATAGTCACCTTATGGGTGGTTCATGTTTTCAAAGTGTTTAAGTCTTCTTCCTATGAGTCCAACTATTGAAACCACTTGCTTACATATGTGTAGCTTCAAAACATTCAAAATTGTACCTCTTCCTAGAAAGCTTAGTAATCAATTTCTATCCTCGAAGGCATACATTGCATAGTTCCAAATAATAATGCACTTTGTAGGATATGTTGACAGTTATTTTTCACTCTCCATTAGTAATCTCTCTCCTTTCGGTTGCAATTGTACTACTATTCCAATGAGTTTTCTCAATTGTCGATTTTGCGCGCCTTCACTATCACAAGTGTCACTTTCACTCTTGTGATTGTTATTTTTTATCGCTTTCACTTTAACAAGTGTTTTTTCACTTTAGCTTCACTCTTACATGTGTCACTTTCACTTTCTGCAGGTTTTGCAAGTGACATTTTCACATGTTCTTACTATTGCAAGTGTTGCTTTTGATTGTTTCACTCTTGCATGTGTTGCACTCTTTCATATCACTAGAGGTGGAACTAGCACACTCTTCAGCGTTAGTGGATCTTATATATCATAATAACATGCACTAGACATCTCCCACTGATTATAGCACTTTCTAATTTCAATTGACACTTGTGTCACAAGTTGTATTCTAAGTGTCGTAATGCTATGTTTCAACTGTCGTGCTTAGAAATAATTGTCGCTTTGCTATCATTTCAAGGTGTGATTGTTGATCGTGAGTCTTATGCATTCCTCTAGCTTGTATTGATGGAAATAATGTGTTTGATCGATATATATCATGATAGCATGCACTAGACATCTCCCACTGATTATAGCACTTTCTAATTTCAATTGACACTTGTGTCACAAGTTGTATTCTAAGTGTCGTAATGCTATGTTTCAACTGTCGCGCTTAGAAATAATTGTCGCTTTGCTATCGTTTCAAGGTGTGATTGTTGATTGTGAGTCTTATGCATTCCTCTAGCTTGTATTGATGGAAATAATGTGTTTGATCGATGTTTGAGTCTCATTCGGATGTTTTTTCTCTCTTACTCTACCGATCCTAGTCCTCCTGCCTAGTGCAAGTTACGAAGGCTTTAATCTTTCACTAGGTGATGAAAATTTCCTATCCATGAACCTCTTTAATGAAATATCTCCCTCCCAGACTTGTGCACTAAGTCTTTCTCAAGTTCAGCTCCTATGATTTCACATTGAGCACCTTCAAAGCATAGTCACTAAACCCTATTGCTTGTAATAACTCACTGCACTAAGCTCTGATTAGTTCTGACCTGTGTAGTGCATGGATCATTTCTAGTTGATAGCAAGGCCTTCTCCATCTACTTGCAATGAAAAAATGTTCCATACATAGGCTCCCTTTCCTTCACAGTACAATGAGAACCTTCCATGCAAAGCGACCTAACCTTCTATTGCTTGCCTTAGACAACTGAAAAATCCTCTCTTGTACATATCTTCCCTTAGTGAAATACGCATTCTAGTGGATAGTGAGTCCACCCCTGAGCCAATGCAGGCCTCAATTGTACTAGCATAGGAAATTACCTCTCAAGCATTGTGCATTGCATAGTTGCAGTGCCTTGTCTTACTTCCTTTGCTTATTGGAACCCCTCACTGTGCCATGAATTGTTCTACCTTGTCTCCCTAAACAAATTGTGTAGTTCTAGTGCACAGTTAGGTCCTCCCACAATCAATGTGAATCTAAACTATGCTATCATTGTCTCCTTCTCCCTTGAGAATTGAGGACTATGCAATTTTAGTCAATAACCTCATCAACCCTATCTCTTGCACTTACTCACTGTGATGAGCCCTAAATATCCCCTCCTTATAGAACATTGTGCATTACTAGTGAGCAGTAGTGCCTTCCCTAGTCATTGTTGACCTCAATTGTGTTATCCCCAACAAGGCGTCCTTTCTCAACCCTCACATAGGCCCATCACAATCAACTTCTTCCATGAGCAAAGTAGGGATAAAATAGATGATTTCCAGACTAATCTTGCCTTGTCATGAGTGAACTTCATTGGCAGGTGTACCACCTCATAGGGAAAGTTGATTCTAAAGGAAGATGCCAAGGAGAAGAAACAAAGAATAACCATAATGAAGATATGAAGAAATCTTGGATCATGACAGAGTGATGGCATCTCATGTTGCCTTGGAAGGTTCCAACTTTGATTCAAACCCTTTGAAGTGTGAAAATGAAGAACAAGCAAAGATCTATCATGGAGAATTTAAAGCCATAACAACAAAGAGAAGAGCTTGGATTTTTCCACACCATCATGAAGTTCCATGTCATCATTGCCAATTCATGGCTTGTACAAGTGTCATCACAGTGTCATATATGCCAATGTGTCTTGCCACATGATGTGGAATGTAATTATATATTTTAAAGAAAATGGAAAAATGTAAATGTGTGGAAGTCCAAGATTCATATGTGGAATATGAAAAGTCACATGTGGACCAAAGAGTCAATACAAGTTCGAAGGTCACTTAGGGAGTCGAAGAGTCATGAGGGAAGCTTAAGAGTCATGGGGATATGAAAGGTCATTCCTCTTGTTATGAATACACCCTCATAACTCAAGAAAATTTGGGCTTTTGGTAGTCTTATACTGTGGATAGCTAGCCTTGACTTCTTTAGCTGGCATAGGAGATAATATCATTCTTTGGAGAAGCAAGAAGTAACTTAATGTTCCACTACTAAAACTAGTGGCTCACCACTGTAACTTTGTACTTGGATCTTTCACTTAATCATTAGAATCTCATTGAACCAACACATTTTCATGCATGTATCATGAATGTTGTAAGAATATTCTTTAGATGTTTGTGTTATATGTTATGCTAATGTGTACTAAAGCAATTAAACTACTTCATTAGCTTTGGTTCTTATTGTTTTGGAGAATTTTGTATCTACGGATAAACACTAATTCCCTAGATAAGTAGCTGTATCTAGAACAACATTTTAAAGTGCTTTAGACTTTTCCTATATGCAATAGATAATATGAGAGGGTAAAAATACCTACTTGGAGTACCACTTTCCTCTCATCTCCCTTGTATCGATCCTATCGCTCCTTCCTGTACTTAATACACTTGAGAAGTACCCTGCAATCACAACAAAAAACAAATAACTGATCAAACCACATGATTTATTGAATACAAGTGAAAGGAATCAAATACAATTCACAGATATAAGCATTATGAAACAATACAAACATATGGGAAAAAGGTTCAAACACTTTATTAGATAGAATAAGGAATTACAACCATTGGTGTCTGATTCAAAGCCATTCCTCCAACTTGGATCCCATCCACATCACATCAAAAGCATGACAAACTTGTAGCATTACAATACTTGCTTCAAAGACAAATCTCATAGCAGCATTATCTCCTTACAATTCAACATAATCCAACCCTTGATCACTTATATGAGTGGTCAATTTATAGGAATATGAAGGAGGTTTTGTCATAAATGGTGGCATTGAATGGCCTTCCATACTCAGAATTAGTTCCATGGAGGAAGGGATGAGAGGATAGGATGCACCTTAACTCATTCCTGTTGTGGGGGAAAGTATCCAACTCGGAATGACCCTAACCCACTCTAAGGGTGACAGTTCCTTAGCAACAGCCGAAAGCAAAGCTATCTAAAGTTTCTTCTTTATGACATGCAAGAGATAAAAGGGAGAGATCCACTTACCGATGTCTTGCGCAAATGGTCGATCCAATCTCCTTTGTTTGCCGCTTGCTCCCAGCTCCAAGTCTTTTCACGGGCCCAGCTACACGAGATCCTGCAAATAAGACAAGAAAAGGAAACTACAAGAAGCATGCATTCATAATCGATTCAAGGATTAGCATAAATCAAAGACGCAAGTAAGACAATACACCATTGAAACACATGCGAATAGAAGAACCTCAAATGCTTTATTAATATAGAAGTAAGGTTCAGGCGGTGATACAACCATAAGAGGTCCAATCCAGCATCACCTTCCCGACGGAGAGAAATCTCTTCTTCACCTCCTTCAAGCAATCACCCAATACTCTCGACTGTAAACCAACAACAATTCTTTGCACCGAATTCCGCCCTCTAGATCCCATGGGATGAGATCCTTATATAGAGTTTTGGAGTGAAGATAAGTCAGCTTGATGTGTGACTTGTTGTCCTCTTCAACTCCAGTTGTTCTTCAGTCCTTCACTCGGAGTTTCTACCTTCCACTTGGAGTTTTAGAACCTCTTTACTCATCATTAGGCGAATCTTTTGATCAAGTGTCTTTTTGGAAGCTTCCTGGGCACTGGCACATTGAGAAAAAGATTCCTCCACATGTCAAAGTACGCCCAGCGCAGGTAGCCTTTGTTGCAATTTCTATGCAGCGCAGGTACACCATAGAGCTTTTGACATTCAGCGCATATGCTTAGTGGAGCAGCTGCTTTGATCCAAAACTGACCTGTTTTTGAGTGTTTTTCAGTGGAGAACTGATTTGCAGTGCTGTGGTTTGCTGACCTTGTTCCTCTAAGGGTAAGAACAACATGTTTAGGGACTTTGGATCCCTTAGATTATTGACATTTCATGCTCTATGCTGTAAGGCACAAAAATGTCTATAACAATTCCTCATCCATTTTCAAGATCATAGGAGTTGATAAGTGAGGAAACCTTCTAGATGACTCCAAAAGATAAGAATATTCCCCAAACCCTATGTGAATTCACTCATTATCACCCAACACAGGTAAAATGAAGCCCAAGTGCTCTGCAGAGCACCCTGACAGTAGACTCAATTGCTCTGCAGTGCACCTTTACAAGGGCTTACCTGCGCGGGTCCCTTTAGTGGCTATTTCTGGATGTATTCAAGTCATAAAAATTTCTGGGAAGGAGGCATTCAAAGGGGTGACTTGTTTAGGGCATGAAGCAACTGAAATTAGGGTTTGATGAGCCCTAAAACTCTGGTCTAGATGTTGGGACTTGATGTGCCCAAATGGATCTGTACAGTTGCCCCCTAAAGCATGAAGTTGAAAAAATTCCAATGTTGAATGAAATGCTTTACGATGTGATGAGGAGGCATCGAAGTGGAAGGTGACCTGCATCAATTACAATACATATATCATGATATTTGATTTTAGATGAATTGCTGAGGGAAGGCATACCCATGCTCAGGTTATAAACTTTCATTACATGTACATAAACAGTCATTTACAGATATAGACTCATGATTGGAATGACTATCAATGCAAAGCCATTGTACATATGATTTAGTACTCCTGAAATAGTAGCACGGATGGATTAAACTAGATCTGGGGTCTTCTATCTCGTTCAATCATTTGCTCAAGTACAAGTCTAACCATGTGAACATGTGATTGAAGTCGAACATGGGAAGACACCATCTGATTCTTAGCCAATGATGTAAGTTGTTAACACATGGGAGAGGAATCACCAATAATGATAATGATCCTCAAGGTACTGTAGTACATTCTGCATGGTGTGAATGGATGATTTGGTGTCGAACACCATACAAAGTCTTTCAGTCGAAGGCCATTGATGTATGCCTATCGCCAGAAGCAAGAAACCTGCCATTGATGCATGCAAGCCTCAAGGGACTGGAAGGGTCTTTCTAGGTTGTTAATTTTAGGTATGTTCTATGCTAGAGAAATTTATTTCAATTTCTTTTCCACATTAGCAATAACATCAGCATAAATTAAATTACAGATAGAACATAAATATAAATCGCAGAAGACAAGCCAAGACAAGAGGACACAATATGTGGCGCTAGCCAGGGACAAACCCCAACGTGGGGAAACCCTTGATCAATTCTTCTTTTATGTTCTTCAAAGTTTAGTAGAGAAAGTGAGAGAGATAGTACATTTACAATAGAAGTCAATCACTTTGACTTTTAATATCGACATGAGATCAGTTGAAGACATATTGCTTCAACTGATTCTCTAAGGTGACTCGTTCACCTATCATAGTGTTGCATCTCGTCTATTTGCTACACATTACCGTGTGACACCTTGCTGTACTGTCACATGTGTTGAACCTTGATGACTGGGCTGATCCCATCTTCATGCTGCATCTTCCATGGTCTTATTCATCATCAAGCTGCCCATGCTCATGATCTCATTCATCATTATGCTGCCCATGCTCATATCATCATGCATCATTATGCTGCCCATGCTCATATCATCACGCTGCTTATTATGCTGCCCATGATCTCATACATCATGTTGCCTTCCTTCGGAGACAGATGCTCCGGCTGTTTCAGAAGTTCCCGGTAGTTCTAGCTTTTCCGGCAGTTCCGACAGTTCCGACATTTCCGGCTTTTCTGGATTTTCCTGTATTTTCATATTTTCCAGCGTTTCTGGATTTTTCGGCAGTTCCGGCTTTTCCAACAGTTCCGGCTTTTCTGGCAGTTCCGACTTTTCCAGCTTTTTTGGTAGTTTCGACGTTTCCGGCAGTTTTGGCTTTTCCGGCTTTTCCTTAGGATCTCTCCTCCTACTAAAACCAAAAGACAAGTAGAGAGAGGAAGAGATCCAAGTGTGTGTAGAAATGACTTGAATTCCTCTTCTATTTATACTAAAATGTAGAGGTTGAATAGACATGACTGTTGGGCTTCTGAGCCTACATAAGTTGTTGGCCGACTTAACAATTTGTCCATAACATAAATAAATTCATAACTTCATAAATACTTATCGGAATCAGATGATCTTTAGATCAATCCTACACTTCTCAATGAGAGGGATCCGATAAAAATATCAGTTGCGATAAATAATATGACCCACATGGAGTTTGGCCCTAGTTGCCAATTTTAACACTCCCTCTCAACTAGGGAGAAATCCATCCGCTAATCCATATGTCCAACTGTACTATCTCTGCTATCAGTGCCCTGCACTGCTCTGCTCAACTCTGCTAAGCTCTTCTAGCTTTGCTGGCTCTGCTCAGCTCAACTCTGCTGGCTCTGCTATGCTCAACTTAGCTCTGCTGAACCATGAAGAAGAATAATTGATCGAGAATGTGTCATACCATTCTCCACTGACCTAAAGTCAGTCTCAAAGTGTGTACCACTGGTCCCAGACCAGTCCTCAACTGACCCAAAGTCAGTGTCATAGTAGGTACAA
This sequence comes from Pinus tabuliformis, assembly GCA_031772625.1. NCBI lineage: Eukaryota > Viridiplantae > Streptophyta > Pinopsida > Pinales > Pinaceae > Pinus > Pinus tabuliformis. The sequence continues at coordinate 838,215,931 of CM062820.1, forward strand.
CTCCTACCATTGGTCCCAAACCAGTACTCTACTGACTCTAAGTCAATCTCAGAGTATGTACCACTGGTCCCAGACTAATCCTCAACTGACCCGAAGTCAGTGTCATAGTGGGTACAACTCCTACCATTGGTCCCAGACCAGTACTCTACCGACTTGAAGTCAGTCTCAGAGTATGTACCACTGGTCCCAGACTAGTCCTCAACCGACCCGAAGTCAGTGTCATAGTGGGTACAACTCCTACCACTGGTCCTAGACCAGTATCATTGATCCCAGATCAATGAAGGTCATCCTAGCATAGGGATTATGGTAGATACAACGATGCGTCCATCGGTACTACTATGGTCCCTATCCTCATTTCCCTGCTTATTGATCAGATGAGAGGTACTTCCCATGAATCCTAGACTACATGGGTAGGATGCCTTGATAGGAGAACTTAATCAATCTTGTCCCCACATGAGAACTAATCATCCTGCTACACAATCGCCATGGAGAACACATCATCCAAGCCTCACAGGAGAACTAATCATCCTGCTACACAATCATCATGGAGAACACATCATCTAGACCTCACAGGAGAACTAATCATCCTGCTACACAATCGTCATGGAGAACACATCATCCATAACTCATAAGAGAATTAATCATCCTACTACACAATCTTCATGGAGAACACATCATTGAGACCTCACAGGAGAATTAATCATCCTGCTACACAGGAGATCGAATCATCCTGTCCCATAAGAGAGCGAATCATCTTGTCCCACAAGAGAGCGAATCATCTTGTTCACAAGAGAGTGAATCATAATGTCCACAGGAGAGCGAATCATCCTGTCCCACAAGAGAGGGAATCATCTTGTCCCACAAAAGAGTGAATCATCTTGTCCACAGGAGAGCGAATCATCCTGTCCACAGGAGAGCGAATCATCCTGTCCCAGTGCGCACCAACAGGGGAGGGTGAGTCACCCTGTGGTCATATGTTGCTCCAGTAAGAACCACAAGCCCCCAGAGCTCCCAAAGCTCAATGTATACAACATGAAGGACCCTTGTACAAGGGTCTCTTGACGACTCCAAGTCATTTGGGAAAATCACAGATTTGATCTTTCCCCTGGGGCTTAGACAAAGTGTAGTGACCTGTACATCATCTCATAGCGATGGAGCTTCCTTGCTCATAGACTTACCATATCCCAAATAAGGTAGTATATGATGTCTATCTGCTGGAGCAATCATCAAATATGGGATTCCTCAATAATTGAATCCCACCTCTGGTTGTCACAAAGAATCACAGTGGTACAAACAACTCACTTGAAGAGCTTCCCCAAACATGTAGCTTCATACGAGATCATACTCGTAGATATGTATCCGGTCTCAGCAGTGCTTATAACAACCGACTTTTGCTTCTTGCTCATCCATGATATTGAAGAAGAATCCAAAGAGAAACAACACTAAGAAGTGCTCTAATGATCCTCCACACTGCCTGCCCAATCAACATTCAAATAATCATGCAGTTTCATATTTCCAGCAGTGTATCTCAATCCATAAGAGATTGTGCCCCGAAGACATCTTAGAAGATTCTTGGCACCAATCCAGTGAGGTTCAACCAAATATGAGCTCACCATGCTAACTGCAAAACATATGTCCAGACGGAAGTTCACCAAGAACATCAACGCAAATGAGTTTATGAGATTTAGAGGCATTTCCAAAATCTGGTCCGACATCACTACCATATAACTTCTGAAGGTTAAGATCCTCGAGGTAGTCACAAGCTTGCAGTTCACCATTCCACATCTGGAATCCAACTCCCTCTTACTTCTGTAAATGAGAGGGTCTACACCTACTAGAAGTAGGTCATCCTCATAAGGTGCTGGTATGAGAGGTCCATCATCCACAACCTTCGGATGGTTTGGATTCGTTTCACTCCTAGTGAATCTCAGCTTTATCAGACAGCTATCAATCCTCTCATACTATGCCCGGGGTGTTTTTCTTCAAGCCATAAAGGCTTTCTTCCACCTGCATATGCGAGATTCCTTATTATCAATCTCAAACCCCTTGGGTTGTTCCAGACCTGTCGACTTGCTACATGAGGGGAATGGTCCCCTTGTAAGATTTTCCTTCGGTACATCTTAGACATGTACTTTCATGCTCCTTTTGAATTCAGGCATCCCTGTCACCATCTGACTCATAGACCTTCGGCGCTACGTGACAATGGACATGGTCCCCAGTGGACTTCTTGCAATTTGATACAGCCTTGAACTCAAAAACATCTTTGAAAATTCTATTTCCAAACACGTACCTTTCCATCGATGAGTGCCACCCTGAAGCCTTTGACTTCCATTTCCGAGATGGATACCAGGTTCTTCTTGCGATCAGGTACATAAAAGTGATTCGGGGTTCCTTGCTTTCTTTGAAGAGTCGACCATTTCCTTGATGACCTGCATTACCTTTGGACAATCCTTCGCATAATGGCTGAACTTTTTGCAACCAAGGCATCCGCCTTTCCTTCCACCCTTAGATCCGAACTTCCCAATGAAGTGATCTTTAGATGGGCCATCAAAAACTTTCGCTACACCATTCTGATAATATGTTATGCTCCGACTTCACCCTTTGTGAACTTAGAAGAGATATGTGGAACCCATTGATCCTTTTGTCTTGTCCCTATTGTCTTTGGTGATTTCTCTTTCACTCTTGCTTGGGGATTGTCTTCACCTCAGCTCTAATCCCATGTTAATTTTAGGTATGTTCTATGCTAGAGCAATTTATTTCAATTTCTTTTCCACATTAGCAATCACATCAGCATAAAGTAAACTACAGATAGAACATAAATATAAATCACAGAAGGCAAGCCAAGACAAAAGGACACAAGATGTGGTGCTAGCCAGGGACAAACCCTAATGTGGGGAAACCCTTTATCAATTCTTCTTTTATGTTCTTCAAAGTTTAGCAAAGAAAGTGAGAGAGATAGTACATTTAAAATAGAAGTCAATCACTTTGACTTTTGATATCGACATGATATCAGTTGAAGACATATCGCTTCAATTGATTCTCTAAGGTGACTCGTTCACCTATCATAGTGCTGCATATCATCTATTTGCTGCACATTACCATGTGACACCTTGTTGTACTGTCACATGTGTTGAACCTTGATGACTAAGCTGCTCTCATCTTCATGCTGCATCTTCCATGGTCTTATTCATCATCAAGATGCCCATGCTCATGATCTCATTCATCATTATGCTGCCCATGCTCATATCATCATGCTGCTTATTATGCTGCCCATGATCTCATACATCATGCTGCCTTCCTTTGGAGACAAATGCTCCGACTATTTCAGTAGTTCCTGGTAGTTCCGGCTTTTTCGGAAGTTCCGGATTTTTCGGCAGTTCCGACAGTTCCGGCATTTTCCGGCTTTTTCGGCTTTTTCGACTTTTCTGGCTTTTCTGGTATTTCTAGCTTTTCCGGCGTTTTCGGCTTTTCCGGCAGTTCTAGCTTTTCCAGCTTTTCTGGCATTTCCAGATTTTTCGGCATTTCCGGCTTTTCTGGCTTTTCCAACTTTTCCGACATTTCCGGCTTTTCTGGCTTTTCCGGTAGTTCCAGCTTTTCCGGCGTTTCTGGTTTTTCTGAATTTTTTGGTTTTCCCTTAGGATCTCTCCTCCTACTAAAACCCAAATACAAGTAGAGAGAGGAAGAGATCCAAGTGTGTGTAGAAATGACTTGAAGTCCTTTTCTATTTATACTAAAACGTAGAGGTTGAATAGATATGACTGTTGGGCTTCTGAGCCTACATAAGTTGCTGGCCGACTTAACAATTTGTCCATAACATAAATAAATTCAGAACTTCATAAATACTTATCGGAATCAGATGATCTTTAGATCAATCCTACACCTCTCAATGAGAGGGATCCAATAAAAATATCAGCTGCCATAAATAATTTGACCCACATGGAGTTTGGCCCTAGTTGCCAATTTTAACATAAATCAACTTCTTGGATAATGTGCTGATGTCAACAAGAAGCGACTCATCGCAGGAGGGCCTTGATGTATCCCACATCAATGACAAAAAACGAGTGTAGTGATTTTAGAGATGGAATTTGACTAACGACACAAGGTTCAGGAATGGTGGTCATGAAAATGAAGGTTTATGGTATTGCAAAGGATGAATTTTGACTGAATGACTTCTCTTGAACATATCGGCAACACTGAATGAATTGGCAGCATTGATCCAAAACCAAAGTAATGGATGGTGTGATAGACCATAGGTATGATAACCATCAAGCAGATAACCCAACCCAAATATTCTGAATGAATTGGCAGCATTGACCCAAAACCAAAAGTGATGGATGGTGTGATAGACCATAGGTACGATAACTGTCAAGCAGATAACCCAACCCAAATAATCACAGAGATGAAGTGAAAGTGTCATGTTCAAGAGCGACCTGCTACCATACAGTGGTTTTCCATTTTCCCCCTTTTTCCCTAATCATTACTAACTAGTACCTCTTTATTTTTATCAAGCTTGAGGAGGATAACATATGCTTGTTGTATAATTTCACCCTTTAGGCGAATCCATCGCTATTTGATGTTTTAACATGTCTAGCGAAGGTGAAACTCGGTCTTGTCTAGATGGGAAAGTTTGTCGCTATTTGATGTTTTAACAAGTTTAACGACAAATATAACTCGGTCCTTTTCATGTTTAGAGAGTTTGAAAAGACAAAAAGAAAACTCCACAAGTTATTTTTTGTAAATTAATCTCTCAAGCCCGAAAAATCGTAAAATAATACAAGAGAGATGTCGTTTCCAATCCGTTAACAAGTTGGAAAGGACAAGCGCTAGGAAATATTTTCATGTTTCTGAAAAGAGCTTAAAGAGGACTCCAAGGGGGTTCCTTTTTCTTTTTTAATAGAGCTCGAGAAAGATATATAAGTGTGCTCTGCTTTGAGGAACGAGTGGTGTCTAGGGTAGCAACTGGTTCCGGTGATGTTGGAACTTCTCAAAACAGATTTATGTGAAGAGGTTGGCTAATAAGTCCACTCATTGCAATTGTTCCTCAAAAAGGATAAAACAACCAAGTGAAAGCATATGAACAACCAAAGGGATGGTGGCGTTGGGATGAAAACAACCAAGACTCATTTGATGAAAGAGGCTGATAAAATGGCAATCACGAGGGTTAAAATGAAGATGGGTTCATTTTACACAAGCTTGAACCATGGGAAAATATGCTTGGATTCAGTTTCATGTTTACACAAGATTGAAATGAAAATCTATGCTTGGATTCAGTTTCATGTTTACACAAGCTTGAAATGAAAAACTATGCTTGGATTCAGTTTACATGCCCCCAACATGATGAAAGGGAGAGTCTCTTGTAACCAGATGGAAGTCGTTGCGGTGAAGCAGGATGGTTATCGAACACATTTTTGGCTTCATCCAGATAGGGACAAAGGTGAATGGGGTGATTCTCTTCACATAACCTACAAGGAAACTTAACTTTACCACTAGGTGCATGCCCCCCAAGCTTCATTACATTCACCTAAGTAGACTACTCATAGCTATCAAGTGGATGGAATGAGCTTCTTTTATGAGATCAAGTGAAAGACTCGACTGGGATTTTACGAGATCTAATCAAAGACTCGACTTGGAACTTGGGACCTTGTTTCATTTTTTTAATGAGATTGACACAAGGCCAGGAACTATGCTCTGGTTCCTTGTTTCATTTTTTAACGAGGTTGAGACAAGACAAGGAACTATCCTCATACTCTTGGTTTCATTTTTTAAAGAGGTTGATACAAGACAAGGAACTATCCTCATATCCTTGGTTTCATTTTTTAACGAGGTTGACACAAGACAAGGAACTATCCTCATTGACTTGTTTCATTTTTTAATGAGGTTGACACAGTAAAAGAACTATCCTCATATCCTTGGTTTCATTTTTAAATGAGGTTGACACAAGACAAGGAACTATCCTCATATCCTTGGTTTCATTTTTTAACGAGGTTGACACAAGACAAGGAACTATCCTCATTGACTTGTTTCATTTTTTAATGAGGTTGACACAGTAAAAGAACTATCCTCATACTCTTTGATCATAACCCATACGATGTCATGACTTCCAAGAGGTTCTCATCTGATGGGAGAACAATGCTCTGGAAGGGATCCATATCAAGGAATCCATTAGAGAGATCTGGTTCAATTCCCCCAGTACATAATGTATAACATCACTGAATTGATCATCATTTTATGTAGGCATGGAATGGGTTGCCACATAATTAACTCATGCCGGGGATGATACCATTGGTACAAAAGGACCATTTAGGGAAGATGGTTGACTTGAAGCCATATTTGGACCAGGAAATGAAAGCTGGTCAACAGTGACAATTCTTCCTTCATGCGGGAAGAAAATCAATCGAAAGAGTGTTGAAACAATAGCTTCCATGTCATAAACATAGTCAAGCCCAAGAAGTAAATTGTAATTTAAAGGGCCTGGGACTACCATCACATTCAGATAAATGATTTTTCCTCCCAAAGTAATAGGCAATTGAGGAAGGATCCCTAATGGTTGAATGGTTCCTCTATTAAAAGCTAACAAATTCTGGGTAATAGGCACAAGCGGCAGTGAACCGAGCGCTTGCCAAGAAGTGGAGGAAATGATACTCACAGATGCACCTTTGTCTATAATAGTGCTAGATACAATCATATTACAAACCTGTACTATGATCTGGAAAGACACATAAGAAGGAAGATGGAATCCTGTCATTCGATTCCAATCAAAGGAGGTGACCAAACTACTTGGAGGGGGTACCGTAGAAATGGGAGAATTAACCCCTTGAGTTACGAGAACGGGAGGATTTTCCTCTTGTCTTGATGGAACAAGAGGATTTCCCCCAAGATCATTTGAATCTAAAGAAATGAAAAGAACATGAGTGGTATCATATTCACTCTCTTCGGGAAAGGTACGATTAACTGAAGGTGAAATCGAGTCAACTGTTTCCTTGACCTATTGATTTGGGTCAGGTATAGACTCATGGGATTCACTTTCAAAGAGAGTGGGTTTGACCAGCGATTGATTTTGGTCAGTCAATTCATCAACTAGTGAAGGATTTAGGGAGAGTTTCCTGTAACCAGATGGAAGTCACTGTGGAGAAGCAGGATGATTATCCAACACTTTTTTGGCTTCATCTAGATAGGGAGAAAGGTGAATGGGGTGATTCCCTTCACATAACCTACAGGGAAACTTAACTTTAACCTTATTTCCATGAACTTTACTACCACTAGTTGATGGTGTGTCACTAGCATGATCTCTAGAAGTTGATGGCACAAGATGATGTGAACGAGAAGACCATTCTTCTAAGATATGAGGAATATCAGGACAATTTCGAAGAAGATGGTCTCCCGCACAAAGTTTGCATGGATATCGAACTTTGTGAGGCTTGACAGGCGGTTTCTCATCAGATGTTGCATTCAAAGCAATGGTTGCTTGGTTGTCCCTCTACTGAATTTGCTTCTTCTTCTAGCCACCTGGTTACTAGTACCAATACTTTCACTAGGCGAAGAGGAAGAAACAACCGAGAAAGAAGGCAAAGGGTCAACTTTAGGATCAAATGGAGGTTGATTTTGTCCTGTTGGAGGAGTACTCGATTGTGGAGAAATCACGACATTTTGAACCAAGGAGGCTGAAAACAACCATACTGGCAAGCCAATGGTAAGTCCCGGAAGGGACAATGTAGCCATATAAGGAGCACCAATATTTCCAAAAGGAGGAAAAGGACTAGGATTCCCATCAAAAGGAATTCCTTGATCAGTGGACTTCGGATTTGTCACCATATGTTTAAACCTAAGATCAACTAAGGAGTGAGCGTGGAGGATGTTATCTGCGGTCAATTAATTTTATTTTAATCAAAGTAACATAACAAAACAAAAGAAGGATAATCTAGGCAAAAGGTTTACCAAGCAACTGTGAACTACATAATACCTCTCGGCAAACCAAGAAGTACGGGCAGGCAATCTCCCCAAATGTTTTGTTTAGTGTATCACAGTGTACAAGGCGGCCGATTCGGTTACCTAAGGATGGATAGAAACCTAGTGTTTTCCTCCCATATATACCAGAAAGTATGTGGAGGCGCAATCCGTATAAGCGTTGTCTAATGCAAAACCGCACAGTGAGAGCATTCCCATATACTTTACGTATTGTAACACCACCCTATATACCCGAAGGTACGCGAACGAGCTACGATATACTCACATACGTGGAATGACGTATCAAACTCGGGATGTATTGCAGACAAATTAGTGACAACTGCTTTGTTTTACGATGCTAGAACACGTCTCTAGCATAGAACCACTAAATGTTATCATTAATGACAATGCTCCATTAGGTAAATTGATGTTAATTTTAAGTTGATATTTCTTAGGAATTTGCCTTTCAATTTCACCACGTGATGTATTATGAAATTCCTAGGAATGCAACTAATATGATAAGCATTATTCTCATTCAATTGAATAATGAAAACCTTAGCTAGTAGGGATAGAGCAATCAGATTTTTGACAAAGAGCAAATAGCACTTCTAATGCAATTTCCCTAGCTATTCCTTTCAAGCATTCACAAACTACAATATGAACGATACAAGTATTTCTTTTTGAATCCCTTAATTTTATTATGAACAAAAAAGGAAATATGCACATACAATCAATCAATCTTTCATAAGAACGAAGACTTTTACGATAGTTTTGATTCGAAGGAAGAGAAGACTTTACGACACTTTCTTTCGAATGAAGATTGACCAACTATATTCTAACTTTGACTATAGATCGATAATGACAAAGAAAACATTAATAAACATTAATCAATCCAATCAAAGTTGGGCTAGACCAGGATATAGAAACTTATTCTCTGAGACATAACATTCATTGATCAATCAACAAACAAATAAACAGAGGAAAGTTGGCAAAAACAATTTCCAAAGGTGGATCAACGACGTCAAATAGGGCCTAACTACGCTACAGAGCATTGTCTCTCACTCAAGGGTGCTCTACAGAGCACTGTCCGCTGACCAAGCCTGCGCTGATTCTTGAGAGGCCACTCAAGAGTCATCGAACCTCAATTTTTGACCAAAATTCAATGCAAAAGAGCTGAAATATAGTCAATGAACACAAGTAGGGTCTACAAGAATGTCCTAGGAGGTGGATAAGCTACAAGGAAAGGTGATAGTTCCCCAACGGAGTCACCAATTTGTTTTGGAGAATTTGGTATCTACGGATAAATACTAATTCCCTAGATAAGTAGTTGTATCTAGAACACCAGTTTAAAGTGTTTTAGACTTTTCCTATAAGCAATAGATAAGATGAGAAGGTAAGAAGACCTACTTGGAGTACCGCTTTCCTCTTGTCTCCCCTATATCGATCCTGTCACTCCTTCCCATACTTAATGTGCTTTAGAAGTACCCTGCAAACACAACATAAAACAAATAACCAATCAAAGCACATGATCTATTAAATATAAGTGAAAGGAATCAGATACAATTCACACATATAAGCATTATGAAACAATACAAACATATGGGAAAAAGGTTCAAACACTTTATTAGATAGAATAAGGAATTACAACCATTGGTGTCTGATTCAAAGCCATTCCTCCAGCTTGGATCCCATCCACATCACATCAAAAGCATGACAAACTTGTAGCATTACAATACTTGCTTCAAAGACAAATATCATAGTAGCATTATCTCCTTAAAATTCAACATAATCCAGCCCTTGATCACTTAGATGAGTGGTAAATTTATAGGAATATGAAGGAGGTTTTGTCATAAATGGTGGCATTGAATGGCCTTCCATACTTAGAATTAGTTCCATGGAGGAAGGGATGAGAGGATAGGATGCACCTTAACTCATTCCTCATCCATTTTCGAGCTCATAGGAGTTGATAAGTGAGGGAACCTTCTAAATGAATCCAAAAGATAAGAATATTCCCCAAACCCTATGTGAATTTCGCTCATTCTCGCCCATCGCAGGTAAAAGGAAGCCTAAGTTCTCTGCAGAGCACCTTGGAAGTGGACTCAACTACTCTGCAACGCACCTTTACAAGGGATTACCTGCGCTGGTCCCTCTAGAGGCTATTTCTAGATGTCTTCAACTCACAAAACTTTCTGGGAAGGAGGCATTCAAAGGGGTGACTTGTTTAGGGCATGAAGCAACTGAAATTAGGGTTTGATGAGCCCTAAAACACTGGTCTGGATGTTGAGATTTGATGTGCCCAAATGGATCTGTAACACTTATCTTGTTGAATGTGTGTTGTATTTTCTTTAATGATCATTGTGTCTATGTGAAATATTTTGCTAGATAATTAATGAATATTTCCTTACTCTCTTGTGCCTCTCTTAGGGTAGTACGATTACTTTCCTTCTAGAGACTCACTCTTTTCTCCCCTCTCATGAAGGCTTCCTTTTACACATTACAATTAGTGTTTCATAGCGTCAACTTACTTTTTGATTTCAATGGTTATGTGCATAGTATCTTATGTTATTCATTGCAACCAAGGAAAACCTTGAGTTATGGTGGTTGAGCCGATACTCCGGATTCAGCTCCTACTCCAAATGGTGTGAGTTTTAATTGATAATTCACATTGAGGAGACCCCTTGTATGTTGGCGGTATCAAGCACCATCAACAAAATCCCTTCCTTTGATACTAAATGTCCCAAATACTGAATATTTTTCTAGTAAAATGAGAATTTTCTAAACTTACCATATAACTCATTCTCTCTAAGTTTTTAAAGAACAATATGCAAGTGTTGATCATGTTCTTCTTTACTCTTTGAGTAAACCAAAATGTCGTGTATTAATACAATGTCAAATTTGTCTATAAATGGACTAAGCACAATATTCATCAAGCACATGAAATTCGTTGGTAAATTACTAAGTCCAAATGGGAGTACCATGAACTCATAATGTCTATATATTGTCTTGAATTTTGTTTTGTGAATATCTTCATCCTTGATTATGATCTAGTGGTATCGAGATCTTAAATCAAGTTTTGAGAAAAATGAAGATCCTTTAACTTAGTCAAACAAGTCATCAATTTGAGGCAAAGGATATTTGTTTTTTATGGTCAATTTTATTGATCTTCCTATAATCTATACTAATTATAAGGGTCTCATCTTTCTTCTTAACGAATAAGATTAGTGCACCCCAAGGTAACACCCTGGGCTTTATGTACTTCTTATCTAGCAACTCTTGTAACTAAATTTTTAAATCCATCAACTCGTAAATGCTGATTCTATATGGGGCTTTAGATACGAGAAATTCTCCAGGAATGAGATAAATGTTGAAGTCCATACCTCTTCTTGGAGGAAGTCCTAGTATTTCTTCAAGAAAAACATCCTTGTATTGTTTTAATATAGGGTAACCCTCTAAAGATGGTTTATGATGCTACTAGAAAGGTCTTTAATTTGAATTGCAAACACATGAAATCCTTTTCAAACACGTTTCTTTAATTGTAAGGCATAAATTTACTTCACCGAAATAGCTCTTGGCTCCCCTTTGACTATATAGTCTTCCCCTTCATCATTAATGCAAGTGAAATACTTTTTTAAGGAAATTTAAAATTACTTTTTGTGGTTCCAACTATCCATACCAATAAGAAAATCATATGACCCCAAAGGTAAAATGTTGAGATTTAAATGAGTGTTCATTCCATTTAAATTTAATGAACATTTTTTACTTATTTTTGTAACTTTTCTCTTATTTTCCTATGGCCAATTGTACAAACCACTGCTTACTTTGCTTTTCCTTTTTAATTCCACACTTTTCAATTGAAGTAGGGAAAATATAACTTAAAGTAGAACTGAGGTCAATTAGTACCGTGTCATTTTTCTCAGAAATTTAACCTTGTATTTTCACCATATTGGACTAGTGATCTACTTGTCTCCCATCCAGTGTCGCACTAATCCTTGGTATATTTCAAGCAATATCATTGACTGTAGAGGCTTCTTGCAGTTTATTTACTGTTGTCTTTTTGTTTATAGGATTTTGTGGACAGACCCTCCACAGATGGTTCTCATTGCAACCCCAACACTTGATTGGTGGTCTGGCTGATTCACCAAAATTCTTATTTCCCGCTTCTGCTCCTTGTCCACCTTTCTATCCTAGATTTTTCTTTTGATTTAGACCTTTGTTGTAATTTTCTCCTTGATTAATTTCAAAGATTTTGGAAAAATAAGGTTTCTTAAACCTCTTTTTTTTAGCATTGAAATTTTGTTGTTTCTTGACCATCCAACCCTTAGAATTGTCACTCTTCTGTTTGTTCTAGTTAAAACAAAATTCTCCCTTCCTTATAGTCTTTCATCCAGGGTTTTTGGATTGTTAAATTCAATATTCTCCTTGTATGAAAAAGGTAGGTAACTAATAAATCTTTGTATTTTCTCCCTTTCCTCTTTTGTAAGGTACATACCTCAACAAGGTCATGAATTTCTTTACAACTTTGTACATGGTAGATTGTCCCAATCTTAGTTCATGTAATTCTCTAGATTTTTCATCAAAATACATTTTGGTTAGATATTTATTTTTAAACTATTTTTTAAACAATTTCCATGTTAGATTTTTTCTTATGATCATCTTTATGGCTTTATTTTCCTCCCACCATAAGGATGCTTTACTAGTTAGTTGGTACATAGCCAATCTGGCCTTCAAGTTGCTAGGATTTCCGTACACTTCAAAATACTTTGACATATTCAGAAGCCAGGATTTTGCTCCTTCTTCAGATTCTTCATCAAAGTTTGGAGGTTTGATCTTTTTAAATTCTCCTTGCAATTGAGATGTATCCCTTTTCTTTTTTGTTATAGAAGTACTACTATCATATTTTTGTTCTTCTCTTTCATCAAAACCATGTGTCTTACTTTCACTCACGAGGGCTTCACTAAATCAACCTCTAACATAGCACGTGCATTCGTGGAATACAAATAATACCCTTAATTTAACTACATATTGGAAAATATCTCTAAAAATAACTTTATTTAACCCCCTACCAATACAAACCTAATACACCTTCCCAATCTAAAAAATCCCTACTTTCACTATATATTGTTGGTATCCATTTTTTCGTTAACATTTTTTATACCCCTTTATATTTTTTCATTAAATTTGAGCTCAATTTTGTGTACACAACATATAAAAACCCTTTATCCCATCTTATATGCTCAATATATTATGTCATTTTTTTATCAATATATCCCCTAATACGAATACGCATGGTATGGTATTGATTCCCCTATGAAACCCCCGTGATTTCACTAGAAGTTATAGAATCAAACCTTTCTATAGGCTCACTTCTATACCTTTTCCTATGGGTTTCTTCAGCTTTCTTACTGCCTCTTTTTCCTTCCATTCTTTTGAGTAAATAACCATTAATCTCTTCTTGTTCCTCCTTGGCTTTGGACAATTTTTCTTGATTCACTTTTATACTATCTAAATTTTCCTTCAAGTTACACATTACTTGTAATATTTCAGATTCATGACTATTTGTATTACCAGTTCCTCCTCCCATCATTCCTATCTCAGTGTTATGCTCCTCACCTTCCATTGGTGACCCTGTAAAAGTTTGTCCATTATTGTCTTCAACTATTCTTCAACCTTTCCCGTAAAAGTTTGTCCATTATTGTCTTCAACTATTCTTCAACCTTTCCCGTAAAAGTTTGTCCATTATTGTCTTCAACTATTCTTCAACCTTTCCTAAAAATTGTTGTTTAGTCAATTTAGTGTTGTCTAAATTGCTAGTATTAATTGTCAACCCGGGGCTCGTAAGCTGATGAAGTGAAGGTGTACTATATGTACTTAAGTAACCTCTTAGAGTTTTTTTTTTATCGTTGGGGTGTTGTTGCGGTTAATTATGTTCCTAAGATGGAATGATGATTTATAAACAAGTGAGTGATGGTGTGTGTGTAGTGTGAATCCTAAATGAGTGAGAGTGTGTGATTAGTGATTTCTAACTACTTGCTTGAAAGGAAATGCTTGAAAGAAATAAATGACTTGAAAGATCTTGAAATAACTTTGAAAGCAAATGACCACTTCCAATGGCACTAGACACCATTCATGCAGCTGCAAATAAAAGAAAAGAAAGTCACTTTTAAAACCAAAGATAAAGATTATCTCTCTCTAACTCGCTACTTCAAACACATGTACTGTGTAAAACACGGAAAGAAAGTAGCTTAAGTTGAATTAGAAAAGTGATTAAAAATGGGAAAAATCTACTTTAAAGACTAGTGATAACGTTTTGCTCTTTCTAACTCTCTACTTCAGCCATATGTACTATGCAAAGTATGATTAGAAAGTAGTGAAAGAATAGTCTAGAAAGCTCTTAAAACCAAAAATCTACTTTAAAGACTAGTGATAACGTTTTGCTCTTTCTAACTCTCTACTTCAGCCATATGTACTATGCAAAGTATGATTAGAAAGTAGTGAAAGAATAGTCTAAAAAGCACTCAAAGCCAGCTGCAAGTTAGTGATATTCTGATCTTAAAAGATAACAATTTATGATAGAAGATCATTCATGTGTTAGAAGCTCCTTGAGAAATAAGATTAAAAATCAGCTATAAAAACAAAGGCAGCAGCTTGAATTTGTCAACTTCAAATACCATTAGTTTGTAAAGCAAACACACACACATAAAAATAAATCCCGGGCTAAAAGAAACCTGCAAAGAAGTAATACTGATCAGCGTGAAAGAAAAGAAATCAAATAAATGAAACTATACATGCTTAAAGGAATGCTGAATGAGAAAATAAGTAAATACTGAACATAAAATACTTTACAGAGGCTAAGATGAACAGGGGCCCTCTATTCATTCAGCCACAAGAAAACTCAGAGATCTGGAAGCTTCAAAACAGTACTATGTCTATTCCTCCATTTGCAAAAGTGTACAAAACAGAGTGCTAGAATAGCACTAAAAAAACAGAGTTCACAACGCTCTTAAAATTAACACAAGTTCAGAAATTACAACCGATAAAAAGTCTATTGAGCGTACACAGACGCAGCTATTTATAGACATTTCTAGGATAGCCTAACACGTACAGCTACTAACTGAAAAACAACTAACTGTAATGCGTAATTATGGTTCCTGGACACATCATACGGCTGCGTGGATGAGCTGGTGCTTCTGTCGTCATGGGCAGTGAATCCCATGTTGGATCATGTCCCCTACCATCTGCAAAATGTGGACAAGTCACCGTTTAAGCTGACGTGACCTAGCAGCTCACAATCACCGTTAAACAGCCTTTAGTTGACCGTATCTTGACCAGATTTGACCAAGGGTAAAGACGACGTGGATGGCTGGAAAAATGGGACAGGAACCTCGAGCACGTTGATACCTAAGTGCCCATGTGGCTCATCTGGCAAACTGACACGTGGAACATTGCGTTTAACAAAAAGGCTGCAGGATCATCAGATAGTTGCAGGATCATCAGATAGCTGCGGGATTCCTGCAAGTAAGTCAAAATCTAAACAAATAGTCATCCATTAGCAAAACTTTCTTGATCATGCTTAATGACACCTAATGTAATGATCTGGGTGGTTTTATAGTGAAAATGAGGCAAAAGTGAAGAAAAGATGAGGAAAAACTAAGGAAAATGGTAGACAAGTAGGTGTAGAGTAGAGGCTCTACATACCCCCACTCCGAGGGTATTGCATGTCCTCATGCAATGAAAACACAACTCAATCCACCTGCTGGGATGCCTCTGCTAAGACATCCAATCTCCTCTTCTTCCTTTGTGTGGAAACATTAACTTTTGGTCTCTTGAACATGCATCTGAATTTCAAATTGATTAAGGCTCTGTTTAGCCTTCTACATTTCTTCTTGAGTCTGCTGTTTTTCTTCTGCCACATGCCCATGTGAAGCAAGGTGTTATCTTGGATTGCTTTGGCAATATCAGCTTGCTGCTTCATTTCTTCATTTCTTTGCTTAATGTGGCGGTTTAGCACCTCAAGTTCATAGATCTCTTGTTTGAGTAAGTCTATTTGCTGCTCATGAGGTATGACATTACTTGGGCCAGCAGTGTTCTGCTCCAATGTTTCAAAATAGTTGTACACCTCTTGTTGAACTGGGTCAACAATTGGTGACTTCCTTGGACTGTATTCATGCTCAATTTCAGTTTCAAACTCCGGCTGGAATGGACTGTCCTCCCTTGGAGGAGTAGCTGCCTCACGTTGTGGACTATCCTCAAGGTCTGTTTTTATAGCACCCTTCTCAGGTGTGCTTAGATCAATGAAAAGTGTCCTTGTGGCTTTCCCTTTATTCTGCAATCTGCTACTCCTTCTTACAGTGGCAACACTCTGTGTTTCTTTTTGTGCCTTTTTCCTTGGTTTTTGTACTTTTATTTTCTTGGAGAGGGCAATTTTCTCATGGAGTTTAGCTAACCTTTGTGCTAAGGGCTGGCTATCTCTTTCTTCATCACTAGAATGCTCTAGAGTCTGATAAGTTTCTTGAATTATGGATTTTCCCTTGTCTTGCTTTTGTTTCTTTTTATCTTCTCTTCTCTTTTTGGCAGCTTCTTTGGCAAGTTCAGCGAGGGTTTCTGAGATAATCTCTTGAGCACTGTCCTCAGTAGGTTCAAGCTCAATCTCAGGTTCAGGATGATGTACTTCTATTTCCTCTACAGTTTGTCCTTGAACAGTTCCCTCTAAGATATCAGTCTCAGAGGTACTTTCTTTTCTTTTCCTTCTGCTTTTCCTAGGTATAGAAGTTTCTCCAGGTTCTTCAAAATGATTCCTTACAAGAAATTTCTCCCATGTGTCTTGTTTTGCTTTTAATTGTTCTTCCACTAACAACTTAACAAGACTATGATGACAGAGGTATGCTTCAATGTTTCGTGGATTCCGTTGGGCCATGGAACACATTTTCCTAAGGCTTTGGAATAGAAAGTAGGGAAGATTTATATCATGTTCTCCTTGAAATTGCAGCATAATTTTACCATGATAAACGTATAATACCCCAAATCTCCCTTCACACGTGAAATTTTTTTGCACTAACAACAGTAGAATTTTCCATTCTTCCTTAACATGAGAGATAGGAATTCCTTTTGTGAAAACACTTGTATCCATACCTGGGTTTTTAAAAATCCGCTTCCATTGTTGATCCTGGACTGCCCGATTTTTGAACCAACGTTCCCCGGTTTGTGGAAGAGATGTAGCCTTTGCTATGCTTCCCTCACTGACTGCAAATGTTAAATCACCCACCTCTACTTGACTGTCTTTATCTTTGAATTACCTTGCAAAGGCTTTTGTTACTTCTTTGTGGTAGCCTTTAAACTTCTTGATGCACTGTAGCCAATTGGCTTTTTGCAATGCCTCCTCAACTTGAGGGTATGCCTCCAAGAATTTCGAACCTTCTGGTTCAGCCCTTAAAAGTTTTCCCATTGACTCCTCAGCTCTGTTTAAAACACGACTTTGATGGTGGCTTTACACAGTAAATCCTCGGTTCTTGTTCAGACTTTGTGGAACAGAGGATATATGGGTTTAGCAACAGCCTTAGACACAGAGAATTCACGGCTTGAACAGAGTTAAATGGTGGATAAACAACGTTAACACAGTGAAACGGTGGCTAGCGGTCGTAATACAACCGTAACATACGTTTACTGGCTATACGTGTTCACTGTTTCTCAGGATGAGCAGAGAGGAAAAACAGAGTATGGTTTATGGAGGCAATCGTAGTGAGTGAAACGGAATGAGGGAGATGAGAGAATGGAACAGCGTGAAATGGAGTGTTATGAGCGTAGAGGGTTTCGAAATAATGAGTGAAACGGCTAGATTCTCAGATTTTGGTTGTAGGTTAACACATGGCTGCGGGATGAGGACTGAGAGAGTCGTAATACGGTAGGTTACGTCATTAGGGTACAAAAACCTTAATGACAAAAACAGCCATATGTGATTTCAAAAATCGTGGGTATCATGAACTGATAGACGTGGAGGATTCGTGGATATGTGGTCGCGTGGTAGAGAAAATGGGTAATCATTACATTTAGTGGCCAAAAAGACATAACCCAGAAAATTCTGCGTAATGAAATAACTATAGGTTTAAGATTTTAAAACATACCTCAGATCCGCATTTGATTTGCCTTCTAATAATTTGCCACTAACCCTTTGTCAACTTTATTCATGACTCTTTCCTCCTTGTTATTGGTGATTTTTGAACTGTGAAAAATTTCTCAAACAGACTGTATTTCTTTGTGCAGGTGCAGAGGGGCTGCAGAAAGGCTAAACGGCTGCAGAATTGCCAAATAGCTGCGGGAACTGCAATAGTGTCCTCCAGCTGCATAGAATAACCTTAGTTGTCTGAAAAAAAACTTTTATTAATGAAATGAGATGGAATGAATGAATGGATGAATGGGTGGAAAACAGTGAGGTGAAGTGAGGATGGTGAGATGGAATGAGATGGTGAGATGGAATGGCGAAGTGAGATGAAAGAGAGAGAGAGAGAGCGATTTTTTTTTTTTTGGAAAACATGAGGTGTCAGGTGACCCTGATTTTCACCTCATGTTTTCTGCATGAGACTGCCAATCAGAGATTGGTTTTCAGGCTCATACATTTATTATTTTTTTTCTCTTTTTTTTTTTTCTTTTTTTCCTTTTTTTTTTTTTTTTAATTTATTGAACTGAAATTGAAAGAAACAGAGATTAGGCTAATGGAGGAGAAGAATTCTTCTCCACCAGCCTCATTTCAGAATCGCCTTGGAACAACTTAACAAACTCCTCTTTTGAAAGTGGCTTGTGGTAAACTTTCAACCGGTGGCCATTCACAATAAAGGGAGTTTGAAGTTCGTCAATAGTCTTCACTCTAACTGCTCCATTATTGAAGATTTCGTCAATCTCATATGGCCCAAGCCAATGAGTTTGAAATTTTCCTTTGAAGTCCTTAAATTTTGAATCAAACAAGAGTGCCCAATCACCCTTTTGAAACTTCTTTTCTTTGATATGTCGATCATGCCATTTGATTCTTTGGTGCTGAACTAGATCGGTCCTTAGAATTGCATCTTGTCTCATTTCATCTAGTTCATTTAACTGGTCCATTCTGTGCTTCTGGGCTTCTGATAAGCTCATCCCCAATTGGACTGCTGTCTTGAAGGTCTTGATTTGGAACTCAATGGGGAACAGGACTTCCTTCCCATAAACAAGTTCATAGGGAGAATGTCCTGTGGTGTTCCTCCACGTAGTTCTATAGGCCCATAAGGCTTCAGGAAGCCTTTCTGCCCAATCTCTTCTATGAAGATGAACAGTCTTTGTGATGATGCTTTCAAGAACTTTATTTGTAGATTCTACTTGACCATTCGCTTGCGGATGGTATGGAGTAGATGTTCTATGCTTGATCTTATACTCCTCCATCAGCTTCTCCATCATCCTTGATGTAAATTGGCTCCCCTGATCTGTTACAATTTCTCTTGGGACACCAAAACGAGTGAAAATATCCTTAAAAAGAAATTGAACAACTGAATTTTCAGTAGCAGAAGTCAATGCTATAGCTTCTACCCACTTAGTAACATAATCAGTACAAACCAATATATATCTGTTTTGCTTGGATGGCGGATTAATTGGTCCAACAAAATCTAGAGCCCATTTCTCGAAGGGTTCGATGCATACCTGTGGCTGTAGTGGCATTTCATTTGAAAGAGTTGGTCTCCCAACTCTCTGACAACTGTCACACCTTTTAACATATTGCTTCGCATCCTTAAAGAGAGAAGGCCAATAATATCCTAATGAAAGGATTTTATAAGCAGTCCTCTTATCAGCAAAGTGTCCGCCACAAGGTTCGTCATGACATGCCTTAAGGATGTCAGGCATTTCATCCTCCCGTACACATCTTCTGATCATCAAATCTGGCCCTGTTCTGAACAATTCATTAGAAATCCAAGAATAATGTGAACTATCCTGAATGATTTTCCTTTTCTCATTAGGAAATAAATGTAAAGGTAACTTTCCAGTAACTAAATAATTAGCAATATCAGCATACCAAGGGGTTTTGGTAGTTACTGCAAACAAATACTCATCTGGAAATTTATCCTCTATAGGAGAGTCCTCATTAGTGTTTTGGATTCTAGACAAGAAATCAGCTACTGTGTTCTGTTTACCTGGTCTATCTAACACAGTTATGTTGAATTCTTGTAAAAGCAAAAGCCATCTTGTAACTCTACCATTAGTGACTGGTTTGTTCATGAGGTATCTAATGGCAGAGTGATCAGTGTGGACAAAGGTTTCATAGCCGGTTATATAGTGTCTAAACTTGTTTATAGCATGAACAACGGCTAGAAATTCCTTTTCAGTAACAGTGTAATTTAACTCAGTAGGAGTCAAATTCTTACTTGTGTAATAAATGGCATAAGGGATCAAATCCTTTTGTCCCAAAACAGCTCCTAAAGCTGTATCTGAAGCATCAGTAGAAATGTGGAAAGGGAGTTTCCAATTTGGACCCCTTAGAATGGGTGCTTCAGATATTCTAGTCTTTAAAGCTTCAAAGGCAGATTGACATTCAGGATCCCACTTAAATTCACAATCTTTAGTAAGTAGTTTGAAAAGAGGGGATGCTATCTTAGTGAAGTTTTCAATAAATCTTCTGTAATAACCAGTAAACCCAAGAAAACTTCTAACATCTCTTTGGCAATTTGGAACAGGTAACTTAGAGATGACTTCTACTTTAGATCTATCAACTTTGATTCCATCTCCTGAAATATGATGTCCTAAAACAATCCCTTCAGTAAACATCATAAAACACTTTTCATGACTTAAAGAAAGATTTGTTTCCTTACATCTTACCAGTACTTTTTCCAAATTTGCCAAAGCTTCTTCAAATGTATTACCATAAACTGTGAAATCGTCCATGTATACCTCTACACAATCATGAATCAGATCTGAGAAGATTCCTAGTACAGCCCTTTGAAATGTAGCGGGTGCATTGCACAATCCAAAAGGGAGTACTCGGTAGGCAAAAGTTCCCCAAGGACAAGTAAAGGTGGTTTTGTCTTGATCTTCAGGTGCTACCTGAATCTGATTGTAACCACTAAAACCATCCAAGAATGAGAAATACTTTTTACCTGCTAAAGTGTCTAGTACCTGATCAATAAAAGGTAGAGGAAAATGATCCTTTAAGGTTGCCTTGTTCAATTCTCGATAGTCAATGCAAACTCTCCATTTACCATTCTTTTTGGGCACTATAACCAAGGGAGAAACCCATTGGCTATCTGAAATGGGGTAAATGAAGTTTACCTTGAGCAATTTCTGAAGTTCTTCTTTCACAATTTCCCTAAGATTTGGATTCATCCGTCTTTGTGGCTGCCTAATAGGTCTGCTGTTTTCTTCAATATAAATGTGATGAATACAAGTCTTAGGGTCGATTCCTTTCATGTCAGTATATTCCCATGCAAAGGCAGTGGAATGTTTTTGCAACAGTTTAGTTAATTCTTCTTGTTGTAGTCTTTCCAAGTTCTTGTTAATGTTTAATGTTTTTCCTGGAAAGATTTCAACTGTAGAACTACCAAACTCTTCCATTGAGAAGAGAGACATCTGTCTAGAGGAGAGATATTCAATGTCTGCATCTAACTGAAACTGTGAAGAGTCATATTCTAAAGGTATCTCAAAATTTTCTAATGTATTTAGAATTTGACTGTCCTCACTAATCTCAGAAATGGTTAGAACAGGTTGAAGAGTATCCTCATCATCAATCCACTCATCTTCTCCTATTTCTGTTATTGCCTTTGCGGGAGGATACAAGTTGAATTTCTTGGTAGAATTACCATCTGATATATACATGTCTCCAGACCTACAACTTATGAAAGCATCAGCTGTGGCCAACCAAGGTCTTCCTAAAATAAGAGGATGTCCTCCTAGATTGTTCTTGGGAGTTAAAATCATAAAATCAACTGGATATTCCCAAGAGTCTAGTGAGACTGGAATATCTTCCAATACACCATCAGGTTTAATGATTGATCTATCTGCAAGTTGCAACAAAGTAGGTGTAAAGAGAAGGTTAGGAAGTTTTAACTGATCCATGGTCTGTCTACTCATAATGTTGATAGCGGCTCCTAAGTCAATCAAGGTATTTGGGATTTCAACCCCATTAATATGAGTTTTAACAATAGGGCTACCGGGATCCACATATTTTTGCATGGTAATTTTACCCATCATAATATCTGCAATTTTTCCAACTAGATGTATCCTTTTGGTATCTCTGGTTCTTTTTATTGTTTTTTTCAAACTCAACTCCTTTATCGTCTTTGCTAGAATGGGAATCTCCTTAATGGCTGTTAACAAGGGAATCTTGATACAGACATTTTTCAATTCATCTAGAAAGCTATAGTCAGGCAACCAAATCTGCTTCTCCACTCCTTTGTCAATTTGCAATCTTTCAGGAAAAGGAGGAGTAGCTGAAGATGTGGGTTGCTCTACTAAGGGAGTTGATTCTTTTTCTTTTTCTTGAATGCTTGGGTTTTGAAGGGATGCTTCAGAACCCTTATTGACTTTGAGAGATTCTTCCTCGGAAATGCTTGGTTGTTGAGCACTTGTAGAAGGTTGGTCTAGGATTCTACCTGATCTGAGTTGTACCTCATTGAGAGGAACAACCATATAGGTAGGGAATGGTTGACCTTCCATGAGTGGTTGACCTTCCATCACATAAGCACTTTGAGGATTCCTATTATTGGGGTTTGGTTGAGGTTGAGAAGGAAGTTGATTTGGCCTCTGTTGAGATTGTAGCAAGAGTTGAGAATTTTGATTTTGTGGAGGAGGTTGTTGTTGTTGAGGGAATGGTAATGACAATTGTTGACCTTGATTTGGAAGTTGGGGAGCTTGCTGATTTTGAAAGGATTGAGGATATTGATAGAATTGGGCAAATCTCCCATAAGGATTTTGCATTTGCATGCTTTGCAACCATGCTTGGAAAGGATTTTGTGGTTGTGACCAAGGTTGTTGCCAAGGATTCCAATTTGGTGGGGGTTGGAAATTCATAGAGTTGTTAAACCCTTGATTTTGCTGCCCCTGCCAAGGTCTTCTTGCAACAAAACAAAGAGATTCAAGCGTACTTGGATCTTCTTGAAAGACTGCTTTGAGGCCAGGGATTGAAGGACATTCCTTGGTCTCATGGGTTTCTGAGCAAATTACACAGGTTTCCACAACTTGTGCTTCCAAGGGACATTCCCTTAAAGCATGCTTCTTTCTATACTTCGGGCAAAAGATAGTCATAGCCTCGGCTTCTGCTTTTTGTTTATTTTGAATCTTAAGGGTATCAATTTGTTCACTAAGACTCCCTAAGATGTCAGTTTTAAATTCATCTAGCATATTACCGATTTCAGCCCTACTCACTGATCCTGTTGCAGATTTATTTGCCCTAAGGAGAGAAGGATCTCTAGGCCCTTTTTGAGTTTTTGATTTGCCCCTTGAGAGATGGATACAAAGTTCTGCTATATCATTGAGAGAAAGTTGAGAAATATCCCCCTTCCCCATCATGTTTAAGATATCTATCCATTCATCCCTAATGGCTTTTAATAAGAGGGCTTTTAAGGTCTCTTCATCCAAGGTACTCATTTTTGCTCTTTTTAAATTATATTGAAATCTCTCAAGTAAATCTTCTAAGCTCTCATCTTCTTTTTGCATCATTTTAAAAACCTCGTCCTTGTGATTAGTAGGCATACAATAGTCCAAATACCTATCCAAAAAGGTTTGTTTCATTTCATCCCAGGTCCTAATGGATTGAGTAAGTAACCCCATGAACCATTTCAAAGCTTGATCTTTTAATGTTGATGGGAACAATTTGAGTTTCTGAGTATCATCCAGATAGTCATAGGTTCGACACACAACTTCAAATTCAAACAAGAATGTTTCAGGGTCCTCAGTTCTTAACCCATGAAAATTTGGGAGGACGGATGGTGATATGTTTTTCATGGTGGCTCGGGAGTCCTCATTAACAATGGGAAACCCAAATGAGTTATCCCCATCTCTATTTCCTCCAATGGGACCTCTACCTCCTCCATTGTTATTGTTATTTCCTCCTCCTCCTCTACCTCTACCTCTACCATGATGATTCTCCTAGGGATTTCAAAATCTTCTGGTTCTTCTACAGAGGGTGAATGAGAAGAGATTTCTCCTTCCTCTTCAGGTGAGTCTATTTCCTCGATTACAATTGGTTTTCTTGTAGGAGAAAGAGAAGAGTCTCTTCCTAGTTCAAACTCAATAGAAGGTGTAGGAGAGTCAACTCTTGGCTCTTGAATTTCAGGAATTCTGGGACTAGGAGTTTCGGTTGGAGATAAGGGAGGTGTCTCTTGTCTATCTCTTGAAGCAGATAGACTTGTAAAAATTGAACTTCGAGCTCTAGCTAAAAACCTTCCCCTAGAATCTCTAGCTCTATGCATGTCATTTTTTATTTTATCTTCAAGTCAAGTTAAATAGTTCTTTTTCTGATCTTCCAGTTCACTCTAGGTGCAAGAAGAGAGCATACTCAAGAAACTATTAAATCAATAACTTTCTCCTTTCTGATCCTCCAGATCACTTCAAAGTGCAAGAGGAGAGCATACTTAGATAGGCTATTAACTTGTTTTCTTGAAATTTTATGTTTTTTTTTTTCTTCTAAGAATATGGCTACTTAATTTCACTTCCCCGGCAACAACGCCAAAATGTTTAGTCAATTTAGTGTTGTCTAAATTGCTAGTATTAATTGTCAACCCGGGGCTCGTAAGCTGATGAAGTGAAGGTGTACTATATGTACTTAAGTAACCTCTTAGAGTTTTTTTTTTATCGTTGGGGTGTTGTTGCGGTTAATTATGTTCCTAAGATGGAATGATGATTTATAAACAAGTGAGTGATGGTGTGTGTGTAGTGTGAATCCTAAATGAGTGAGAGTGTGTGATTAGTGATTTCTAACTACTTGCTTGAAAGGAAATGCTTGAAAGAAATAAATGACTTGAAAGATCTTGAAATAACTTTGAAAGCAAATGACCACTTCCAATGGCACTAGACACCATTCATGCAGCTGCAAATAAAAGAAAAGAAAGTCACTTTTAAAACCAAAGATAAAGATTATCTCTCTCTAACTCACTGCTTCAAACACATGTACTGTGTAAAACACGGAAAGAAAGTAGCTTAAGTTGAATTAGAAAAGTGATTAAAAATGGGAAAAATCTGCTTTAAAGACTAGTGATAACGTTTTTCTCTTTCTAACTCTCTACTTCAGCCATATGTACTATGCAAAGTATGATTAGAAAGTAGTGAAAGAATAGTCTAGAAAGCTCTTAAAACCAAAAATCTACTTTAAAGACTAGTGATAACGTTTTGCTCTTTCTAACTCTCTACTTCAGCCATATGTACTATGCAAAGTATGATTAGAAAGTAGTGAAAGAATAGTCTAAAAAGCACTCAAAGCCAGCTGCAAGTTAGTGATATTCTGATCTTAAAAGATAACAATTTATGATAGAAGATCATTCATGTGTTAGCAGCTCCTTGAGAAATAAGATTAAAAATCAGCTATAAAAACAAAGGCAGCAGCTTGAATTTGTCAACTTCAAATACCATTAGTTTGTAAAGCAAACACACACACATAAAAATAAATCCCGGGCTAAAAGAAACCTGCAAAGAAGTAATACTGATCAGCGTGAAAGAAAAGAAATCAAATAAATGAAACTATACATGCTTAAAGGAATGCTGAATGAGAAAATAAGTAAATACTGAACATAAAATACTTTACAGAGGTTAAGATGAACAGGGGCCCTCTATTCATTCAGCCACAAGAAAACTCAGAGATCTGGAAGCTTCAAAACAGTACTATGTCTATTCCTCCATTTGCAAAAGTGTACAAAACAGAGTGCTAGAATAGCACTAAAAAAACAGAGTTCACAACGCTCTTAAAATTAACACAAGTTCAGAAATTACAACCGATAAAAAGTCTATTGAGCGTACGCAGACGCAACTATTTATAGACATTTCTAGGATAGCCTAACACGTACAGCTACTAACTGAAAAACAACTAACTGTAATGCGTAATTATGGTTCCTGGACACATCATACGGCTGCGTGGATGAGCTGGTGCTTCTGTCGTCATGGGGAGTGAATCCCATGTTGGATCATGTCCCCTACCATCTGCAAAACATGGACAAGTCACCGTTTAAGCTGACGTGACCTAGCAGCTCACAATCACCGTTAAACAACCTTTAGTTGACCGTATCTTGACCAGCTTTGACCAAGGGTAAAGACGACGTGGATGGCTGGAAAAATGGGACAGGAACCTCGAGCACGTTGATACCTAAGTGCCCATGTGGCTCATCTGGCAAACTGACACATGGAACATTGCGTTTAACAAAAAGGCTGCAGGATCATCAGATAGCTGCAGGATCATCAGATAGCTGCGGGATTCCTGCAAGTAAGTCAAAATCTAAACAAATAGTCATCCATTAGCAAAACTTGCTTGATCATGCTTAATGACACCTAATGTAATGATCTGGGTGGTTTTATAGTGAAAATGAGGCAAAAGTGAAGAAAAGATGAGGAAAAACTGAGGAAAATGGTAGACAAGTAGGTGTAGAGTAGAGGCTCTACAATTGTTTTATTTTCTAATTATGACAGAAAGAAAATAATTGTTTTAGTTTAGAACCCATAAGAGGCCCAATGTTGTAGCCTACAACTCCGATACCACTTGTAATGCACCTCATTGATACAATAAACATAATAAAATAAAAAAATGTTTACTAAAAGTATGCATAGCTCCTACCTTTCATAATTTTTGTCTTATAATTTGTTATTTCTCATCAATCACAACTTCACAACCATTTACAACGAATTATATGTAACAAGATCTTGAATTTTTTCTTTACTCTTCTTTTGATTATTAAATCTTACTCCCGTCTAGGTTTAATCCTTTCTAATTCCAATTCTTATGTAATGGAATGAAGACAGAGTTTCCAAAAGACATAATAATTTCAATTGCCAACTATTTTTTTTATCCTATAAAAGGTATCCAATCACAACTCTTAACCTCATGATCCTATCATTTGTATAATTTGATATTTTTCTTTAACCATGTAATGTTTCTAGTGAAACTTATCATTTCCTTTTTGTTTACATTATCAACCATCAAAAAATGTTTTGATACTTCATATATTCATAGTTGCATATGTGATTTGAACCCAACTCATGGACTCTTTATTGTTTTAACAACATCTTTAAGGTTGTTTCCACGCCATTGTGCTTTGATTCAATGTCACTCCTAAAAATGTATTTGTATACTTGCATGTCCTAAGTCTCCAAATTTATAATTGGTTAATTGATGTCGTTATATATATATATATATATATATATATATATATATATATATATATATATATATATATATATATATATATATATATATATAAACATTTAACTAAGATTGTGTAGGAGTTTACTACCACCACATACGTTTATTAATTATGAGGCCTTTACAATAAACATCATACATGTCTACACTCTGAACGGCCTTACTATACATTACAAACTCTTTGTATGTGACTTACATGTGGTATATTACAATAAAGACCTTCAAGATTATTCAAAAACTTGGCGAGTAAGTAGAACTCCACGTGTTGGCTTGTTGATATGACACAAGGGTTATGAACAAACCCTACAATCATTGGTTATTGGTGTTTCTTAGAAAATCAACAGTGATTATTTTTTAGGGTTATTAACCATTTCAATGACTACCTCATCCAACGACAAGTGAACTCATTCATTCACTTATCTTTGGATAGTGCTTTATTTCCTTTGTGACTGGTGTATGCTATTACTGTTGAAGTTTTCAATTATTAGTTATGGTAAACTCCTCTATTTATTCTAGAGTAGCTAGCCAAAGTTTCTCATTACCACAATTTGTGTTCATTCTAAAGGTATTTTCATTTGTTTACAAAAGTTTTTACAATCATTTACTTTGTCGGCATTTTCTTCCCTTCTAAACAAATTATCTGATTTCTTTACGTGTTTTATTTACAAGTATTCAGAGTAACTGGAATTTTTTAGGTCTGGACTATATTCTTGGTTGCAATTTTCTAGCAAGAGCTTCTCTAGATTAGACATAATTTTCAATTTCTCAAGGATAGTTTTTGTAAGGGTAAGGGCACCATTACTTTAGGGCACATAGAGTTTCCAAAATTTGTTTATCATAAATGAGTTTGTGTAAATTCTTTCCCTTGATTGGACAACTTTCAAAGGAAATGGGTCTTATTTCTTGCATTAAAACAACATCAATTCTGTTTCCTAAGGCATCACATTTCACAATAAAGGTTTTTGTTAAGTCTAGTGTAGCTAAGACCAAAGCTTGGCACATTTCCTCTTTAAGATGTTCAAAGGTCTTAGTTGGTTCTGGAATCCAAGAAAATGCATCTTTCTTCAGTAATGTTGTTAGAGGTGTTGCTATTTTCCCATAATTCTTAACAGACTTATGATAATATCATGTCAAACCAAGAAATCCTTGAAGATGACTTAAAGTTGTGGGGATTTTCCAAACCAATATTTGTGATGTTTTGTAGCAGGTGGATCTAGTATGAAAATTTATGAAACATGGTCCACAAAGGTGTTGAGGGTTGGAGCCTTCAATAAGGAAGTCAAAGCTTCCTTCCAGTGGTAGCTAGTAAATCAGATCAGGGGGTTAGATCTTCCTTTGAGTGGGTGTCGATAAATGAGATCAAGAGGTTGGAGCTCCCTTCCAGTGGGTCTAGGAGAACAAGTGAAGTTTGTAGCCTTCTGTAGGTGAGTTCTTGAGTGCTTGTATGAGTTTGCGCTTGTACAATATTTTAAGAATTTTTTGTTATAATAAAATGAAGACAGAGATGACAACAACGGTGGTTTTTTCCGACATTGGGTTTCCACCTAAAAATCCCGGTGTTCATGTGTGTTGATGTGTTTCTTATGTGTGATGGTTTATTTTGTTCTTACTCTAGTTGTCTAAGTAACAATTGCATACATATGTGGGTTCTCAGTAAAGTCACGTACATAAACCTAGATATGAAATTAAAATTTTAATGATTTGAAAATAATGATTCACCTTCCCCCCCATCAGTTTTCCCAACAATTGGTATCAAATTAGGTTCTTCAGCAGAAGCTTGATCGCTTGAAGGAGATCCATCAAGATGAGTAGTCAAGAAGGACTATTTTCTATTAGGCCACCTTTATTTCATCGAACTAACTTTGTCTTTTGGAAAGTTAGGATGAGAGCATACTTGCAGGCACTGGGAGATGATGTATGGGAAATCATTGAAAGCATATATCAATATCCAACCTCCATTCCCACAGATACTGTAGGAAATAAATAATATGAAATCAATGCAAAGGGTATAAATTCCATCTTGGGAAGTTTGACCGAGCTCGAGTTTGTGAAGGTAATGCAGTTGAACACAACACAAGGAATGTGGGATAAGATTATCCAAAGTTATGAGGGCGACACTGTCGGCCGGATAAATCGTTCTTGCGGACAAGACCGATCTCCCTAGTATCAACAGATATCTAGCAACAAACGGGACAAGCAAATCTACCTTTCTCTAAATATATTGCGATTCATTAATAAAAACTAAGAGGTGTTTTAGACCCTACCTTAATTCTAACGCTAGTTTGTGGCAGCCACGCTTCAACCGTCCGAACACGTTTCCTTTTGAGAACCTGCAATCACAAACAAGCACACATCAAATAACACCTGCATAGCTAATATAATAAATCATATTCATCATGGTGATCAAGGAATCCATGAAATAAACCATAAAACACAGCTTATTGAGAAAAATAAACTTGATTGTATTAACTTTGAAAATAGAAGAACTTTACAACCTTTGGTGCCTTGATGTTGTACAAGCTCCTCCCAAGGTCCAGACAGGAATCTCCCCTACTTTGAAAAGCCTCACACTCTTCCCAATGATATCAAAAAAGGTATGTAATATCTCCTCTCAAGCTCAAAAAGGAAGACTAAATTCCAACAGCATTTCACCTCAAAAATATTCAGCTTTCAACCTCCTCAGTAACCAGCCCAATGCTTCATTTTATAGTGCAGAGGAAGGAAGTTACAGGTCCACCTATGAAGGGATAGAGTCCTCCTTCAAAGGGATAAGCTCCTCACATCAAGGGGTTAGCTCCTTAAGGTATGGGATGCATGAATCTTAAAGGAGAGAACTTGGCACCTCAAGATTCCCTCTAGAAGCTTCTAGAAATGACTCAAAGTGAATTTTTAAGAATGTACTTGTGCCTTTTTTACTTTTACAGGGGTCCGCACCCATTACACAGAGACAGAGCGGTCAGGTACGCAGGGACATGACTAGTAGGTGCGGGACTGTAGGAAATGCTAAGAGAAAGTGCGGAACCAGAGTTTTAGAGACTTTTAAGGGCTTTCTCTTATTTTTAAGGCTTGACATGAAGAACTAAGGTTTAAGACTTGCAAAGGAGGAAAGTATGAGTGGTGATAGACTCACACCGATTGCAGAATGTCATGGTGACAATATTTTGTGCAACAGATTGCCCCCTAAAGTGCGAAGTCTGTAATAGATGAGGATAGCATTTGTCATCTAAGAAGAGTGAAGTAATTTATCATTTCAAGGATCATCCTATGGACACCTTGGTGGGAACCTGTAAAAACATTCAATACAAAATATATATAAGTGAACATATCATCACTGAGGTAGGAATTCCCATACTCAGATCAAAACTGACTAGAAAACTAACTAAACTGCTCTGATATAGGAATGATTTTGTAATACATCACAAGTATAGACATATGTAGACATAGTATGGGCGCAACCATCTGTTTATGAATAGTGCATTGTATAATGAATAACAAAATTCCTCGCAGCCTGGATGGTGGAAACTAGATCCAGGGTCTTGATTTCTGCTTCCCGAACTAGTACAATTCTATCCATGTGAATGAATGTGTTGAAGTCGAACATGGTAGAAACCACTTGATTACTAGTCAATGATGTGAACTGTTAACAAGTGTGAGAGAAACCACCAGTATTGTAAATGGCTCTCAAAGTACTCAGTACAATCCATGAAATGTGAATAGATGAGTTGATGTCGAACATGTCATAGAATCCTTTGATCGAAGGTCAATGATGCAACCTATCGTCGAAGGCGATAAACCTGCCATTGAGGCATGTAGAGTCCAAGTTACTGATGATTTCTAGGTCATCTTTCTAGATAATGAGCTGAAGTCGATAGAAAGCGATCCGTCGTAGGCAAGCCCACAACACGAAATCATAGATCAAGTTTGAAGAAATATATTTGGCAAGGACTAACTCAGGGATGGTCAAGATGGATGACATATATTTTGCAGATGAATGGTTTATTTGAACTGACCTCTTGAACACATAATGACACTGCAGATGGTTTGGTAACAATTGACCCAAAGCTAATACCCAGAAACTGGCTGAAGACATTCAATATGGTTTGATTAACTGTTAGGCAAAGGATTTCCCAACCCAGGTGAACTAAAAGTGTCGTGTTCAAGAGTGGTTAAATGCTTTTCTAAAACACAAAGTGTAACAAACAACTTCATTTTTCTCTCTTTTCCCCCACCATTTCTGGCAAGTACCTCTTTATTTTTGACAAGCTTGAGGAGGATAACATTTACTTGGTTATAAGCTCATCCTTCGGATGAGTCCAACTTAGTTTAAAATTCGAACCATAAGAAGGAGTGGTTCGTTCCTGTTTAAAATTGAACAGGTCCTTTACTATTAAATTTAATGAGTCTAGTATAGGAGAAACTCGGTGTTTTTCAATTTTAGGGATAGAAGAAAAACTTAAGAAAACTCCATGGATGTCCTTTTTCGTAAATTTGTGTCTCCCAAGCCCGAAAAAGTATAAAATAATATTTGAGAGAACCGCTTGACCATTACGATCAAGGAGTACTTTTCATAATTAGTGTCCCTGATTCGAAAAAGTAAAAAAGCGATCAAAGACACGTCATTTTATAACCAATATCGAACTTGAAACGAGAAAATCCCGGCAACCTTTTCATGCTTATAAGGTCAAAAAAGAGCTGTAAGTGGACCATCCTTTTAATTTTGTTTTAACGAGCTTAAAAAGAAAAACTCAGCAATATTTTCATATTTTACGAGTTAGAAAAGAGCTTAAAGAGGACTCCAATGTTTTTTGTTTGAAAATGATCAATTTCTCCTAAAAAATCCAATATTCTGCACAAAAACTCAAACATTACTTATACATGTTTAAAATAAATAAAAATGCATCAAAAAGTTACCTTTTTAAAGTGAAAAATAAACAAATTGAAAATTCATTTATTAAAAAAAGCTTATAAAAAGGGCTTTTGTAAATTCATTTTTACCGTTTGACTTCAGAGTGAGAAAAGAGAGCTTTTGGGTAAGAAATTTCCTGTGAAGATTGCGGAAAATCCGTCCGTTGAAAACGAAAACCGTCAGCTCCAGGTAATCCACATCATCCTTATCTTGCATTTCAACCATTTGCATTTCGTTTTTAGGCTTCCATTTTGATTTTTTAGGGAAAAATTAGTTTAAAAAACCGCTCGTGGGGGTCTGCAGACGCAACATGCGGAATCTACGGACCCCGACTTTTTTCCACAAAGGAAAGAGCTAGAGTTCTGCACCTAACGCTAAGGAAGAGTGCAGACCTACGCACTGTCCCTAACTAGCGGGTGCGGACCCCGCGAAATAGGTTTTAAATCTTCAATTTTTTCATTTCCGCCCAAACATTTTGAACTAAAATGTTCTAATCTGCCGTTTTTGCAATGTAGGATATACAAAATGCTCATTTGGTTGGAATGGGAGCACGAAGATCTGGATCTTACCGTAATAAATCATCAACCCTCATTGGATGCATAGAGAGCATGCAGACTATTTAAATTCTGGGCCATACCCGGCATGAGGGCCCAAGTAGACTTTTTGTAATGGATGGTAGACAGGTGGAATATACAGGACCAGTGTTTCATTATTGGTGGCCACCGCCTCGAAATCGAGCTAGAGGACATTTATTTCTTAATTGGTTTGCCCAAGAGAAGTGAACAATTATCTCTATTCGGGACTAGGCCAGGTGGCCAGTCTGTCGATAGTCTCCAACTAGAGTTTTGTAATGACCAAACAAAGGACAAAGGGATCGATATCAAAACTATCTCCCATTATGAACTTAAAGTGATTGCATTTACTATCACCAGACTTTGCGGAAGCGCAACACTGCATGTAGCTACCGGATCCCAAATGCGAATGGCAATAGACTGTTATCGAGGCACCATATTCAACTGGTGCGAAGCTGTGTTGGCAAATGTAAAAGGCCAACTAACTAGAGCAAAGAACGAACAACTAAAAAACTTTGGATATGGTTTCCTAGTTGTGAACTTTGGTCTAAAGAGGGTTCCGATGTTGGTCCCATAGCATCTTTCGTTGGATTTGGACTTCCTCGAGAGCCTAAGCTAATGCGTTGGGTTGCAGTTATGGCCCGTCATCCTGAGGAGGGTTCAGAGGTTGTTCGATTTCCGCCTGAGTATTTTCGTTGGTTGGAGAACCAAATTTTCGTGATTCAGTATTTTCCATATGCTGGGATGGATTATCATGGTGACCTAGACATGACTCTTCCACCAGGAGAGCGGTGGGATGATTCAGGCAAAATCATTCTCAACATTTTCTAAGTTTTAACTAACTTTTTTTGTTTTTAAATCGTCCAAAACTGATAATAAAAGTTTCAAATGCAGATGTGGGTCCACGGCGACTAGCCACTCTCCGACCCTATGAGAGGAAACACCTAGCTGCAGCAGTACTGGCCCCACGGTACAAATCTACAAAGACCCTGACCGAATTGGAAAATCATCTAGAGCGTTTGACAACAGATATTCCAGAGACTAGCATAGATGATATTCCACTTAGGTTACAACGCTATGTGATTGGGGTCCCAGGACCTTTCAGGAGGTTCCTTTGTAGGGTGGCCCGAGCAGTGGTTTCTTATCATGATCATCACTAGTGATAGGATGATCACCTTTGTAGACTCATATGACATTTTTTCTTTTTGTACTATCATTTTTGCCGATCATAAGGTGTTTTTCAACCTATGATCGAAGACAATGTATATTTGACACACTTCTATGCTATGCTATATCACTATTATTGGCTATCTTGTATAACATGTTATGGAATGTTTTTAAATTTACTGCTTGATTATTGCAAATGTCTATTTAACATTCGAGAAGCAATTGCATCTGCTAATGTATTTAAATATCTTGGAATATGTTGATATTCAATGTAGTCAAATTCACGTTCCAAGAGACGAACTCTCAAAAATAATCTTAATAACACTAGATTTCTAATGGCATAAACTCTATTAAGTTGCAATACAATGAGTTCAGAATCTAACCTAACAATCAAACTTCGAATCCCAAATGAGATGGATTCAGATAATAACTCAATCACTGCACTATACTCTGCAATGTTGTTCGTTGTTTGACCGAGGCTTACCCCATGCATAGATACCAACTCATCAGAGGGTGAATAGATAACCCAAGTTGCGAAAGAAATGTTCCGTGTATTACGAAAAGCACCATCAGTGAAACTAATGTATGTTTGAAGAGACATCGACATCTCCAATATCAAGAGTAAAATCAAGATAAGCAGGAATAATGATAAAAACACTCTCTAAACTAAGCACACTTTTCTAATCTAAAACGCACTAGCTAGAAAGAAACTAATCTAACTAAAATCTCCACACCCAGATTTAAGCATAATATCTCTTCAGATAAAGACCATTTCTGGGTTTACCCAAAGAGACACTGTCAAAATCTACCAATTCATAGGCACCTTTTGCTAGCTTTCGCTTAACAACATAAGGACCATGCCACATAGGTACAAATTTTCCAGCCCCTAGCTTATCGTTTGCTTGATCGTATAGTAAGACTAGGTCTCCTTCCGAAAAATTACGAGGTGTAACATTTCGATCGTATTGAGCTTTAATTCGTTTGGCATGAGTTTCGATTGCTAATGCAGCATCACGTTGATTCTCATCTAGCTGAGCTAAGTACAACAAACGTTTCTCCTCTTCAAAAGTGGCTGGGAGTAATTCTATGGCTATTTGCAATGACGGAATTTCACATTCAATGGGTAACACAGCTTCCAAACCGTAAACCAGTGAAAAAGGAGTGAAACCAGTTAATGTTTTTACTGAGGTTCGATACGCCCAAGTGCTAAAAATAACATGTTATGCCAATTCAACCTATGAATGCCAATGATTCATCGGATCATAATGACTAGAACTTTGTTGATAGCTTCAACTAGACCATTAGCCTGTGGGTAATATGGAGTAGAACTATTGTGACGCAGGCCAAGTTGATCTGTTAGTTCAGTCATCATGATGTTTCGAAAATGACTCCCATGATCAGTAATGATCGCATGAGGAACACCGAATCTAGTAATTATATGATTGAAAACGAAAATTGTAGCAGTTTTTCCGTCTGCCAAAAATGTAGGCATCGCCTCGGCCCACTTAGTAAAATAATTTACCGTAGGGATGATATACGCATGCCCCCCGACCGAGTGAGGGTTACATGTAATAAAGTCGATACCCCACTTTGCAAAAGGACCGATGGCAATTATAGGGTGGAGAGGAGCAAGTGGAGCACGCATCTTACGATAAAAATTTTGACAATTGTGGCATTTTCGGACCGCATAGATACAATCTTTAAATAAAGACGACTAGAAATAACCAGCGAGCAATATCTTTTGGGCTGTGGCATACCCAGACATATGACCGCCACATGCTCCAGAGTGATAGTCATTTAGAACCTTTTCAGCTTCTTCATGAGTTAAACAACGTCGGAAAACAAAATCTGCCCCACGACGATAGAGTGTATCTCTAATGATTTTGTATTGTTGGGATTGGAAACATATTTTCCGTCGCTGAGATCGTGAAATTTCAGGCTGAAAAGATTGGGTTTGGAGATAAACAATGATATCTCCATACCATGGATCAAGAGTACTGATAAGAAACAAGGATTCGTCTGCAATGGGCTCTTCCGCCACAGTTTCAGTATTAGCACGCGGGAAATCACACATCAGTTCCGCAAATACCAAATATTTCTTTGCCTTGGATTTTCAAATTCCAAGTCAAATTCCTGCAGGATAACTATCCATTTGGAATACTTTCCCCCTAGCAATTGTTTGGTCAAACTATAGATCATAGGCTTACAGTCAGAAATTACTGTAGTTTTGCGTAGTAAGATGTAATGACAAAATCTTTGGACAGCTTGAACAACTACCAAGGCCAATTTCTCCACACACAAATATTTAAGCTCAGTCGGATTCAAAGTTCGACTAAGATAGTAAATCACATGTTCACTGTTGAACTTTCGTCTTACTGAACTAAAACCATCCCAATTGTGGAATGAGAAGTGGTGAGGTACAAGAAGTAATCTTGGTTGTAGTTGGGAGGATGCAATAACGGTGCATGGGTCAACGCGTGTTTAAGTGCATCAAAAGATTTGTCAGCTATCTCATCCGAAAAGAATGGAGTATTCTGTTTCAACAACCTGGTAAAACCATTTGTTAGCTCGGCGTAGTTAGGAATGAAACGACATAAAAATTTTGCTTTCCCTTGCAAACTTTGGAGTTGACGAAGAGTCGAAGGAGGAGGAAATTTGAAAATAGCTCCAACCTTCGAGGGATCGACACGAATGCCGGCTTTTGAAACAACAAATCCCAGTAAACGACCCGTTTCTATACAGAAAACACATTTGTGTGGATTCAGCCTAATTCGATAATGTCTACATCTCATAAATATTGCTCATAAATGAGTGAGATGATCGGCTCTACATAATGAATGGGCAGGTAAATCATCAAGATAAGGCTGCACAATGTGCTTGATGTCATGAAACATGTAAGACATAACTCTTTGAAAAGTTGCTCCAGTGTTCTTCAACCCAAAAGGTAATTTGCAATAAGAAAATGTTCCCCATGGACAAATGAAAGTCGTTTTTGGTTGATCAGCAGGGAGTATGTTGATTTGATTGTAACCGGAAAAACCATCCATAAAGGAGAAAATTTCACTACCGGCACAATCATCAATGATTTGATCGATATAGGGGGTTGGATAATTGTCTTTAGGACAAGCTCGATTAATATCCCTATAATCGATACATATTCTTATCATTCCTTGCTTTTTGTTAACAGGAACAATATTCGATACCCAATCCGTTAAGGGAATTGGATAAATGAAACCTGCTTGAAGTAATTTCTCAACTTCAGGTTTAATAGCGGCAGCTTTTCGCGGATGTATCTAACACAAATGTTGCCGGACATGTTTGGCATCCGGGTAAGTTTTAATTTCATGAACAACAATTGATGGATCGATTCCTGGCATTTCTTCATATGACCAGGCAAACATGTCGCGAAATTCTTGAAATAGGGCTTTATAAGTTTGGAGTTCATTGTCCATACAGGAAGCTCCTATATGAATGTTTTCAATAATTCCAGGTTTAACTGAAATGTCAATAGGAACCGTTCGAGAAATATTTTCCAAATTTAACTCAGAATTAGGATGTTGCAATGGATTCTGTGGTTCTTTGACATAATCAGTAGTAAAAATAGATGAAAAATCATTTTCAAAATGATCAAGCTCAGGTAAAAATGAAGATCGATGATGAAGATCTTCCCATGGTAAATCATCAACAGACAAAAGTTCACGAATCTGCTCATCAGTATGAACAAGCTCGGAAAAAGTTGTTGAATCTGAGGTTGATATTGAAAGTGATTCTCCATGGACCACATTCATTAGATCAATTTCGGTTGAACAAGGGTCAGAAAACGACTGTACAGCATGATATGCAATTTCATAGGGACTCAAAGGCATCGCATCACCAAATGAATCCACCTCAGACTCGGAAGGTACGATCCAAGGATCATCAAAATCAATAGTGTTTGATGAAATCATATGAATAGTTGCAATAGAAGGCAATATGTTAGGAGGAGGAAAGGAAAAAGTTCCTAGTAAACCATAATCTTTAATCAATCTTACCCCAACATCCTTGTAAGGGATAGTTGTTTTACCGACATGTTGAATACTTTCAGAAGAGGCTGGGTCGGATGAAAAATAAGTCAGCTGGTCTATGGTTACGATCTTATCATTATGAGGAAACTTGATAAGTCGAAAGACCGATGAAACAACAACAGTCATAGCATAAGACCAGTTGCGACCCAAGAGAAGGTTGTATTCTAGAGGGGCATCAACCACTTCCACATCTAGATTAACAGTTTTGCATTCAACCCCTATAGGTAAATCCTGTAGAATTCCAAAAGGATGGAACCCATGGCCATCAAAAGCCTTTAGAATCGTCAGGCATTGATTGAGTGTAGGAGAACCAAGCGATCTCCAACACTGGATCGACATAATACACGTAGAAGCTCCCTCATCAATTACATTCCTAAAGCGAGGTCTGTTTTTAACTAACACCGGAATCTGGAAAGCCATTTGATGAGGTAGGCGAGGTGTACTCGTTACACAAAAATATCGTCACCATGATTATTTGCAGTCAATATGGGTCTATCATCACTTGTACTGTCCTCCTAAGCAAGTCTCAGACCTTAGCTCTTCAAGTCAAGCTTTGAAAATGAGAGAAAGACATTGAAAATCAACAAAGCTCTGGTTCCACACTTTCTCTCACTGTTTCCTACGGTCCCACACCTCTTGTTGACAAAAACTGCGGACCTGCCCGCTTTGTCCCTAAAGGAGTGGGTGTGGACCCCTGTGAAAGTAAAAAAGGCGCAATTTTATTCTAAAAAACTCACTTTGGGTTAATTCTAGATGATTCTAGAAGGAATTTTGACGTGGATTGGTCACTCTTAGGTGGTTCATGCATCCCAAAAGAGAAGGAGCTAATCCCTTGATGAGAGGAGCTATCCCTTTGTAGGAGGGCTTTATCCCTTTGAAGGAGGACCTAGTAACTTCCCTCCATTTCACTATAAATTAAGGCATTGGGCTGGTTGCTAGGGAGGTTAGAAGCTGAACATTTTTGAGGGTAAATGCTGGTGGAATTGAGACTTCCTAGTTAAGCTTGAGAGGAGAGATCACATACCTTTTTGGCTTCATTGGGAAGAGAGTGAAACTTGTCAAAGTAGAGGAGACTTCTTGTTGGACCTTGGGAGGAGCTTGTACATCATCAAGGCACAAGTTGTAAAGTTCTTCTTTGATTTGAATTAATACAATCAAATTCATTTTTCTCAACAAATTGTCTTATGTCATTTGTTTCATGAATTCCTTGATCATCATGTTAAGTATGCTTTATGATATTGGCTTTTCAGGTGCTATTTAATTTGTTTGCTTGTTTGTGTTTGCAGATTCGCAACAAGGGAGCTCATTTGGATCAAAGGAGCGAGGCTTCCACAAACTTGCATTGGACCCAAGGTAGGCCTAAACACTTGTTTGCCTTTGTTTATAAATGCATATTTAGAGAAATATAGTTTTTGATTGGCTTGATTGTCACTAGATATCGTTAGATTCTAGGAAGGTCTATCTTGTCCGCAAGATCGACTCATTCCGTGTGACAAAATGGCGACTCCACTGGGGAACTTGATTTTTTCCTTGTTTTTACTTTGACCTGAGAAATTGTGTTTTTGTTTCTGTTTTTGGCTTGTTGTGTGTGGAATTGGGTAGATTTAGTAGATCTAGGATTATTTTTTGTTTTTTCATAACTTTGGGAGAGGATCGCACCCTCGGCTTGGGACACAGTGAGGACCTATCTGCACTTTTGCTTTTAGCACAGAGCGGTACCGCACCTGTGTTAACTGTGGGCCTGTGGACCCTGTCAAAATTTTGGAAAACCTAAGATTTTCTCTGTTAGTCAGCTTAGTTTTTGTTTAGATGTTATTATCCCCTGCCCAAACCTGCATATAAATTGTCAGAAGCTTTTCTTAGGTTAATTCCATTGGTGTTAGGGTTTTAGGTGAAATTCCTAGAAGTTTTGATAGATGGGTTTGGTTTTCCTTTTGGTCTTGTGGTAGCTATGAGCTTAGAAGATGTAGAAACCTCAGATCACCTTGGTTTTTACTAGCCTTCTTATGAGTCTGACCATTTGCAAAATCTACCTTTGTTGAGGAATCCACCTTGTGTTTTCTCTTTACGAAACTTCGAAAAAGATTTTGTTAAAAGTTTGGATTTCATTTTTAGAAAAGAAAACAAAAATTGGTTGTTTTTTGACTGATTTGTGATTCTGGACAAATTAGTCCTTATTTTGCTTGTAGCTAAGTAAAACATCCTTGAAAAAAACATCTTGTAAGCTTTGACTTCAAATAGGTTTTTATAGTTTATAGATCTCAAGATTAGTCATTTCCAGGGTTTTGAGTGTTTTATAAAAAATAAAAAATCTCTTTTGGAAAAAGTTTGTTTTTGTAGTGTTTGAGTGTTTTGAAAGAAAAGGGAAATCTTTGTGAAAATAACTAGTTGTCTCATTTTGAGTGCATTGGAAAAGACAAAAAGCTCTTCTTTTAATTTGTTTGTTAAGAAAGATTTGTGTTTACAAGTATTTTCATTCTCAAACTCTTTCCTAGCTAGAAGTTCATTGAAGGGAAAAGATTGCTTAATCATCTTAAGTGCATTTTTTAGTGATTTCGAGTCGAGTCTTCACACCACGAGTTTCATCTCTGCATCTCTTGACTTAAACAAAAACCAATAAAAATAACGCTTAAAGTAAAATCTATCTAGTAATATTTTTATTTCTAGGGCTCTGATACACCAATATAGCTTAGGCTAGTGTCTTGGAGTAGGGAGTAATTAACTCTCCAAGACAGTAAAACAAACAAGTAGCTGTATCTTGTGGTAGAAGAAAAATCCAATTGTTGCATCTGTACTCTGGGAAAGCTCCTCTTAAAGGAGAAGCACGAGATCGTGTCCGAACCAGTGTGGGAATCAATCCTTCCTCATTGGGAACGACGCCAGATATTCATGTATTAAAAACGGTAAACCTCGGATTAACCATTGTCGAGGAGCCTGGGGTCACTTGTTGGTAAACCTTGGATTATGTCAAGGAGCCTTCAAGGGGATTGAGCTTGTTACTCTACCCTTGCGTGCGTATCGGATCGTAGACTGTTCCCCCAGGTACATTTGTTTCCGTTGGTAACCTTAGTGACCATATTCTATAGGATTCTTCCTAAGGTGACAGTGGTGGGAAGATCCCACTTTACCTGGAGCAGACGTCGGCTAGACTCACTTGGATTATCTGGGGGGTTCTCTTCACTTGAGATGGTTTAGTGGAGGAACTTGTGCCAGTCTATTCATTAAGCAGGTTGCCGGGGTAACTGTTCCAACCGCCATTTCTGTATTGAACTCTGTGACGTTGGGCTTCATCACCAACTAGTGTTTTAGGTACTTAAAGTTACTGTTTGTGTGTGGTTTGATCTCCTAGATTCTTTAGGCGTGTGATTCAAATTTGTTTGGTTATTTAGAGGCTTTAGGTGGTTTTAATTGAGATTTTACTTTGTTTGCATGTGAAGTAGTTAAATTTTTTTAATTGTGGCTGAATTACCGAGGAAGTCCCGTAGACTTCGGGGCCAACCTCCTGAGTTTTCACCGAGCCACCCTGAAGGGTTAAGAGCCCTCGTAACTCCTAGAGACAGTAGAGTTGGGTCACCTGAAGAAGGAGAGTCTTCTTTGGTGGTACATCCTGATTTTCAAGCTTTAGTAGCAGATTACAATCCACAATCAGTGTCCGTTTCCGAAATTACTGGTAGCTTTTCATCTACTAGTGATATAGGTGAGGAACTTGAAATATCCGAACCTGAAAGTGAATTTGCTGCTACCCCAACATCGGGGTTTACCTCTCCAACTTCTAGTGGTCCTGGTTCACCCAGGGTAGAAAGAATAATTACCCAAAATCTTCCTTCTGGACTTATAGCTATCGAAGAAGTTGCTACTTCAGAAGAAGAAGTAGGCATCCCTATCCGTGAAAATCAACCTGTTATTGAACTTAGGGAGCGTGAATCAATTTTTTACAGTCCACCTAGGAGCAGTGCTTGATATCTTTCATTGACTAATTTTTTGGAAAACCCAGGGCTAAGTTTTTCACCACCTCGTATTCCTTATCACCCAACACCTAGAGGTTATTATCCTCCGTTAAATATGTAAAGACAATCGTACACCGCGCTTACCTCATCAAATGGCTTTCCAGATCCCAGTGATAGTAAAAAACAGGCCTATTCATAGGACTGTGATTGATGAGGGAGCCTCAACGTGTATTATGTCGATACAGTGTTGGAGATCGCTTGGTTCTCCTTCACTAAATCAATCCCCGATGATTCTAAAGGCCTTTGATGGCTATGGGTTTCATCCTTTTGGCATTCTACAGGATTTACCTATAGGGGTTGAAGGAAAAACTGTTAATCTAGATGTGGAGGTGGTTGATGCCCCTCTAGATTACAACCTTCTCTTGGGTCGTAGTTGGTCTTACGCTATGATAGTTGTCGTTTCAGCGGTCTTTCAGGTTATAAAGTTTCCTCATAATGGAAAGATCATAACAATAGACCAGCTGGCTTACTTTTCGTCCAACCCAACCTCTTCTGAAAGCATTCATCATGTCAGTAAAACGACTATCCCGTATAAGGATGTTGGAGTAGGACTAGTTAAAGATGTCGATTTACTGGGAACTTTTCATTTTCCTCCGATCAACGCATCGTCTTCTTTTTCAACCATTCATATGATTTCGCCAGACACCATTGTTTATGATGATTCTTGGATCGTACCTTCTGAATCTGAGATATACTCATTTGGTGATGTTATGCCTTTGAGTCCATATGAAATTGCGTATCAGGCCGTGCAGTCGTTTTCCGACCCATCTTCAACCAAAATTGACTTAATGAATGTGGTCCATGAGGAATCACTTTTCACATCAAACTCGGATTCAACAACGTCTTCCGAACTTGTTCACTCTGATGAGCAAATTCGTGAAATCCTATGTGTCGAAAAATTTACCATGGGAAGATCTCCATCACCGATCTTCGTTTTTATCCGAGAATGATCACTTTGAAAATGATTTTTCATCAATTTTTACGACTGAATATTTCAAGGAACCTCAGAATCCAATGAAAAATCCTGATTCGGAGTTAAATTTGGGAAACATTTCTCGAACTATTCCTATTGACATTTCGGTTAAGCCTGGAATTGTTGAGAACATTCATATAGGTGCCTCGTGTACAGAAGATGAAATTCAAATATATAAGGCCCTATTTCAAGAATTCCGCGACGTGTTTGCCTGGTCATATGAGGAAATGCCAGGAATTGACCCCGCAATTGTTGTTCATGAAATCAAAACTTACCCAGACGCTAAACCCGTCCGGGAACATTTGCATCAGATTCACCCAAGAAAAGCTACTGCTATTAAAGTAGAAGTTGAAAAATTACTCAAAGCAGGTTTCATTTATCCGATTCCATTAACGGATTGGGTATCGAATATTGTTCCGGTTAACAAAAAGCAAGGGACAATAAGAATATGTATCGATTATAGGGACATTAATCGAGCCTGTCCAAAGGACAATTACCTAACTCCCTATATCGATCAAATCATTGA
Source organism: Pinus tabuliformis (assembly GCA_031772625.1). NCBI lineage: Eukaryota > Viridiplantae > Streptophyta > Pinopsida > Pinales > Pinaceae > Pinus > Pinus tabuliformis. The sequence continues at coordinate 838,259,438 of CM062820.1, forward strand.
TGATTGTGCTGGCAGTGAAATATTCTCCTTCATGGATGGTTTTTCCAGATACAATCAAATCAATATTCTATCTGCCGATCAACCAAAAACAACTTTCATTTGTCCATGGGGGACATTTTCTTATTGCAAATTACCTTTTGGGCTCAAGAATGGCGGGGCAACTTTTCAAAGGGCCATGTCTTATGAGTTTCATGACATCAAGCACATTGTGCAACCCTATCTCGATGATTTTCCTGCTCATTCATTACATCGAGCTGATCATCTCATCCATTTACGATCAATCTTTATGAGGTGTAGGCATTATCAGATTAGGTTGAATCCACACAAGTGTATTTTCTATATAGAAACGGGTCGATTGTTGGGGATTGTTGTTTCGAAAGTCGGCATTCGCGTCGATCCCTCAAAGGTTGAAGCTATTATCAAATTGCCTCCTCCTTCGAGTCTTCGCCAACTCCAAAGTTTGCAAGGGAAAGAAAACTTTTTACGACGATTCATTCTTAACTACGCCGAGGTTACAAAGGGTTTTACCCGGTTGTTGAAACAGAATACTCCATTCTATTGGGATGTGATAGCTCAAAAATCTTTTGATGCACTAAAACACGCGTTGACCCATGCACCGTTATTGCATCCTCCCAACTACAACTAGGACTACTTCTTGTATCTCGCCGCCTCTCATTCCACCATTGGAATGGTCTTAGTTCAGGAAGATGAATTCGGTACTAAACATGTGATATATTACCTTAGTCAAACTTTAAATCCAACTGAGCTAAAATACTCACATGTGGAGAAATTGGCATTGGCAGCTGTTCAAGTTGTCCAACGTTTTTGTCACTACATTTTACTACGTAAAACTACAGTAATTTATGATTGCAACCCTATGATCTACATTTTGACCAAGAAATTGCTAGGGGGCAAGTAATCCAAATGGATTGTAATCCTGCAGGAGTTCGACTTGGAATTTGAAAAATCTAAGTCTAAGAAATCTTTAGTTTTTGCGGAGTTAATGTGTGACTTCCCGCATGCTGACACGGAAATTGTGGCGGAGGAGCCCATTGCGGACGAATCCTTGTTTCTAATCAGCACTTTAGATCCATGGTATGGGGATATCATCGTTTATCTCTAGACCCAATCCTTTCGGCCAAAAATTTCAAGGTCAGAACGTCGAAAATACGATTCCAGTCCCAACAATTCAGAATTATTGGAGATACTCTTTATCGCCGTGGGGCGGACTCTGTTTTTTGACGTTGTTTAACTCACGAGGAAGCTGAAAGGGTTCTAAATGACTGTCACTCTGGAGCGTGTGGTGGTCATATGTCTGGGTATGCCACAGCCCAAAAGATATTGCACGCTGGCTACTTCTGGCCGTCTTTGTTTAAAGATTGTATTAATGCGGTCCGAAAATGCCACAACTGCCAAATTTTTTATCGAAAGATGCGCGCTCCACCTGCTCATCTCCACCCTATAATTGCCGTTGGTCCTTTTGCCAAATGGGGTATCGATTTCCCTCACTCGGCCGGGGGGTATGCGTATATCATCCTTGCGGTAGATTATTTTACCAAGTGGGCCGAGGCGATGCCTACATTTGAGGCAGACGGCAAAACAACTACAATTTTCGTGTTCAATCATATAATTTCTAGGTTTGGTGTTCCACAAGCGATTATCACTGATCATGGCCATCATTTTCGACACGTTATGATGACCGAACTTACAAGCCAGCTTGGCTTACGTCACGATAGTTCAACTCCTTATTATCCACAAGATAATGGTCTGGTTGAATCCATCAACAAAGTTTTAGTCATCATGATCCGACAAATCATTGGGATTCATCGGTCGAATTGGAATAACATGCTATTTTCAGCACTTTGGGCGTATCGAACCTCCGTAAAAACGTCAACAGGGTTCACTCCTTTCCAACTAGTTTATGGTCTGAAAGCTGTGTTACCCATTGAATGCGAAATCCCGTCATTGCAAATGGCCATCAAGTTACTTCCAGCCACTTCCGAAGAGGAAAAACGTTTGTTATACTTGGCTCAATTAGATGAGAATCGACGTGATGCTGCATTGGCGATCGAAACTCACGCAAAACGTATTAAAGCTCAGTATGATCGAAATGTGACCCCTCGAAATTTTTCTGAAGGAGATCTAGTTTTATTGTACGATCAAGCTAATGATAAATTAGGCGTTGGAAAATTCGTTCCTATGTGTCATGGTCCCTATGTTGTCAAGCGAAAGCTAGCAAAAGGGGCCTATGAATTGGTAGACTTTGACGGGGACTCTTTAGGTAAACCCAGAAATGGTCTTTACCTGAAGAGGTATTATGCTTAAAGAATGGGTATGGAGATTTTTAGTTAGGATAGTTTTCTTTCTAGCTAGTGTGTTTTAGTTTAAAAAGTTGGCTTAGCTTAGAGAGTGTTTTTTGTCATTATTCCTGCTTATCTTGGTTTTACTCTTGATATTGCAGATGTCAATGCCTCTCCAAACATACATTGGTTTCGCTGATGGTGCTTTTCGTAATACACGGAACATTACTTTCGCAGCTTGGGTTATCTATTCACCCTCTGACGAGTTGGTATCTATGCATGGGGTAAGCCTCGGTCAAACAACGAACAACATTGCCGAGTATAGTGCAGTGATTGAGTTATTATCTGAATCTATTTCATTTGGGATTCAGAGTTTGATAGTGAGGTCATATTCTGAACTCGTTGTATTACAGCTTAATAGAGTGTATGCCATTAGAAATCCAGTGTTATTGAGATTATTTTTGAGAGTGCGTCTCTTGGAACGTGAATTTGATTATATTGAATATCAGCATATTCCAAGATCTTTAAATACATTAGCAGATGCAATTTCTTCTCGAATGTTAAGTAGACATTTGCAATAATCATACATGTAAATTTAAAAGCATTCCATAACATGATTTACAAAATAAGCCGGTAATAGTGATATATATAGGAGTGTGTCAAAATATACATCGTCCTCGATCATAGGTTGAAAAACACCTTATGATCGGAAAAAATGATAAGTACAAAAAGCAAAAATGTCATATGTGTCTACAATAGGCGATCATCCTATCACTGGTGATGATCTCGATAAGAAACCACTGTACGGGCCACCTTACAAAGGAACCTCCTAAAAGGTCCTGGGACCCCAATCACATAGTGCTGTAGTCGACGAGGAATGTCATCTATGCCGGTCTCTGGAATGTCCCTTGTCAAGCGCTCTAGATGACTCTCCAACTCGGCCAAGGTCTCTGCTGATTCATCCTGTGGGGCTGGCACCGCTGCAGCTGGTTGTTTCCTCTCGTAAGGCCGGAGAGCGGCTGGTCACTGTGGACCCACATCTGCATTGAAACTTTTACTATCAGTTTTGGGACGACATAAAAACAAAAAAGAAATTTAAATAGGAAAATTTTGAAAATGATTTTACCTGAGTCATCCCATTGCTCTCCTGGTGGAAGAGCCATGTCTGGGTCACCGCGAAAATCTACCCCAGCGTAAGGGAAGTCCTGAATAGCAAAAACCTGGTTTTCCAACCAGTGGAAATACTCAGGTTTGAATCGAACGACCTCTGCCCCCTCGTCAGGATGATGGGCCATAACTGCAACCCATCGCATCAGTTTGGGCTCTCGAGGAAGCCCAGCTCCAACAGTAAGGTGTTGCGGGACCAACATTGGGACCCTCTCCAGACCAAAGCTCACAACCAAAGCCCCATAACCAAAGGTCTTCAGTTGTTCGTTCTTGGCTCTGGTCAGTTTGCCTTTTACATTAGCCAACACAACATCGCACCAGTTGAAGATGGTGCCTCAAAAGCAGTCAACTGCCATCCGCATTTGGGAACCGGTGGCAATATGTAGTGCGGCACTCCCGCAAAGTTTGCTAACAGTAAACGCGATCACCATGAGTTCAGGACGGATATGGTTTTAATGTCTATCCCTTTGTCTCTAGCCTGGTTGTTGCAGAACTCTAGTCGGAGGCTATCGACAGACTGACCACCTGGTCTAGTCCGAAAAGAGTCAAGTCTTCACCTCTCTTAGGCAAACCAATAAAAAAGTATACGTCTGCCAGCTCAATTTCGAGCTGGTAGCTACCAATGAATAAACACTGGTCCTGTATGCTCCACCTGTCTACCAACCATTGCAAGAAGTCCATCTGGGCCCTCATGCCAGGTATGGCCCAGAATTTGTACAAGCCGCATGCCTTCAATGCATCGATCGAATGTTGGTGATTTAACGCGGCAAGATCTACGTCCTCATGCTCCCATTCTCGCCAATCAAGCATGATGTACGCTCTACATCCAACGAAAAGGCAAATTAGAATGCAAGAAATTAAATTGTTTGGGTCAATTTTGAGAATTTTTGGGTTAAAAACCCTTGCTGCGGGGACCGCACCCTCTCTATTAGAGACAACGCGTGGATCCGCACCTTGCCTTCATGGAAGGTGCGGACCCCTGACTTTTTCCCCATTGAGAAAAAGTTGGGGTCCGCGGGCTGCCAGTGTTATGCATGCGGGCCCCCGCGCGCGGGTTTCTAGCCTAAAAATCCTCTAAAAAATGAAATAAAACCCTAAAACACAAATTGAAACGGTTGAAATTGAAGAGTTGGATGATGTGGATTACCTGGAGGAGACGGCGTTCGATTCCGATGGATGGATTTTCCGCAATCTTCACGGGAAGTTTCTGAACAAAAGCACTATTTTCTCACCCAAATCTTAAACGGTAAAAATGAATTGACGAAAGCCCTTTTTATAAGTTTTTTGAATAAATGAATTGTAATTTTGTTTATGTTTCACTTTAGAAAGGTAACTTTTGCAGCATTTTTATCCATCTCAAATAGGTATGAGTAATGTTTGCAATTTTTGTTCAGGATAACGGATTGTTCAGGCGAAAACGATCATTTTCGACGAAAAAAACATTTAGAGTCACCTTTAAGCTCTTTTCTGACTCCTAAAACATGAAAAGATCGGCGAGTTTTTCTTTTTAAACTCGTTAAAAATGGAATTAAAAAGACGGTCCACTTACAGCTCTTTTCTGACCGTAAAAACATGAAAAGATTGCCAGATTTTTGTCATTTCAAATTTCGATATTGGTTATAAAACGATGTGTCGTTGATCTCTTTTTTACTTTTTCGGATCAGGGGCACTAATTACGAAAAGTACTCCTTGGTCGTAAAGATCAAGCGGTTCTCTCAGGTATTATTTTATACTTTTTCGGGCTTGGGAGACACAAATTAACAAAAAAGGTCAACCCTGGAGTCTTCTTAAGTTTTTTCAGACTCTCTAAAATTGAAAAACGACGAGTTTCTCCTATACTGGACTCGTTAAAATTTAACAGTAAAGGACCTGTTCAATTACAAACAGGAACGAACCACTCATTCTTAGGGTTTGAATTTAAACTAAGTTGGACTCATCCGAAGGATGAGCTTATAATCAAGCAAATGTTATCCTCCTCAAGCTTGTCAAAAATAAAGAGGTACTTGCCAGAAATGGTGGCGGAAAAGAGAGAAAAATGAGCCTGTTTATCATACTTTGTAACCACTCTTGAACACGACACTTTATTCACCTGGGTTGGGAAATCCTTTGCCTAACAGTTGATCAAACCACATTTGAAAGTCTTCAGTCGGTTTCTGGGTATTAACTTTGGGTCAATTGTCACCAAACCATCTGCTGTGTCGTTATGTGTTCAAGAGGTCACTGCCAATAAAGCCATTCATCTGCAAAATATCTGTCATCCATCTTGACCATCCCTGAGTCAGTCCTTGCAACTAAATTTCTTCAACTTGATCTATGATTTCGTGTTGTGGGCTCGCTTACGACGGATCGCTTTCTATCGACTTCAGCTCATTATCTAGAAAGATGATCTAGAAATCATCAGTACCTTGGGATCTGCATGCCTCAATGGCAGGTTTCTCGCCTTTGACGACAGGTTGCATCATTGACCTTCGATCAAAGGATTTCGTGACATGTTCGACATCAACACATCTATTCACATCTCATGGATTGTACTGGGTGCTTTGAGAGCCATTGACATCACTGGTGGTTTCTCTCACACTTGTTAACTGTTTACATCATTGACTGGTAATCAAGTGGTTTCTACCATGTTCGACTTCAACACATTCATTCGCATGGATAGAATCGTACTGTTTCTGGAAGTAGAAATGAAGACCTTGGATCTAGTTTCCGCAATCCAGGTTGCGAGGAATTTTATATTCATTATATTGTGGACTATTCATAAACAGATGGCTGCATCCATACTGTGTCTACATGTGTCTATACTTGTGATGTATTACAAGATCATTCCTATATCAGAGCAGTAGTTAGTTTTCTAAGTCAGTTTTGATCTGAGAATGGGAATGCCTACCTCAGCGATGATATGATCTCATATATATATTTTGCATTGAATGTCTTTTACAGGTTCCGACCGGGCTCTCCACAAGATGATCCTCGAAATGATAAAGTACTTCACTCTTCCTAAATGATAAATGAAATCCTCATCTACTACAGACTTCGCACTTTAGGGGGCAATCTGTTACACAAAAATATCGTCACCATGATTATTTGCAGTCAGTATGGGTCTATCATCACTTGTACTGTCCTCCTAAGCAAGTCTCAGACCTCAGCTCTTCAAGTCAAGCTTTGAAAATGAGAGAAAGACATTGAAAATCAACAAAGCTCTGGTTCCGCACTTTCTCTCACTGTTTCCTGCGGTCCCGCACCTCCTGTTCACAAAAACTGCGGACCTGCCCGCTCTGTCCCTAAAGGAGTGGGTGCGGGACCCTGTGAAAGTAAAAAAGGCGCAAGTTTATTCTAAAAAACTCACTTTGGGTTAATTCTAGATGAGTCTAGAAGGAATTTTGACGTGGATTGGTCACTCTTAGGTGGTTCATGCATCCCAAAAGAGAAGGAGCTAATCCCTTGATGAGAGGAGCTATCCCTTTGAAGGAGGACCTACTAACTTCCCTCCATTGCACTATAAATTAAGGCATTGGGTTGGTTGCTAGGGAGGTTAGAAGCTGAACATTTTTGAGGGTAAATGCTGGTGGAATTGAGACTTCCTAGTTAAGCTTGAGAGGAGAGATCACATACCTTTTTGGCTTCATTGGGAAGAGAGTGAAACTTGTCAAAGTAGAGGAGACTTTTTGTTGGACCCTAGGAGGAGCTTGTACAGCATCAAGGCACAGGTTGTAAAGTTCTTCTTTGATTTGAATTAATACAATCAGATTCATTTTTCTTAACAAATTGTCTTATGTCATTTGTTTCATGAATTCCTTGATCGTCATGTTAAGTATGCTTTATGATATTGGCTTTTCAGGTGCTATTTAATTTGTTTGCTTGTTTGTGTTTGTAGATTTGCAACAAGGGACCTCATTTGGATCAAAGGAGTGAGGCTTCCACAAACTTGCATTGGACCCAAGGTAGGCCTAAACACTTGTTTGCCTTTGTTTATAAATTCATATTTAGAGAAAGATAGTTTTTGATTGGCTTGCTTGTCACTAGATATCGTTAGATTCTAGGAAGGTCTATCTTGTCCTCAAGATCGACTCATTTCGTGTGATAGTACTATTCTCTAAATCGAAGATTATAAGGTTCAAATCCTGAATATCAACAGCTCCTATAGCCGACAATAGTAATTTATGCTGTGCTAGGCGTCATTGCAGCACCTCCAAAGCTGACATTGCTGAAGGGGAAATAGCTAAGTCTTCAAAATGTTATAATTCTGAGCAGCTCTCACATGCGGATTGAAAGCTGACTTCCAAAGTATACCTTTAGCAGGCGGTTTGATTACTAAGTCTGGGTTAGCTTTCTCGATCTGTAACGGATCAGAACCAGAAGGAGTTGAAGTTGATGGGTTTGAATTAGAAGATTCTACTTCCTTACCACCAACAGGAATTTTATTACCATAATCTTGCGATCACGTCGCAATCCTGACATGAGACATCATCATTATGGGTTCTTCTGAGGCATTTGAGGAAGAACCAATCATCTTACTATCTTGACTAGGAAAATGATCCTTCAAGACAGCAGGTGTTTGAGAAACTTTGACGATTTTTCGCAACCTCAGCTCGATGTGGGAAATATCTTGTAAAATGCTCCTCATCACAAATGAGACAAGGATAGCGAGGTTTACGTTTCTCGTCAGTAGATTCAGTTTTATCTGATTTCTCTTTTGATTTTTTTTATTTTTCTTCTTCCCTTTCTTTTTACCACCGGATTTTGATTTGGCCGTAGATGATTCTACGACATGAATATCGGTAGGAATTTCAGCGGAAGAGTCTCCTGTCGGGGAATCTAGTAAAGTTATAATAGTAGAAGAATTCTTTGAAGATTTCTTCTTACTTTTGGTGCTAACTGAACCAATCATACCATCAACAGCATGAGACCCTGAAGGAGCTGCAGTTATTTGATTTTGTTTCGGAAGGTCGGGGATTTTTTCGTGTAAAGTACCCAACTCCGTATAAACGAGGTCAAGGTACTGAGCTTGAGCAATTACTTGCTCTTCAGTAACAAATCCTGCCTTAGCTACATCCTCAGTGATTTTAGGTAATAATGATTTAACGAACCATTCTGCTAAAATTTGATCTGGAATAAAAACTTTCACTAAACGTCATCTACGTCGCCATTCATGAATATGATCTGAAATATATGTGGACGTTGACTGATTTAATGAAGTTAATAATTCCGTTCCATTGTCATATCTGACAGGCAACTGAAAATGAGTTAAGAAAGAAGTGGCTAACTGACTAAAATTATAAAAATAAGCTCGTGGTAACTCAATGTACCACTTGGTTGCAAGACCAATCAGAGTGCGCTGAAAAAAACTTAAGTGAATTGAATCATCAATAATGGAATTAGATGCATACTAGAGGTGATAAGTCATCACATGGTTTGACGGATCCTCTCCTGATTTACCTTCAAACTTTGGGATATCACTGGGCAACTTATTCGGCATTGGCGGCCAAAATGGAAGATAATTAATCGGATCATTCATAATGTGCGACAAATCAGGCAAGTCCAAAGTTGCAATAAACGGTAACTAACGGTTAGGGTCACGGAAACCTTGGGTCATAAGACCAGCCCCAGGAGGAGGATATCCAGGATAACTTGGAATTGGAATTGCATTTGGAATATTTTATCCTCCTGGAAAGCCAAGATTAACCGGACCAAACTGGGGTTATTGAGGTTGCTGATAAGTATATCCGGGGTACGGTTGATACTGGTAAACTGGGCTTTGCACAGCAGGACTGAATTTGTACTGTCCCTGGTACGGTTGATAAGTGAATTGCGGTTGACTTGTGGCAACCGTACTTGGACCAGGTTTTCCTATAGGCATCTGAATCGAAGTTTGAATTGTAGGTCCCGACTGAGGTAAAGAGGCTTGAGGAGTTGATGCAGGAACAATAGAAACCGGAGCTGCCGATACCCCAGAAGTAGGTGGGGTAGATTGAACAAAAGCTGTAGTAGTTGCAGCAGTCGTTTGAGGCGGAGTTCGAGGCGAACTAGGCCCGGACTAATGAGCTACGCCAGATGCAGAAGTTTGAATAGTAGGCTGGACAGGGTGCTGGATTGAACCAGAAACCAAAGGTTGTCCAGATTGAGATGACAACTGCACATTAGGTTGCAAAATCTGTTGAGTTTGAGATGGATCCCACACCATATTCATTCTGGGGTATGGACCCATAGAAGGTTGAGCATATTGAGGACCATAACCAGGTTGAGCATAGGGTTGTTAATTAAATGGTACATTTCCAGTTCCTTGTACAAATGATTGAGCAGAAGGTGGTTGGAAACCTTGGGTTGGGTACTGACCTTGAGGTTGATAACCTTGAGGCACGTACTAAAACTGGGGTTGACCTTGAGGTATATATTGATACTGGGGTTGACCTTGAGGTATGTATTGAGTCTGGGGTTGACCTTGAGGTATGTACTATCCCGAAGGTATGTACTGTCCTTGAGGTTGCCCCCCAGGTGGTAACTGACTACTTTGAGGTTGCCCCCCAGGCGGTAATTAAGTACCTTGAGGTTGCCCCCTAGGCGGTAACTGACTACCTTGAGGTTGCGGATTTGGAATAGTACCAGACATCATAAGAATTTCTTCTACGCTCAACGTTTGAGTTCCATTATTACCAGTTGATATCCCATGTTCAATGGGTTGGGAGATGCTCCTGAAAAAGTACCAGTGAGTGACTGATTTACAGAAGGAACAGAAGGACCGCCATATAAAAATGTTTTCGGTGATTGGGAAAACATGGATGAATGTCTCGACATATTGAATGGAGGATAATAACCTCTAGGTGTTGGATGAAAAGGAATTCGAGGTGGCAAAAAACTAAGACCCGGATTTTCCAAAAAGTTGGTCAATGAGACACACCAAGCGTCCCTCCTAGGTGGATTGTAGAAAATTGATTCACGCTCCCTAAGTTCTAAATTTGGTTGATTTTCAGGGAGAGTTATATTTTCTTCCGGACTAACAAGTTCTTCAATAGAAATAAGTCCAAACAGAAGATTTTGGGTAATGGTCCTTCCTACCTTGGGTGAACCAGGACCACTAGAAGTTGGAGAAGCAAATCCTGAGGATGGAGTAGCAGCAGGTTAAGTTTCAAGCTCGGAAATTTCAGGTTCTTTAGCTAATTCACTAGTAGAAGAAATACTACCAGTAACTTCGGAAAATCAAAATTGGTTCAGAAATATACTCTGTTGCTTGAACTTGATAATCAGGATGAACTATTAAAGAAGACTCTCTAGCTTTCGGTGACCCAACTCTACTGTCACTAGGTGTTACAAGAGCTCGTAGCCCTTCAAGCTAGCTTGGTGTATACTCAGGAGGTTACCCCCGAAGTCTACGAGATTGTCTCGGTAATTCAACCACGATTAAATATTTTAATTACTTCACACACAAATAAAGAAAATCTCAATAAAACCACCTAAAGTCTCTAAAGAACCAAACAATTGAATCGCACACCTAAAAATCTAAGAGTTCAAACCACACACAAATAGTAACTTTCCGTACCAAAAACACTAGTTGGTGATGAAATCCAATGTCATAGAATTCAATACAGAAAGGGCGGTTGGAACAGTTACCCCGACAACCTGCTTAATGAAACAGACTGGCACAAGTTTCTTCACAAAACCGTCTCGAGTGAAGAGAACCCCCCAGTGAGTCCAAGCGAATCTAGTCAACGTCTGCTCCAGGTACAGTGAGACTCGTCCTTCACCGTCACCTTAGGAAAGAATCTTAAGATTATGGTCACTAAGGATACCAACAGTAACAAATACAACTGGGGGAATAGTCTACGATCTGGTCTATGCGCAAGGGCAGAGTAACAAAGCTCAATCCCCTTGAAGGTTCCTCGACATGATCAATCCGAGGTTTACCAACAAGTGACCCCAGGCTCCTCGACAATGGTTAATCCGAGGTTTACCGTTTTTAATACACGCAAATATTCTATCTTTCCCAATGAGACAGACTTGATTGTCTCAAAGGTTCAGACATGATCTCGTGATTGACTGCTTTAAGAGGAGCTTACCAGATTATATCAATTACTATTCGATTTATTTCCTACTGCAAGATATAACTACTTATTTATTTTAACTATCTTGGAGAGTTAATTACTCCCTACTCCAAGATACTAGCCTATGCTATATTGGTGATAAGAGCCCTAGAAATAAAAAGATTGCTAGATCAGTTTTAATTTAAGCGTTATTTTTATGGGTTGTTTCTTAAGTCAATAGGAATGGAGATGAAACTTTATGGTGTGAAGACTCAACTCCAAAAACACTAAAAATGCACCTAATATGATAAACAATTCTTTTTCTTCAATGAATTTCTACCTAAAAGAAATAGTTGAGAATGCAATACTTTGAAAAACAAATCTTTCCTTCAACATGTAAATGAAAAGAAAATATTTTTGTCTTTTTCAATGAACTCAAAACGAGACTACTAATTATGCTCACGAAAAATCCCTTTCTTTTTCAACACTCAAAAACTACAAAAAACAAATTCCTTCAAAAGAGATTCTACAATTTCTAGAAAACACTCAAAACTATAAAAAACTAGGCTTGAGATCTAAAAATTTCTAAAAACCTAATGGAAATAAAAGCTTGAAATCTTTTTGAGGACGTTTTACTTAGTTATTAAGAAAACTAAGGACTAATTTTTTCAGAATAACAAATCAATAAAAAAACATCCAGCTGTGTTTTCTTTTATAAAAATGAATTCCAAAACTTATAACCAAGTTCTTTCAAAGATTCGCAAAGAGAAAACGAAATCTATTTCTCACCAAGGTCAGATTTCACAAACCAGTCAGACTCATCAAGAAGACACAAAAACCAGGGTAATCTAAGGTTTCTTAGGCTTCTAATCTCTGAGTCACTACAAAGACTAGGTGAAGACCAATCCAGGCATGCAAAACTTCTAGAAAATCACCTAAAACAAAAAATACCAATGGAACTTACATACAAGAAATTTTTGACAGGACACATGCAGATCTAGGCAGAGACTAAAAAGCGTAAATAAATCCTAAGCTTAACTGGATGAACACATTTTGGGTTTTTCAAAAAGTTTTACAGGGTCCGCAGGCTTCCAGTAGAACTAGATGCGGTACCTTTCTGTGCACTAAAGGAACAGTGTGGGGATGTCCGCATTGTCTTGTAAAAGAAAGTGTGGTCCTCTTCAAAATTTCGGAAAAAACAAAATATACTCCAGATCCTAAAAACTATCAATTCCCATACACATCAAGAAAAAACCAGAAACAAGAAAAAGTTTCTCAAGTCAAAGAAAAAGGAAAAGCAAAAACCAAATTCCAGTCCCCAGTGGAGTCGCCAATTTGTCGGCCGGATAAATCGTTCTTGCGGACAAGACCGATCTCCCTAGTATCAACAGATATCTAGCAACAAGCAGGACAAGAAAATCTACCTTTCTCTAAATATATTGCGATTCATTAATAAAAACTAAGAGGTGTTTTAGACCCTACCATAAGTCTAATGCTAGTTTGTCGCAGCCACGCTTCGATCGTCCGAACGAGTTTCCTTTTGAGAACCTGCAATCACAAACAAGCACACATCAAATAACACCTGCATAGCTAATATAATAAATCATATTCATCATGGTGATCAAGGAATCCATGAAATAAACCATAAAACACAGCGTATTGAGAAAAATAAAGTTGATTGTATTAACTTTGAAAATAGAAGAACTTTACAACCTTTGGTGCCTTGATATTGTACAAGCTCCTCCCAGGGTCCAAACAGGAATCTCCTCTACTTTGACAAGCCTCACACTCTTCCCAATGAGATCAAAAAAGGTATGTAATCTCTCCTCTCAAGCTCAATTAGGAAGACTAAATTCCAACAACATTTCACCTCAAAATATTGATCTTTCAACCTCCTCAGTAACCAGCCCAATGCTTCATTTTATAGTGCAGAGGAAGGAAGCTACATGTCCACCTATGAAGGGATAGAGTCCTCCTTCAAAGGGATAAGCTCCTCACATCAAGGGGTTAGCTCCTTAAGGTATGGGATGCATGAATCTTAAAGGAGCGAACTTGCCACCTCAAGATTCCCTCTAGAAGCTTCCAAAAATGACTCAAAGTGAATTTTTAAGAATGTACTTGCGCCTTTTTGACTTTTACAGGGGTTTGCACCCATTACACAGAGACAGAGCGGTTAGGTATGCAAGGGACATGACCAGTAGGTGCGAGACCGCAAGTAATGCTAAGAGAAAGTGCGGAACCAGAGTTTTAGAGAATTTTAAGGGCTTTCTCTTATTTTCAAGGTTTGACATGAAGAACTGAGGTTTAAGACTTGCAAAGGAGGAAAGTATGAGTGGTGATAGACTCACACCGATTGCAGAATGTCATGGTGACAATATTTTGTGCAACAGACACCAAGGTAAAAAGTGATAAACTCCAAACGTTCAGAATACAATATGAGATACTCAAAATGCATGATGATGAGAACATTGCAACATTTTATCTTAGAGTAGATGAAATTGATAATTCCATGAGAAATCTTGGTGAAGAAATAAAAGATGTTATTGTTGTTGAAAATATTTTGAGATCACTAAATTCGAAGTTCGATTCCAAAGTCTCAACTATTGAAGAAATGTAGGATCTAAAAAGTCTCACACTTGATCAACTCCATGGAATATTGACAACATTTGAGTTGAGGAAAGGTGCTCCTTTAGAAATGAGAGAAGCAACCTTCAAAGCTACTGTAAAGGGAAAAGAAAAGGAAGAATCGGGTTATGTATAAGAAGAAGAAGTGGAAAAATTCGTAAAGAAACTCCAAGTGGCTACTGGAAGATTCAGAGATAAGCTTCCCTTCAAATTCTTTTCTTGTGGTAGAGTTGATCATTATGATGCTAAGTGTATCTATAGAGAAAATCATGAGAAAGGGAAAGAAACTACAAAAATAAGTAAGAGAAGGGCTGAAAACAAGAGAAGTTTTTATACACATGAATATAATGCTGGTCTTTCAAATGGTGAAGAAGGTGAGTCCGATCAAGAATGTCAATTCCTTATGGAATTTGAAGATATAAGTAGTAATGGTTAGATGGCCTAGAAGAAAAGGATATTTTTATGGAAAACTTTGACAGGGATATTTTAGATGTAGTGACAGTTACAGATGTCAGCAAATATCCAAGTTTGGGAGAAACACACTTTCTATTAATCAAGAATGAAGAAGAGTGTAACAAATAATTATCAGGTATGGGATTTTGTTCTTGTTGCAGTCCATTTCCTTGTCTATGCAAAAATGATAGTGATGATGACAGTGAAACAACTAAACTTGCACTCACGGGAAAAAGTGAAATTAAGCACTCTAAAGAGAAAACATATTAAAAAATGATGCCTCCAGAAGAAGAAGATGAAGTTAAGTCAGAAACAATGGGCAATGCAGATGTGCCTATGCTAATCAAAGAAAATTATCAACAATGCAAAGAAAAGATGAAGTCTAATCTAATGAACCTTGATGTTTGGTATCTAGTATGCAATTGCTATACCAATATTCCTTCATTTGACGAGGAAGTGAAAAAGAACAATAAGGCTTTGAGTGACATATTTTGTAGCATACCTGATTCAACATTAAATAAGGTTATGCATTGTACAACTGCAAAGCAAGTGTGGGATAAGCTATAATAAATCCATGAAGAAATCGAAAAGGAAGATTCTTCATCAAGGGAACTATCAAGTAATCTTATCCTTAACAATGTGTCAACCTTTGTTATGTCAAATTGAGTTGTTGATTTAGAAGAAGACATGTTAGAAGAGAATTTTGATCTTAGAATGAAACTTGATCTTGTTTTGAAAAATATTGATAATCTTAAAGATAAGTTGCAGGCATATGATAACAAGGATCGTATTAAATCAGTAAATGCTACTGTGGAACCTAAACAATATCGTGAAGGTCTTGAAGTTGAGATCATATCTCTAAGAGAAGTTCTTGAAAAATCAGATAAGAAGAATGAAGAACTATGTCAGGCATTTGAGGAACAAGAAAATAATCTGAAAGAAGATATTCATAAATTAAAGCAGGAAGTGGAGGAAGGAAGAAGGGTTGAATAAGGTATGAAGAAGCAGTATCTAGAAAATGAAAAGCAATATAAAAGAATGGAGGTTGAGGTAAACATTTTAAAAGGTAAATTAGAGGAAAATGATAAACATCTGCGATTTCAAGATAGTACTAATATTTTGGATAATATTATTAGTAGTCAAAGGTATCCCACTGCCAAATCCAGTCTTGGTTTTCATGAAGCTGTTGAAGGAGAATCAACTTCACAAGCCCAAGAAAGGAATCTAAAGAGTAACAATGAAAAACCTGAAATGTTCAACAAATAGATAAGAAGTCAACCTGATCAACAACCAAGGAATGTGAACCTTCAAAGAAAATCATTTACTCCTAATTATAGAAATGTTAATCATTTCTCTCCTCTAATCAATAATGTTGAATTTTCTATATGTCATAATTATGGACACGTTGTAGCCAATTGTAGAATTAGACTATTTCAAGCTAATAACCGCCTCACAGAGAGATCATCGACTTCCTGGCACTTTAAAGGATATTGATTTTCTTGCAATAGATTAGGTCTCAAAGCCATTGATTGCAATAGAAGGAATATGAAACAAAAATATTATGATTCCTCTTCTCATATAAGATGTTATGCTTGTAACAAGTTTTGGCATGTAGAAAAATAATGCAGGAGCAAGTCCATGGATTGTCGCTGACAACATGGTAAGCAACTAGATAAGAATATTAATGCAAGAAGACTTGGAAAAGATGGATCCACCAACATTTATCATAACAAGCAGAAAGAAGAAGAATAGATAAGGTGTTGTCTTGTACTTTGCTCATTTAAATAAGAAGATGAATGGTACATAGATAATGGATGCTCTCAACACATGGCTGGAGATAAGAGTAAGATGGAGTCTCTCAAGAAAAACCAATATGGTAACAGTATTCTTGGAACTAATGTTCCAACAAAAGTTCTAGGAGAGGGTAAAGCCAAAATTGATAAAAATAGAGGAGTAGTTGATACTTTATTAGTTCAAGGACTAAAGAAGAATATTCTAAGTGTAGTTCAAATGGCAGATAAAGGAAATATAATTGTTTTTACATCAACCAAGTGCAAGTTTATGGATGAAGAAATTGGAAAAGTCATAGAAAGAGGATGTAGAATCCCAGACAAATTATATGTGCTTGAAGAAAAAATTTCTCGCACATATGAGGATTCAGACTCAAAGTAAAAGAAGATGGTGCCCATTGTAGTCCATTATTCTTAAAATAAGACTTCTAATAGTGACTGCAGAAGTGATGTGAGGTACATGACCTCATAAGAACAAAAGATGATTATCAGGTCCTTAGGATCAATGATGTATAATCTCAGGGGGGAGGCAATACATGTTTTGTCTTGATGATGATTCCTATGATTGTTTTGATATTCATGTTTCTTATACTACTGATAGTGCATCTGGTGTAGTAATAGTGAACAAGTACATATAATACAGGCTCAAGGGGAGCTGAAGTTGTGAAGTTTCAGTATTTCACTTTCTATACGCGGATCCTATGAAGACAAGTCGCGTATCTAGGTGAGTTATGATCCGAACAGTCGTGTATGTTTTCCTATGATGTAGAAGCAATGAGATAGACTCAGGAAAAGGCTTTGATACGCTTCAGTGAATTATTATTTGGATTTCATGTTCTGATCGTTGATGGCTAGAATATGTTGATACTATTTAGAATTGGTTTTGGCTTTTATAAGTTGCTAATGCCTTGATGGATAACTGATTGACGAAGATACTTTGATGTTCTTACTGATATATGAGATAATATGATCAGATTTGACAGTGAACAATTAGCACAGGTTCAGGGGGAGAATTTGCTATGCTTCTAATAATGCATTGTTGGCATTATGTTTGCTTTAGAATTCCTTGGTACATAATGATTCTTATCAATGGTGATGTTTCTTATGTTGCTGAAGTTCTTGAATGATTATGCATGAGTTTCTAATTATGGTTGATGCTTATCAGTTGTGGAAAGAACATGTAGATCTTGCTGATAATGTTGCTATCATGGATGAAACCTATGGGATGAGTAGTTGATTATGATGTCTACTTGAGTTTCATATTGGTGAAATAGATCTTGATGAAGTGGTGTTAGTGTGATAGTTCTTCTTTCATGAAGAAAATGGTGTTACTACAAGATTTCATGAAGACATCTCCTAAAGGTTACTGTAGGATACATGGCATACTTGGTCACAGGTTGATGGTATTAAAGCTACATTATCTTATCTTGCAAATTGATGATGAAAATGTGTAGGTTGCTGCTAACAAATGCTTATGGTGCAGATCCTACATAGTATATGATGGTTTTTGAAGACTATCTTGGTCTTGCTACCTCACTATAGTAGTATTTAGTCTTGGTTATACATGCCATATCTGTCATTTGATGTAAATTTCATGTAACGACCTATGATGTAATCATTGTCAAATTCAGTCATGTATGGACTATTGTGGTAAAGTATTTTTGGGCATGTAATGTAATTTGTAAACCCACTGTGATTGGGAGGTTGAGGTAATAATGAAAATCCATTTTGATTGGGTGATTGATGTAAGTTTGAGTCCTTGGTGATAAAATAATTCATATTCTGTTGGGTCATAGAGTCATGTTCTTAATTATACATCCTTTAGAAATTTCATCATGTGCTCAGGGGGAGCATAGTCAACATTCAGTGTTCATACTTAGCAGTTCAAATATACATCTCTCAACATTGTTCAACACTTTTCCCTTGATTTCAAAGGGGGAGAGTAAGTTGGTGTTTGAAAAGCTTGGTGCTTAGCTTGATGTGTCTTACAAGTATCTACATGTAGTGGTGACCAAACACTAATGTGGTTTCCATCAAGTCCAAAGGGGGATATTGTTGGCATTATGACTAATGTTCCTTAATTGCAACCTACTCGATGAGTTGTCCTTTGATGGAAACCTAATTGATGCAGATGTCAACAGAATGTGTCTGTGTATGTGAAATAAATATTGGGCAAAGTAATATCTGTTCACAAACAAAGGAATGATAAATATGAAGTTTGAAGATGTATACACTGTTTTTGTGAAGAAAAGTCATGTATATGCGGGTTCTATAAAGCAAAGTCGTGTACATACTCAGGCTTGGTGAAGAAAAGTAGTGTATACGCAGGTTATATGAACAAAAACCGTGTACACACGCGGGTATGACGAAGAAGATGTGTGAACATATTCTGCACCATGGTATTCCAAATACCAAGGGCCTTTACCATGGTATTGACCTATCGTATTGAGACTAACAATGGATATTTGATTCCTTCCAAGAATACCATTGGCCCTAGTGTGGCTTTGACCTGTGGTGTTGTATAAGGCTAAGCTATATAAGGAGATGAATATCAAAGTAAGTTATCATGCAAGTGATGAATATTTCATGAATAGTTAGATCTGAAGAAAGTATGCATGTAATGGGGTTGTTAATGATTTTCTTGATCTAAAACTACGTTTTCACCCAGGAATTTGATGATGGATCATATCCAATAGATATGAAATGACAATATTGATTATGGGTTGATTTGTGATGATAATGTTTTTACATGTGATTATTCTGTGTACGTTGATATCTGGGCATGTCCGATGTTCTGTTGTGCAGCGAAGAGTTTGTGTCAATAATTGCAGATGTGTACATGGGTTTGATAACCTTAAAGGCACGTACACACACGAGTTTAATACTGGTAAGTCGTGTATCTATTCATATCTATACAAAGGTTTGATTCTATAGAATTGTGTATAAACGCGGAAATGTTTTGAGGAAAGCATGCATATAAGCTAGGGGTTTGCTGGAAAAGATGCCTGATCAGTTTAATCAACCTTGCTATGTTTTTGTTGTCTGTCAATGAAGTCTTACTTGTTGATCTGGGCTTAATAATGATGTTTTAATTGAGGATTGATTGATTGAATAATGATGAAGCTACTAGTTGTTTGTGATTGAATATTAGTGATGGAATTGTGATCATTTCAATTGATGCAATGTATATGTGTATGATTCAATGTTTATTTCAGAGTGACAGTGGTTCAGTTTCAGGGTTCAATGTTTTGATATCTATACGCAAGTATTCTTCAAGGAAGTCGTGTATGCACGCGAGTTTGCTACAGTCAAGCGGTGTATATATTCTGATAGTTTATTGATCAAGGTTTTCAATTGATTCAATAAGCTAATGCAGTGTTTGGGTTCAATATTAGTACTCTGGTTACAGTGATCTAACTGCATTAGTCTTTTTAGAATAATTTTATTGATTTGGGTTTTATGATTGGTTGATTCAGTTGGTTCAATGATGGAGTTGTAGTGATCAGTGTTCAGTTTTGATATTTGGTATTGGGCTTAAATGTTGGTAGTGGGTCAGTCTGAAAAGTTGATGAAACGTGGCATACAAAGTTGTGATGTTTATAGGAGGTGGATCCAATATGAAAATTTATAAAACGTGGTCCACGAAGGTGTTGAGGATTGGAGCCTTAGTGAGGGAGTTGAAGTTTCCTTCCAGTGTAGTTGTTAAATCTAATTAGCGTGTTGGAGCTCCCTTCCAGGGGGTGCTAATAAACGAGATCAGGGGGTTGGATCTCCCTTCCAGTGGGTGATGGAGAACACGAGAAGGTTGTAGCCTTCTACAAGTGGGTTTCTATGTTCTGGTATGAGTTTGTGCCAATACAATATTGTAATAATTTTTCTTTATAATAAAAAGAAGACAAAGATGACAACAACGGTGGTTTTTTCCCACATTTGGTTTCCACCTAAAAATCCTGGTGTTCATGTGTGTTGATGTGTTTCTTATGTGTGATGGTTTATTTTGTTCTTACTACACATGGTTACTATTTAATTAATGTTTAATGAGGTACTGATACACTGGCTCAAGTTAAACATATGATGAATTAACTGAAAAGTAAGTTTACTAGATATACGCTAGTTATCTGCATAATAGTTATGTACATATGTGGGTTCCCTTCAGTAAAGTTTCGTATAGAAATTTGGATATGAAGTTGAAAATTTTAATGATTTTTAAATACTGATTCACCCCCCCTCCTCTTAGTATTTTTCCCAACAATTGGTATCAAATCATATCCTTCAAAGAAGCTTGATCGCTTGATGGAAGATTCATCAAGATGAGTAGTCAAGAAGTAGTATTTTATATTAGGCCACCTTTATTTAATGGAACTAACTTTTTCTTTTGGAAAGTTAGGATGAGAGCATACTTACAAGGACTAGGAGATGATGTATGGGAAATCGTTGAAAGAGGATATCAATATCCAGCCTCCATTCCTGTAGATACTACAGGAAATAAACATTATGAAATCAATGCAAAGGTTATAAATTCCATCTTGGGAAGTCTGGTCAAGTTCGAGTTTGTGAAGGTAATGCAGTTGAACACAACAAAGGGAATGTGGGATAATATTATCCAAAGTTATGAGGGTGACACCAAGGTAAAAGTGTTAAACTCCAAACATTCAAAATACAGTATGAGACACTGAAAATGCATGATGATGAAAACATTGCAACATTTTTTCTTAGAGTAGATGAAATTGTTAATTCCATGAGAAATCTTGGTGAAGAAATAAAAGATGCTACTGTTGTTGAAAATATTTTGAGATCACTAACTCCAAAGTTCGATTCCAAAGTCTCCGCTATTGAAGAAATGCAGGATCTGAAAAGTATCACACTTTATCAACTCCTTGGAATATTGATAGAATTTGAGATGAGGAAATGTGATCCTTCAGATATGAGAGAAGAAGCATTCAAAGCTACTGCAAAAGGAAAATAAAAGGAAGAATCAGGTTATGTATTAGAATAAGAAGAGACAAATTTCGTAAAGAAAATCCAAGTGGGTACTGGAAGATTTAGAGGTAAGCTTCCCTTCAAATATTTGCTTGTGGTAGAGTTGGTTATTACGCTACTAAGTGACCCTATAGAGAAAACCATGAGAAAGTGAAAGAAGTTGAAAAATAAATAGGAGAAGGTTTGAAAACAAGAGAATTTTTTATACACATGAAGATAGTGATGGCCTTTCCCATGGTGAAGAAGGTGAGTATGATCAAGAATGTCAATTACTTATGGCATTTAAAGATATAAGTAGTAATGAGTTAGATGTCTTAGAAGAAAAGGATATTTTTATTGAAAAAAAATATAGGGATATATCAAATGTAGTGACAGTTACAGATGTCAGCAAATATTCAAGTTTGGGAGAAACATGCTTTCTATTGATCAAGAATGAAGAAGATGGTAACAAAGAATTATGAGGTATAGGTTTTTTTTTTTAACTACAGTCCATTTCCTTGTCTATGCAAAAATGATAGTGATGATGAAAATGAAACAATTGAACTTTCAATGATGGGTAAAAGTGAAAGTAAGCACTCTAAAGAGAAAACATATAAAAAAATGATGCCTCTAGAAGCAAAATATCGAGGCAAGTAAGAAACAACGAACAATGAAAATGTGCCTATGCTAAGCAAAGAAAATTAACAACAATGGAAAGAAAAGATGAAGTCTAATCTAATGAACCTTGATGTTTGGTATGTAGTATGCAATGGCTATACCAAGATTCCTTCATCTAAGAAGAAATCCATGAAGAAATCCCAAAGGAAGGTTCTTCATCAAGGGAACTACCAGGTAATCTTGTCTTTAACAATGTGTCAACCTTTCTTATGTCAAATGGAATTGTTGATTCAGAAGAAGAATGGTTAGAAGAGATTTTTGATCTTAGAACAAAACTTGATCTTGCTTTGAAAAAGATTGATAATCTTAGAGATAAGTTGTAGCCTTATGATAACAAGGATCATATTAAATCAGTAAATGCTAATGTGGAATATAAACAATATAATGAAGGTCTTGAAGCTATCGTCTCTCTAAGAGTAGATCTTGAAAAATCAGATAAATATAATGAATAACTACTTCAAGCATTTGAAGCACAAGAAAATGGGTTGAAAAAGGAGATTCTCAAATTAAAGCAACAAGTGGAGGAAGGAAGAAGGGCTAAAGAAGGTATCAAGAAGCAGTATCTAGAAAATGAAAATCAATATCAAAGAATGGAGGTTGACGTAAACATTCTAAAAGGAAAATTAGAAGAAAAGGATAAACATCTGCGATTTCAAGATAGTACTAATATTTTAGATAATATTCTTTATAGTCAAAGGTCTCCTGCCATCAAATCTGGTCTTGGTTTTCATGAAACTATTGAAGGAGAATCTAGTTCACAAGTTGAGGCAAGGAATTTAAAGAGTAACAATGCAAAACCTGAAATGCTCAACAAAGAGATAAGAAGTCAACCTGATCAACAACCAAGGAAAGTGAACCTTCAAAGAAAATCATTTACTCCTAATTATAAAAATGTTAATCGATTCTCTCCTCTGATCAATAATGTTGAATGTTCTATATGTCATAATTATGGACACATTGCAACCAATTTCAGAAGTAGACTGTTTCAAGCTAATAACTGCCTCATAGAGAGATCATCAGCTTCTAGGTAATTTAAAGGATATTGTTTTTCTTGCAATATATTTGGTCACAAAGCCATTGATTGCAATAGAAGGAATATGAAACAAAAATATTATGATTCCTTTGCTCATATAAGATGTTATGCTTGTAACAAGTTTGGGCATGTAGCAAAATAATGCAGGAACAAGTCTATGGATTGTCGTAGACAACATGATAACAAACCAAATAAGAATATTAATGCCATAAGACCTAAAAAAGATGGATCCACCAACACTTGTCATAACAAGCAAAAAGAAGAAGAACATATCAGGTGTGGTCTTGCACTTTGTTCATTTAAAGAAGACGATGAATGGAATATAGATAGCATATGATCTCATCACATGACTGGAGATAAGAGTAAGATGGAGTCTATCAAGAAAAACCAATATGGTAATGTTATTCTTGGAACTAATGTTCCAACAAAATTTCTAGGAGAGGGTAAAGCCAAAATTAATAAACATAGAGGAGTAGTTGATACTTTATTAGTTCAAGGACTAAAGAAGAATATTCTAAGTGTAGTTCAAATGGCAGATAAAGGAAATATAATTGTTTTTACATCAACTAAGTGCATGGTTATGGATGAAGAAACTGGAAAAGTCATAGCAAGAGGATGTAGAAACCCAGACAAATTATATGTTCTTGAAGAACAAAATTCTCGCAGATATAAGGATTCAGACTGAAAGTAAAAGAAGATGGTGCCCATTGCAGTCCATTATTCTTAAAAGAATACTTATAATAGTGACTGAAGAAGTGATGTGAGGTACATGACCTCATAAGAACACAAGATGATTATCAGGTCCTTAGGATCAATGATGTATAATCTCAGGGGGCAATACATATTTTGCCTTGATGATGATTCTTATGATTGTTTTGATATTCATGTTGCTTATACTACTGACAATGCATATGGTGTAGTAACAATGAACATGTACATATAGTACAGGCTCAAGGGGAGCTGAAGTTGTGAAGTTTCAGTATTTCACTTTCTGTACGCAGATCCTATGAAGACAAATCACGTATATATGCATGTTTTGATCTGAACAATGGCGTATGTTTTGCTATGATGTAGAAATAATGAGACAAACTTAGGAAAAGGCTCTCATATGCTTCAAACAATTATTATTTGGCTCATTAGGGGAATTTTGAGGTCTAAAATGGGCCTCCTAAGAAAAATGTACAACAAAAATAAACTTTATAAGAACCAATAGGATTTAAGATGATGATGTCAACCATGGGGGATGATTCACCATTTTTGGAGTAAAAAAGTAAAAAGATTAAAAAATAATTTAATAATAAAACTACTTTTTCAATTTGTATTTTCAACTTATCTCCCTAAGGTTTTACTCAAAATTTGAGCAGGAGTACTCGTTGGATGAAAAATTTAATTCCTCATCCAAAGAGTACCCATGTTGCATACTTTTGATGGACATTTCTACACAAAAGAAATGAGAAATACATGAAAAAACGTGATTATAATCACGTTTTTCATGTATTTCTCACCTTTTTTGTGTAGAAATGTCCATCAAAAGTATGCAACATGGGTACTCCTTAGATGAGGAATCAAATTCTACATGCAACGAGTGTTACCACTCGAAACTTGAGTAAACCTGTAGGGACATAAGTTGAAAATACGAGTTGAAAAAGTAGTGTTTTCTTTTTTCCCTCTAAAATTTGATGATGTAATCTAATATTATTTTATTATTTCCACTATTATTTTATAATTTCCTTAGGATGCCCATTTTAGACCTCAAAATTTCCCTAATATTCATGTTCTAACAGATGATGGTTACAGTCTATTGATGCTATTTAGTAGTGGTTTTGAATTTTATAAGTTGTTGATGCCTAGATGATGAATTGATTGATGATGATACTTTGATGTTCTTACTGATATATGAGATAATATGATCAGATTTGACAGTGAACAATTGACACGGGTTCAGGGGGAGCATTTTCTATGCTTCTAATAATGCATTGCTGGCATTATGTTTGCTTTAGAATTCCTTGGTACATAATGATGTTTATCAATGGTAATGTTGCTTATGTTGTTGAAGCTCTTAAATGATGATGCATGAGTTGCTAATTATGGTTGATGCTTATCAATTGTGTAAAGAACATGTAGATCTTGCTGATAATGTTGCTATCATGGATTAAACCTATGGGATGAGTACTTGATTATGATGTCTGTTTGAGTTGCATATTGGTGAAATAGCTCTTGATTAAGTGGTGTTAGTGTTATAGTTCTTATTGCATGAAGAAAATGGTGTTACTACAAGATTTCATGAGGAAATCTCCTAAATGCTACTATAGGAGACATGGCATACCTGGTCATAGGTTGATGGTATTAAAACTGCATTATCTTATCTTGAAAATTGATGATGAAATGTGCAAGTTGCTGCTGATAGATACTTAGGGTGTATATCCTACATAGTATATGATGGTTTCTAAAGACTATATTTGTCTTGCTTCCTCACTATAGTAGTATTTAGTCTTGGTTATGCATGTCATATCTGTCATTTGATGTAAAGGTCATGTAAAGACCTATGATGTAATTATTGTCAATTTTAGTCATGTATGGGCTATTGTGGTAAAGTATTTTTGGGCATGTGATGTAATTTGTAACCCCACTGTGGTTGGGAGTTTGATGAAATAATGAAAACCCATTGTGATTGGGTGATTGATGTAAGTTTCCTTTCTTGGTGATAAAGAAAGTCATATTCAGTTGAGTAATAGAGTCATGTACTTCATTGTACATCCTTTAGAAATCTTAGCATGTGCTGAGGGGGAGCATGGTCAGCATTCAATGTTCATACTCAACAATTCAGATCTACAATGCACAAGAGAGAAGCCTTCAGCATTGGTCATCCTTTTTCCCTTGATGTCAAAGGGGGAGAGTAACTTGGTGTTTGAAAATATTCATGCTTAGCTTGATGTGTCTTACAGGTATTTATAGGTAGTGGTGGCCAAACACCAAAGTGGTTACCATCAAGTCCAAAGGGGGATATTGTTGGCATTATGACTAATGTGTTGTCCTTGATGGAAACCTACTTGATGAGTTTCATTTGATGGAAACCTACTTGATGCAGATGTCAAAAAAATGTGTCTAAAATGTGAAATAGAGATTGGACAAAGGAATATCAGTTCAGAGATAGAGGAATGATAAAGATGAAGTTTGAAGATGTATATGCAGGTTTTGCAAAGCAAAGTCATGTATATCCAGGTTTTATAAAGCAAGTTCATGTACATAGTCAAGTTTGGTAAAGAAAAGCAGTGTATAAGTAGGTTCTACTGTACACTTGCATATATGAAGAAGAAAAGGCACGTACATATTCTGCACCATGGTATTCCAAATACCAAGGGTATTTACCATGGTATTGGCCTATAGTATTCAGCCCATTAACAGATATTTGATTCCGTCCAAGAATACCATTGGCACTAATATTGTTTTGACCTGTGCTATTGTCTAAGGGCTAAGCTATATAAGGAGATGAAGATCAAAGTGTTTAGTGTGCAAGTGATGAATATTTCATGAATAGTTAGACTTGAAGAAAGTATGCATGTAATGGGGATATTAATGATTTTCTTGATTTGAAACTACGGTTGCACCCAAGAATTTTATGATGGATTAGATCCAATAGATATGAAATGACAATATTGATTATGGGTTGATCTGTGAATGATAATTTTTTGACGTGTGATTATTCTATGTATGTCGAGATTCGGATATGTCTAAAGTTTTGTTGTGCAGCGAAGCGTTTGTGTCAATAATTGTAGATATGTACGCGGGTTTGATAACCTGAAAGACATGTACACACGCGGGTTTAATACTGATAAGTCGTGTATCTATTCAGATCTATGTGGGTTTGATTCTTGAGAAGCACATATACACGTGGAAATGTTTTGAGGAAAGTGCCTATATAAGCTAGGGTTTCGTTGGAAAAGATGTTTGATCAATTTAATCAATCTTTTTGTTTTTTCTGTTGTCTGTCAATGAAATCTTACTTGATGATCTGGGATTAACAGTGATGTTTTTATTGAGGAGTGATTCATTGAAGAATGATGAAGCTACTAGGTTTTTGTGATTGAATATTAGTGATGGTTATGTGATTATTTCATAATGATGAAGTGGATCTATGTATGATTCAGTGTTTATTTCTGAGTGACAATGGTTCAGTTTCAAGGTTCGATTTTTTGAGATATATATGTGAGTATGCTTCAAGGAAGTCACACATACTTATGGGTTCGCTACAGTAAAGTGGTGTATAAATTCTGATAGTTTATTGATCAGGCTTTCAATTGATTCAGTAAGTTGTGCAGTCTTTGGGTTTAGTATTAGTACTCTAGTTATAGTGATCTAACCGCTTTGTTTGTTTGATAATAAGTTGATTGATTTTGGTTTTATGATTTGTTGATTCAGTTGGTTCTGTGATTGGTTGGTTCAATGAATGAGTTGCAGTGATCTGTTTTTAGTTTTGATATTTTGTATTGGGCTTAAATGTTGGTAGTGAGTTCAGTCTGAAAATTTGATGAAACGTGGCCTACAAGTTGTGATGTTTTGTAGCAGGTGGATCCATTATGAAAATTTATGAAACGTGGTCCATGAAGGTGTTGAGGTTTGGATCCTTTAGTGAGGGAGTTGAAGATTCCTTCTAGTGGTAGCTGGTAAATCTGATCAGGAGATTGAAGCTTCCTTTTGGTGTGTGCCGTAAACGAGATCAGGGGGTTAGAGCTCCCTTCCAATGGGTGTTGGAGAATTAGAGAAGGTTGTAGCCTTCTACAAGTGTGTGCCTTCTTGCTGGCATGAGTCTGCGCTAGTAAAAGATTGTAAGAATTTTTTCTTTATAATAAAAAGAAGACAGAGACGACACCATCAATGGTTTTTTCCCACATTTGGTTTCCACCTAAAAATCCTGGTGTTCATGTGTGTTAATGTGTGTTAATGTGTTTCTTATGTGTGATGGTTTATTTTTTTCTTACTGCACATTGGTTACTATTTAATTAATGTTTGATGAGGTACTGATACACTGGCTCAAGTTAAACAAATGATGAATTAACTTAAAAGTAACTTTACTGGATATACGCTAGTTTTCTGCATAACAGTCACATACATACACTGGTTCCCTTCAGTAAAGTCACGTACATAAATATGGATATGAAGTTGAAAAGTTTAATGATTTTTAAACACTGATTCACCACCCCCCCCCCCCAAGTATTTTTCCCAACACCTTCCAAGACTTTCTATATGTTACTATATCATCAAAAAATACTAACAAAAATTTTCCAGGGAAGGGTTTGAAAATGGAATTCATCAAACCTTGAAATGTGGAAGATGCATTAGTAAGGCCAATAGGCATGACAAAAAATTCATAATGGCCTTCATCAGTTTTGAATTTTTTTTCATAATCTCTTTAGTGTTCATTCTAATTTGATGATATCATGGATGAAGATCCAGCTTGGTGAAGTAAATTGCTCCATCTAATTCATCCAAAAATTCATCAATGAAAGGAATGAGAAATTTAATTTTAATAGTGAGATTTTTGAGCTCCCTATGAGACATATTCCATGATCCATCCTTCTTATGTACTAATACTACTAGAGCAGAGAAAGAACTTTGGCCAGGTTGAATTATATCGGTCTCTAGTATTTCTAAAACCATACGTTCAATTTCACCCTTCTGGGCATAGCGGCATCTGTAAGGTATGATGTTTGGAGGAACACTTCCTAGAATCAAGTGAATAGCATGATGATGATCACAAATAGGTGGGAGACTATTGGGAGTCTCAAATACCTTGGAATGATTGTCAAGTGCTCTTTCGAGATCTAGAGAAATGGGAGACTTGGATGTTAGAACATATAGTGAGCATAATTGTGCAATTACACCTTGTTGTTTCTTCTTTAAAAGCTTTGTTATGCCATTAGAGATTATCATCTTACCAAGTTTCCCATCAATACCAATTAATTCAATTTCCTTTCCTTCACAAAAAAAATTCAAAAGAAATTCTTGAAAATTAAAATCTATGGTCCATAATTATTGTAACCATTGGACTCCTAATATAATATCAACACCACCCATTGGAATGTTAATCATTGGAATATTCAATACATATTCCCCAATGGTTAGATTGATATTATGGCACTTTCCTGAGCAATTTATAGTTCCTCCATCTGCAGCCATCACTTTACACTCTAGTGATAGGTATAGAAAGAAATTCAAATCCTTGGCTTTCTGACAATGAATAAAGTTATGGTCACTACCTGAATCAATAAATATTGTTACCCTTTTCTTATTGATATATCCTTTTATCTTGAGAGTTTGAGGAGTGGTAATTCCCGCTAACCCATTACAATATATGGTTGAATTCATTTCTTCATTTTCAGCCCTTGGTGTTGGTTAATCCTGGCGTATATCTTCTTCTTTTGATGTTTCTTGTTCATTTTGTTCCTCCTCTTCACAATATATGTAAAATGATTTCTTCTCAACACACTTATGACCTTCAATGTATTTTATATCACAACTATAACAAATCCCATTTGATCTTTTTACTTCCAGTTGATGTGGTGTCAACCTTGTAGGTTGTGGAAGGCTAGGAGTGACAACACTTTCATATTTATAGTTGTGAGTAGCATACCTCCTTGTTGCAATAATTTTTCTTTCAACTTTTCTTGTCACCTTCAATGCATTCTCCAATGAATTAGGTTCCCAAAGGTGAACCTCATATTGGATGTTATCCTTTAAAGTCCCTGTGAAAACATTAATCATATGCTCCTATGGAATATTAGTTACCTTGATGTTCAATATTTAGAAGTACTCAATGTGCTCCTCCATTGAACCCTTTTGTTTGAAATTTATCAATTTTCTAAAGAAGGTGTTTCTCTTTGTATCGTCATAATCTGTTATCAATTCCTCCGTAAAAATTGACCAAGTGAAAAGTGATTTATGATAACAAATCTATCAATACCACACAAATTGATTAGGTTCTAAACATAAAGATTCAATGCATACCTTTTGTGTGTGTTTCACATCATGTAGATCAAAAAATTGCTCCATTTGTAGTATCCATGTTACTGGATCCTTGCCATGAAAATTCCTCATATTGATCTTTCGAATATGGTTGGCCTTCAACCCAAAATTGGAGTCTCTAAAACCATGATTCACATTATGTTTGTTCTCATAATGAATGTCATGCACTTCCTTGTCACCATTAGGAAGCCTTTCTTGTAGCAACTTTATCAAACCTTCCATGTATGCTTTTAAACCTTCCATGTCCCATTTTAAACCATTCATGTTCCCTTTTAATCCATACATGTCCCTTTTTAGTTCATATTTGGCGGCTCTTTAATAGAGTGAAATTTTTTGCACTTGGTCCTGTAATTTTGATTTATCATGTTGAATTTCTTCCTCTTCATGTGTCATAGTGGAGCTTTCTGACGCCTTAATCGGTGTAGAATTTTTAGTTTAGGAGGCATTTTGGAACTAATTAATGATTTATATGCTTCACTGTTGCCTTTGAATCACTTCAAACTGAATTTTCAAACAAAAGTTATGCAAATTTAAAAATACACACCTTTTAGAGCTTGATTTTGAGCTTGTTGATAAGGCTGACCTTTAAATTGTTGTATCTCTGTGATTTCGGCCTCCCAAGGTCTAAAATTTCATCCTATGGTATCCCTCCATGTATTATTTCCAACCCCACTATTTTGACTGAGATTGGATTCTTCAAGGTAAAATTATGCCAATTCGCTCGTGATGACCTGATTATGGACTAGTTCAGTAGAACAAACTTGTATGGAATGCCATGTGTCACTATTTTAAACTTCGGCCCTAAAAATAGTACTTAAGAAAATAAAGTCCATGCAATTTCAATCACATTTTACAAAATTCAATTCCAATTATCGAAGAGAAATTTATGACAATTTTTCCCTAGAACACATGTTTGTGACTGAATTTTGGAGCATGCAAAAACCCTAACTTGCTCGGACCATATCTCTAAGAATATAGCGAAACAATATATGAATTTTTTACATGAAGTTCACCAATATTTTGAATCCATGTGGTAAAATTTTCAGTTTTTGAATTCTCGCGAAAAGAAAGTTAGCAAAAATACGAAGATGAACTATTTGAAGCAGCGAAACCATAGAATACAAAGCTTTGATATGAAATGTTATGTAACCAGATCACAAAAACAAAAGAAAAATTAGATCAATGACTTGAAATAAGCCTCTTCAAGGGGGAAATATCCTTTTACATCACATAAATGAACAATTCTTGGATAATTTAAATGACAAGACCTCTTTGGTATTTATAGGAGTTTAAAGGGTCGAAATATAATTATGGCTTACATAACAATAATAATGTAAGGACACATAATAAAAATAGTGGGTTTCTATGAGGCACAATAATAACAAGTTCTATGTGGCACAACAATAACAATATGGGAGCTACAGTAGAATTATAGGGACCTAACATATTTTGGTAGATTTTATGTTTGGGAGCATTTGATCATCTGGGTTCTTGTCTTTTGTTCGATTTTTAATTTTAATTTTTTGATTTGGAAATAGTTTAGTTTTTCTTTATATGCTATATCTTAAATCTACTACCAAATGCATTCATTCTTTTTGCTCCTGGTTTTGTAGGTACATTTGAGGGTTTTTATGTCCAAGTTTTCTCTATGGGTGTTTTGTAAGTTGTCGTCCCTGTCAACTTGGCCTTTTGAACTCTAGGGTTTAGCATTCTTAGTTCCTTCTAGAATGGATCAATTGTTTCATGTATATTTGCACTGATAGGTGCTCTATAGCCCAATACATGAGGGAGATGTTGTCACATAACGTTACATTAAAAAATTAAATGTGTGTGTGTGTGTGTTGGCTAATATATGTATATGCGAGAGATGTTATGTGTAACGTTATATTATAATATATATATATATATATATATATATATATATGAGGGAGATGTTGTGTGCAACATTACGTTATAAATAATTAATAATGTTACTTAAAAAATTATTAATAAATGTATCGGCTAATATTGAGTAATTCAAAGAAACATTAAGTATCAAAGAACATTAGGTATTAAATTCACTTATCAATCCAAAAGCAAATAATATTAGGCATTATATTAGTTTATCAAAGGGCAATCGGGGATAACAAAGTGCATTCTGATTTAATTACACAGATTTTGTAATAACCAAATAAATTTACATTTTTCCAAGTTTAGTTTTAGGTCATTTATGATGGTTTGTTTTCTATTTAATTTTAAATTTCGATTAACTTTTAACCAATTCAACAATTTTTTTTAGAAGCTACTATTTTTTCTCAGATACAAAAGAAAAAGAAAAAACTTTTAAACTGCAATGTTTCAATCACAATTGATGATCAATCACAATTGATGATTCTCAAAACTTCTAGAGACAACTTTCCACATAGGAAAATGATTAATAAGGGAAATCCAAAGATAAATAAGTTACCTCATCTTTGAAAAAGTTCATGAATCAGGGAAATTTACATACGAATATTTTTAGATGATCAAAATAGGGGAAATTGACGAAGCTAAAAGATAACAAATACTCTTAAATGTTTTTGCACGAATGGCCAAAAGCTTAGCAAAGGTGGCAAAGAAAACATTGTGATATGAGAAAGGAAAACAACATTTCTCAGCAGAATGACTAATTAATCATTGAAAACTGCAATATTAGAATAGAGGGTTAAGTTGAGTATTTTTCATGAAATTCAATCCATTAAATTTAATAGGACTGAGCAGTAAAAGGCCCTTGATCTCATCATTTGTGGGCTGTCCTCCTTCGTCATCCCCATCATTTCTAAAAGCCAAAAAAATACTTAGAAAATCGGTCTTCCCTATGTTGCACGGTGCAACTTGGTGCTCCTTTATCATCTTACTTATGAACTCATCAATACTTATGTAAACTTACATCTATAATATAATCAATAAAGTTTAGGGTAGTATATAAGATTATATTAATATATTTCATCCTATATTAGTATCCAGTTTTTTATGCTACATTAAGAGATAGAATTTTCTATTTAATAGCCTTTTAAATTTAGATTTATATTAATTAAGAGATATAAATCTATATTAATTCATCTTAATATATTGTATATATTAAATATGAATCTCTAATATAGATATCTAATATTTAATAGATATATTGAATTTCATCTCTTAATATATATTAATGTCAAGTGGCTCATGTTATTATAGGTATATTTATATGTTATATATTAATTCTAGAGTTAATATTTTATCTTATATTTGATATTAACATAGGATTATATTAATATATGCTTTATCGATTCATTAATTTATTGGATTAACATTCATTAATAAAGTTTAGGGTTAGATTATCACTATTTAAGTTTCTAAAGAAAAAAAACAATAGATTAGAGCGATAACTATAGCAACAATATAAATTATTGTGAAAATTAAAAAATTGAGGAATATGATTTAATTATTAATTCATATTTTCCATAAAAATGGATGTGTATACATATAAATTATTAGTCCATTGAAAAATATCTAATGTAATGTAATTGCATTGATTTTAGTGAATAATATTGGATTGCATTAGTTTAAGTATGATTGAATTAATTATTGGATTGACTTCAGTGAATACTATTGGATTGCATTAGTTTAAGTGTGATTGAATTAATTGATTGCATTGATTTTAGTGAATACTAATAGATTGCATTAGTTTAAGTGTGATTGTATTAATTTTAGTGAATATTATTGGATTACATAAGTTTAAGTGTGATTGAATTAATTGATTGCATTCATTTTAGTGAATACTCTTGGATGCATTAGTTTAAGTGTGATTGAATCAATTGTTTGTCTTACTATTGGGTTGTTTTGATTTGAATATATATACCAATGGATCTACAACCCAATATGAGAGAGATGTTGTCACATAAAGTTACATTTAAAAATAGTAATGAAAAAAGAAATTATTGTTGACCATAATTAAAATGCTTCAACTCGCATGTTAATTTTACATAACTTTATATTCGAGATACAAAGTAAGAAAAAGTTAAAAAAAAAATTATCTTTTAGTCTAAGGGAGAAATGTAATTTATTCACAACTTAATATGGAGAACACATCATGTAATATCAGTAATATTTTCAGTCAACCATAAGTAAAATATTTCAATGTTCACAATAAATAACATAATTTTATATCTACTTTATATAGAGAACAATGAAGTAATATAAATTTAAAAATTTCTTATATTTTTATTTTCCATAACTAGGGAGATGTGTAATTTATTTCATTTTTAATATGGAGTTGATATATAGGATTTTAAAAATATCAATAACAAAGAAAAGTTTAATGTGGGTTGTAAATAAAATATTTCAATATGCAGGTTGAGTAAATTTTTTTTACATGAAACACACACACACACACACACACACACACACACACACACACACACACACATATATATATATATATAGAGAGAGAGAGAGAGAGAGTTCTTATTCCATTAATAGTTGCCTTCTAATTCATTGTATGAAGGATATTTGTAATTCTTTCAATTGTTAATATGGATTTGATATGTAAGCTTTTCAAAAATATTAATAATAAAAATAAATAAATGTATGCATACAAGAAAAAATATGAGGGGTCATTTTTTAACATTTTAATGTAGTGAACCTGAATTATAAATAAAATATTTCAATGTCAACTAAACATATATTATACCATCCTAGATCCATCTTAACTCCAGATCTACCAAGGGTCAAGAGGGATCAAATCTCTTTTCACTCTAAAAGATGATTGCATCTCAAGAGATTTGATTGAAAATTTTTATTTCATCATTTTACTTTATTAATACTCTCTATTTTCTTAATATACTAGGGTAACTAATCCATCTTAAAAATAAAATGATCAATGTTGAATTTTGTGCAACTAAGGGAGAAATTTCCCTAGAAAAACACTCTATGAGTTAACCCATTTCACCCTTGAAGCGAATTATTTCTCAAGTGAAAATTATTTTTATAGTTGCAAAAGTTATTCCAAAATTGTTTTATAAAGGTATTTTGACATGTGCAAAATAAAATCACTTAAGTGATCTAATTTGACATTTGCAAAAATGGATCACTCTAGGAGATTCCAAAAACCTAATTCAAGTTAGGGATTGCCTTAAAAGTTCCTATATATTGAAGAGAATAATTCATTTGAAACACATCGAGTTCACTCTCTCTTACTTTGGTGATCTAGCTCTTGCATTGGTGATCAAGCCCTCCTATCAGTAATTTATCTCTCTTATTATTAGCATATCTATTGTAGATTTGCAGATCTTTGATTGTCAGTGGTAGATCTCTTATCATCATTAGCAAATCTTTTATTATTAGTGGCAGATCTCTTATCATCATTGGCGGATCTCTTATTATCAGTGGAAGATCTCTTGTCATCATTGATGATCTCTTTTGCATTGGTGATAAAGCCCTTGCATTAGTATTTTATCTCTCTCACTATTATCATGTTTATTGGAAGCATGTTATTTTGTTTCATCATTGGAAGATCTAACGGAGATTTCTCTCTCGCATTTATGGAAATCTATTTCTTGCCTTATTGTTTGGCATATTTCATATTATTGGGAAGATATCTATCTTGTATTATGATTGGTGGAAGATCCCCCTTTTATCATTTTTTACAGATCTCGTATTAAAAGTCTCATCCTCTTGCACCTAGAGGATATTTACTTATTATTTGTGGCCAAATCATCTTATTGTGAAGGTGTACGGTCTTGGATTTATAGCACGCATCTGGAGACTTGTCGCTCTCATTTGTGAAAGCTAATCTTCTTCTCGCACTTGCAATTTTGAAGTTGATTTTCAATTCATTAACACTCATCTTAAAGCACAATCTTTGGAATATATTTTTCTCATATATGTGGCTAGATCACTTTGCACTAAAGGCTTTTTTTTTTTAACTCGCATTGAGGCTTATTTGTCATCTGCTGACATACCTATTGTAGATCTCATATTCGCACTTGTAATATTTGTTGAAGGATTTAACAACCTGTTCTTCTACATTTGTGATTAGATCTCACACTTTAGAAGATCTTTCCTAGTTTGAAAAGGGGTAATGTTGATGTCATTGAGAAAATAGTTTTGTACTCTGATTATGTATCTCTACTACAAATTTGATGAAGATCTAATAGAAGAATATTCTTAAGGGGTTTTCCACCACAATGCGGTTTTTCCTTAGTCTTGGACCAAATTTTTGTCTTACTGTTCATTAACCATATTCTATATAGCTATTGGTTATTGTCTACACATAAAGGTTGAATATCTAAGATAATTAATTGCAAAATTGCAAAATTTAACACATAAATGGAACCAGCCTAGATCCATATTAACTTTGGATCTATCAAGTGTCGAGAGGGATCAAGTATATCGAGGTGAAAACTCCTTTTTGAGTGCAAAAATTGAGGAAAGATTTTCACTTTGAGAGATTTGATACCTCTCGACACTTGATAGATCTAGAGTTAAGATAAATATAGGTTGGTTAATTTAAAAAAAATAAAAATTCTTCCTTTCTTTCATATTAATCTATTTTTTGTGGCTAGATTTTTTTTGTAACCCTAGAATTTCCATGACATTGAACATTTATTAACTTGATTCGATCTTATTAAAATTTAGGTTTTTATAATTGTAAACCCTAACCCTTCGGGTATGTATGGCTACATTTTTCTTTTTTTGGAATGAATTCAGACCTGAACATAGGTCACGACAACTCATGCAGATGCATAGAGATAGCCATGGATTTTATTTTCTACTTCTTCTTTTTTTACCCAAATCTTTGTTAAATTTTCCAGCTAGGGTTTTTAACCCTAAAAAGGCATACATACAAAATTATTTATGTAACACTATTTAAGTTCCTTTCTTAGTTACACAATGGAATTTTTCTACAGGGTTTGTAAATATTTCTATTGTTTAGTTTTACCGTGCACATGTATTATTTTTACTATAATAGGGTTATAAATTTCTTCCTATATAACCCTACTAATTTGGTTCTTGTACAATACCGGTGTATGGTTAGGCATCTTGTGTCCTAGATTTCATTCATGTAAAATCCTTAATATTCCTTCCACATATTTTTTTATAATTTCCCTATAACTCTTTTAGTATTTTCATACACACACACACACACACACACATATATTTGGCAATTTCTTGCAGCTATTCAGGTATTTATAGTTCTATGAAAAGTCTTGGAGTTTTTATTTTGCTACAAAAAATTTAAAGTCTTCTTCTTGCTTATGGAAGTTTTTACCATCGTTTACTAGGTCGGGTGGCCCAAACCCTTGCTTTCCTCTTCTGCTTGAGCATGATTGTTGTGTTAGGGAGAAAAAAATAGGGCTTTCAGTCATGATTTTATATTAGTTAAAAACTTGTTTTCTTTTTCAAAAGTTACTTTCTATCAGGAAGTATGTTATTTAATGACTTTAAGCCTAAGATGTAATGAGATTATAGGAAAGCTATGTCCCATGTTTTTTGAAATACATATATATTTTATGTTGGTTGTTCTTTTACGGTCATCTGTGACCCCCTACTGTATTCTATTCACAATGACTTTAAAGCCATTGATTTTGAAATTTTACCGAAATGTATATACGAAGTTTTTTTCAGGCGTGTTTATTTCCTTTATGTTATAAATACATATTTGAAAGACTTTATCAATTTCTGCTCAAGTACTGCTTTTCGTTTATTTATTTTATCGGTCATACTTACCATGGATAGTTTATACATACATATAGGAATACTCTATATCTTATTGTAATATTCTAAAATTATATTCTAGGAGATATGTACATCTATATTTTATATATATTATATGTCTTTACATGTCTTTATATATATATATATATATATATATATCGCTTTGTTGTCTTGTTTTGTCTCCCAGAAAAATAATATTTTTTTCTAGTTGCTCTTATGTTTTTGATACCATTTACTCTTATACTAGCAGAGTAAATACTTAGAACCCATTCCGTGCAAATAATTGAATTTCTTATACTTGTATTTTCATATATGAATATAATTTAAATTCTAAAACAGACCAGTTCCATTCAATTACATATTTGCTTTTGTACAAATATTATTGTACTTGTATGCACTAAATATATACAATACATAAAGTAAATTGCTTTTTAGACTAATTACTACTTAATTCTTTTGTACAAGTATCTAAGGCATACATAAATGCATATAAAATGAAACACAACAGTAAGCAACATAATCTAATATCATTTTACATCATTAAGAAAATCATCCACATAAATGAGCTTCATGGTACCAACTTGATGATATACATATGGAAACTAAAATTGAAGTTGTCCCCTCGAGCACTAAGTTTGCAAGCTTTTACTTTTGTCTCACTTTTTTCATGTTCTTGCCTCTCACCAAATTAGCTATGTGTGACTCTTCTTAGCAAGATGACCAAAAAGTAGATTACCCTCCTACCATTCAATTGGTAGTTGGTAACTACCTCCACCTCACCTAATAGGTGGCAGGTAGTTACTAGCTCATTTATGAGCTCCACTTCCCCACTCTCAAAGACAACCTCTTATCTTTTAGGGAAGTTAATGATCAATTACTTCAATGATCATTAGTAATTTAATAATTTAGATTAAATGCCTAGGGCTTATTGAGTGGTAATCAATATCAATAATTACTAGCAGCATGTTGTAGCGACTACAATCACCCTCCAAAATTTTGCCAATGCTTTGTTTTGGAGCCTCCCTCCTCAAATCATAGCAGCTCATCTTACGCTGACCTCGGTACTTGTGCTTTAATTGAGTTTTATCTTCTTCTTACGGCTTTTGTTTTCTGAATTTATTTTCTGTATAACTCGTAAGTCGATCTCTTGACTTGGTTTTAACCCGATTCCAGGCTTGCCTTAGTGAGCTGCGCAATCTTTGAGGGCAACCAACCTTCATTCCAGGAATTGCGCAATCCAAGCCAACAGTGAGCCTTCAGCTCCAAAGCTGCACAGAGCTAGCTGAAAACTTTCCTTCAGCTAGGAAACTCTACAGAGCATGAAAGGCAGGGTAGGCCACTCAGCCCAGAAATTGTGTAGAAGCTTTCCCTCAGTATTTGCATCATGCATAAGCTAGTGAGTTGTCCAATTACCCAAGAAACTGCGCAATCTCTCCATGCATGCATGGCATATTTTCCCAAAAAATAAAAAATAAAAAGAAAAAAGAAAAAAAGCATCCCAAAAAATAGGGATCCATTTTTAGCAGTCAGAGTTACACTTGAGTTATTTTTGGAAACTGCCGCAAAGTGTTGCTTTTTCCTCGATTTTTGGCCTTCATGTCATAAACCCTAAATCGACCAAATCTATTTAATGGATGCCCCCCAAACTCATTTACACATTCAATCTTGGAGCTCTATCATTCCCAATGAGATCTAGGAAACTTCGGCATAGTCATCGCAACTTTTCCAGGTAAGTCTTGATTTTCTAGTCTTTTGATGCTTTTTCTCTCGCTTTTGTGTGCTTGCCTTGTGAGAGTGTTGTTTTACCCATTTATTGAAATACCGCTGACAATTTGATTTGTTTTAGCTTATAGAAGTGTTGCTTTAAATTTTTCATTGCCTTTCTTAAGTGTCACATGAATAACCCATTTTTTGCACTAATAGTCATGGTTGCGGCGACTCTCTCCACATGCTTCATTGTTCTATCATTTGATTGATTCCAACACATTTTTTATTTGCATACATCATCATTCACTCAGATCTTCACCAACCTTTACTTCTACTTTCATATCTTCTCATTTTCATGTTTCCATTGGGAAGATCTAAGCTTCCTTGGTCCAGATCTAGCTCCTCCTGGCATGCACTGTGCATTTCTGGATCTCAAGGCTCTGCCTTAGCTCCAGGAATTTCACAGAGGCTGCCAAGCCTTATATCCAACTGCGCACTATGCACTTCCAGGAGCCAGTCCTGAGTCTTGGCCACTAGGATTGCACAATGCACAGTCCCAACTAGCCTAATCTAGACAGAACTATACATTGCGTAGTTCTAGTCAGCAGCACCTCCCCACTGTCAGCTAGGACTGCGCAATGTACGGAACCAGCTGGCAGTCATTCACCTCTGAGAGTCAGTATTGCGCAATTCTTCCCAGCAGTTTCCCAGTTTGTTGTTTGGTATGTTCTTGAAGTGATTTTGGTTTCTCGCTAATATTTTCATGTCATGAGTGTCCTGTCTATCTCTAGGTACAATATTTTTTGAGAAAATATCCAACAGTTACAAGTAACATGGATTCCAAGAGAGTTGCATCAAAGGATACTATTGAGAGTAGCATTAGATAAGTAGTTGAACAGGTGTCAGTGAATTTTACAATTTATGCAGACTCTTGGTTGTTCATTGAGAAGGGAATGAAGTTAACATGGTAGGAAATCAAGGATATCTTTGCAGGGGACTTTAAAGAAGATCTATAGGATCGGAAGATGCATGTCACTATCCACCGATCAAACTTACATAAGGTTGCATGCAAGTACCCCACCTTTCCTTGTGCAGACATCATTCACTTGATTGTCTCACACACAAATCCTGGGACTATGACATTGAGCAGTGCCAGTGGAACACGACTTGCTACCTTTAGGATAGAGAATTATCATCATATGCATCACTTACCTCAGCCAGTGAACCACATTGAACTTTTCTATGCCTCCCACAGTTATGTAAACACCAGAGATATTATAAAGTGATGGGTGAAAGAGCTGTCGAAGTTAAAATCCACACCTAATCATGTTTACAAGATGAA
Source organism: Pinus tabuliformis (assembly GCA_031772625.1). Classification (NCBI taxonomy): domain Eukaryota; kingdom Viridiplantae; phylum Streptophyta; class Pinopsida; order Pinales; family Pinaceae; genus Pinus; species Pinus tabuliformis. The sequence goes on from CM062820.1 coordinate 838,300,249, forward strand.
GTCACTCAGAAATTCCTACCATTTCTTGATCATCTTTGTGTTGAAGAAAATTTAACTAGGTTTGATATTTATACATGCAATTTTGATCTTTGTATTTGTAAAGAAAAGAAATATTATTTTTGTAAATCATATGAATGAGTTTCTTGCTCATTCCATAGGTCTAGGAAAGTGAAAGAGTCAAAATCATGAGCTCTTCTTGAGCATATTTTTAATGTATATGAAGCTACCTAGTTTCTAAGAACAACCCTCCAAGACCAACATAATCCTCCTGAAGACAAGCAAGAAAAACGATGGAAAACTCTGTCACGTTGGCTAGCAAAATAATTTAAATTGAAGTCATGTCGGCTAGCAAAAGAGACACAATAGATCACTTGGTTATGTTGGCTCATTATGGAGGCATGACCACTATATATACCCACCTAGGGTCACCGCAAATGGAAGGAACAAAATCTCGCATTCTCTGAAGCAACTCGGATAAGAACAAGGTCTGCAACTCCGCATATATTGAAGAAGTATATTCTCGGATGGGATAATTAGGAGCAGGATCTCAGTGATAAGGTACAGTGATACCTTCGCATTCCACTCTGAGATCTCAGTTAAGTTCAAGGTGTTGGAACTTGGATGGGTACAAAACTATGTCTCTTCGCATAAGGATAAGTCTTCAGATAATATCACTGTGATTTCAGATAAGTACTATTATGATGATTACCTTCTCGACATAAGTCTAAAGACAAGGGTCTTAGTGCTACTCTTTGTAGTCATAACCTTAAGCATAGTTATGATCTCAATGGTGACTCTGTCTCAAGGATATAATCTCATCGAAGGGGTAGCTATGGTGAAAATAGTGAATATATCGATGGTGCAGACATAGTGATGATCTCGAAAAATGTGCACTGATGATGATGATTTCAGAAGTATGAAGAAAAGGATTAATGTCTTGGTGTTGCAGTGGCTCAGTCAGTCAAGGGTCATGGTCTTAGTGTTCATCAATTGGAATCTCTTTAAGAAGAATAGTGTGTGGGTTTTCCTCTCCAAGAGGGAGAGGTTTTGGCCCTACCAGAATGCCAACCTCTTGTGTTCTTGTGTCTTTGTTTTGGTAGCTATTTGATGAAATAAGAAACACACACTCTAATAATGTCAAAGAGAAGATTGTGCTAATAAGAAGATTAAAAATTCCTCACAAATAGTTATCAAGTCAAGAAGAATATTATTAACTACATGTGCCTCATACTCTTCAACATGGTATCAGATCTATGGGTGCAGTCTAAGGAATGGCATAAAAGAGACACTAAAGGATCAGTTTCAAGAAGGACATCACAACAAGTTGAAGGAATTGAAAGATCAGTCTTCAACAAATAGTATTCAGTAGCAAGACAATTCAAGACCAATCTTAGTGAAGTCTCAATATTCATGCTTAGAAGTGTCAAGACTCTCGATGACACAGAACAATGACATATTCGAAATCCTCTATCAGTGTTGATGAGCACAGAAAAGTATAAATCCTTGCTATATGAACTTGGTAAATAGCCTATCTTAGTGAAAGAGAAGTATCCACTATATTGACACTCTTGTGTTCTCTGCCCCAATAAGAATAGTGTCTTGACATCAACACACTCATTGTCTTGGTCTCCTTTTAATCAAACTCTTCAACATATTTTCGGCATGATCATGATGATACTCTTATAGACTTAACATATTCATCTTGATATTTGTTTAGGTAATTTCTTGACATAAGAATAATGCTCTCGAAGATCCTACAAGAAACACACAATTTTGGTCTGACAAAACTATATCCACAGTTTGATAAACTAGTACAGCTCGATGAAGTATTACATAAGCATGGTAATCTCAATACTCCTCATGATGCTTAGTTATTGAGGATCTCGGGTAAAAGGAAATCGTTTGATTAATCCCTTACAAGTCCTCGATACAAGGAGAAATTTATATCTCGACATAAATTATAATCTCAGGAAAACAAAAGTATTGTTGGTGCTCATAAACTTAGGAAAAGAAGGCAGGTTTGATGATCACAGTCACATCCTCGGTAAAGACTTCTGTGAAATAATAATAAACGCAAATTACATTCTCAGTCAAGGTGCATAAGTTATGATCTCAATAAAAACTATGAAGAGACAACCATGATCTCGATAGATCAAAAGGTAGGTCTCCAATACATATCTCAATAAAAACATAGTGATGAATTCGGTGACAAGTTCGAGCTCACAACATAGTGCACAATTCGAAAGAACAACACTCATGGACATCACTGTCTCGGTACAGTATCAATATACTTGTCACAATTTCGAATTTGATCTATATACATGATCTCAATAGCATGATGCTCGGATCAGAACATGAATTTGTTGATGTTGAAGTATAATAAGGGCCACTTGTGGGATGGCAGTATCATGAGCATGTCAACAATATGTTCAATATAGAAGGAGTCGAAAGAACCATGAAGAAGAATTAGGAATCAAGATGATCTCAAGATCATAAAGCAGTTTCGGTGATGACAAGATCAAAAATATCGTGGTGTTAGAAGGTCTCCAAAGAAGTCTTGGTAAAAGGATACTAGAAGTTCATGATAGGAAGTTCAAGCAAAGGAAGCATCAAGGTGAAGATCTCCTCTTCACATGTCAAGTAAGTATCTCTCATTTTTTATCAATTCTTTACTTAATGAATTCAGTTTTCAAGGGAATGGAAATTGTAGAGAATAGTCATAATCCTCATAACAAGGTCCTTGCATGAAATAAGGACAATAGTTATAGTCCTCATAGATGAATGAAGTCATTGAATAAGGTTTCCTTTGAGTTCATGAATGTAAGCATTAGGGAATCTAGTAGAGGAATCATGAAAATTATAAGAATATTCATGTCACTAGATAGGATGAAAGGAGATGAATAAGAGGGAGCAGAAATCTTTAAATTAGTCTCTCTCTAGAAGTGTCTTTTTAGGCTCCTAGATCCTACATAGAATGTGACTACAATATATTATAGGATGTGCTGTAACATCATGAAAGGAACTAGATCTTGTGACATCATCACGAGGGGGACTAAATTTTCAAGAATAAGTAAGATACCTCAGTCAAAGAAGGAAATTTGTAGGGAACAACTATGCAAAAGTCAAACATTTAAAGAAGGCTCTTCATACAACAAAAGGGAAACATGTGCTGGATAGGGATCTTTAAGATACTCAAGATTCTCTGATGGAATCTTCACTAGAATATTCACTAATCCAGGGATGAAGCAAGTGTTTCAATAGAAACTTCAAACTGTGAAGTTCATGAATAATGATATGATGACGTAAGAGCAGTTCAAGGGGTTGAAGATATTTCAATCAAGGAAGCTGCTAAAAGAAGCCTGGACAACCTAAAAGGTAAAATGAAGTATGTATACTTGCATTTAAGTTTTATAATGACATGTCATATGGTTGTAGATCAATACCTCTATCTTGAGAAACATGATCGAAGGAAAAAGATCTCCTACTCTGAAAGGATGCAAAAAAACATAAGTCACACTAGATGAAATCAACATAATATGTCCTCATATGAAGTATGAGGTGATTAACTATAATGGATAAACTCTTATTAAAACTTTTGATGGAATGTGTGAGGAGATCATGATAAAGATAATCAACATGCAAAAGAACAAGAATATTTAAATAGAAAATCTCCCAAAAAGATATCAAGACTCTGATGAAAGTATGAAAAAGATGAAGATCCTTGGTAATGGATATCTTTGGGAGATATGTCAATATGTGTGCAAGATGCTGATACCTACAGAAAGATGTCGTGCTAAAGAGCCGCCTAGTAAGGTACATTTTGATTTAATGATATACTTGATTTATTGAATAATATCTGGATAAGTTCATGCAGGGCTATTTACAAGTACAAATAGCATTCATGTGATGAATGGAAGAATCATGATGAGAAAGAAGTATTCATATGAAGAAGGCTCCAAATATGAAGAAGAAAACTTTCTAGGAAGAAAGGAATGGCATGAAGAACTAAGAAGGAAAATGATCGATGACAGTTTCCCTACAAGAAAGAAGCTCAACTCAATTTCATGACATCAAGGAGAAAAGTTGATCAAGCAGCTGAAGGACCCACAAAGAATAATTTGTTGATGTATAGAAGAGTCCCTAGCTAAGAGGGAGCTCTGACAGCTCCCTGATCAAGGGGGAGCTTGGATTATATCACCCCCGACTACAAAAAGGTGATCATTGTGTTTTTCTATTTCATGTGTCATGCACTAGACCAGGACTAATAGTCGTAAGTCTAGGTGAAGGCCATGGATGGAAATGAAGCCACATGATAGACACAACATTCTTGTCTTAACCCAAGAAGAAAGAATGGAGGGTTGGGTAATCATCTGGCATCTGATGCTCTTTGAGGATGTGTAGGGAATCCAAGACAAGAGTAGGAAAGAGGACCAATATTCATTGAGGGCTGGGAACCCAAGATAGGAATAGTCTTATAAGGTCATACTCAGTGAACACCTAGGTGGGTATGTACCTTTAGAGACAATGATGAAGGTGTCTATATATCATTGGTCTCACTAGCATTGTAGCTCATGATCTCATGGAGAGATGGAGTTGTTAGTCAAGGCCTTACATTACGACAATGCTGGTTGATATGATGCTGTATAGATGGGATTACCAATCTGATTCTTCTTATGAGAAATTCTTCAGATTGAGAATGACCAAGTACCATTGTAAATACCTCCCTAGTTAAGAGGGAGTGTTGAAGAAAATGTAACTAGGTTCGATATTTATACATGTAATTTTGATCTTTGTACTTGTAAAGAAAAGAAATATTATTTTTGTAAATCATATGAATGAGTTTCTTGCTCATTCCATAGGTCTAGGAAAGTCAAAGAGTCAAAATCATGAGCTCTTCTTGAGCATATTTGTAATGTATATGAAGCTACCTAGTGTCTAAGAACAACCCTCCAAGACCAACATAATCCTCCTGAAGACAAGCAAGCAAAATGATGGAAAACTTTGTCACGTTGGCCAACAAAATAATTTAAATTGAAGTCATGTCGGCTAGCAAAAGAGACACAACATATCTCTTGGTTATGCTGGCTCATTATGGAGGCATGACCATTATATATACCCACCTAGGGTGACCACAAATGGGAGGAACAAAATCTTGCATTCTCTGAAGCAACTCGGATAAGAACAAGGTCTGCAACTCTGCATATATTGGCGAAGTATATTCTCGGATGGGATAATTAGGTGCAGGATCTCGGTCATAAGGTACAGTAATACCTTCGCATTCCACTATGAGATCTTAGTTAAGTTCAAGGTGTTGGAACTTGGATGGGTACATAACTATGTCTCTTCGCATAAGGATAAGTCTTCGGATAATATCACTATGATTTCAGATAAGTACTATTATGATGATTACCTTCTCGACATAAGTCTAAAGACAAGGGTCTCAGTGCTACTCTCTGCAGTCATAACCTTAAGCATAGTTATGATTTCAATGGTGACTCTGTCTCAAGGATATAATCTCATCGAAGGGGCGGCTATGGTAAAAATAGTGAAGATCTTGATGGTGCACACACAGTGATGATCTCAAAAAAGGTGCAATGTTGATGATGATTTTAGCAGTATGAAGAAAAGGATTGATGTCTTGGTCTTGGAGTGGCTTAGTTAGTCAAGGGTTATGGTATTGGTGTTTGTCAATTGGAATCTCTCTAAGAATAATTTCGTGCAGGTTTTCCTCTCTAAGAGGGAGAGGTTTTGGCCTTGGCGGAATGCCAACCTATTGTATTCTTGTGTCTTTGTTTTGGTAGCTATTTGATGAAATAAGAAACACACAATCTAATAATGTCAAAGAGAATATTCTATTAATAAGAAGATTAAATATAAATCACAAATAGTTATCAAGTTAAGAAGAATCTAATTAACTACATGTGCCTCAGTTTCTTCAACACTTTTCACGTCATTTATACGTTCAAGAGAGCACGGAGACCTTTTTGTGGAATTGGGTGGTTGTCTTGGACCAATTGGTGAATGAAGGAAAACCATTAAACTGGTTAGATTTGTTGGCTCATTAGTTGAAATTCCATGTGACTAACGCCCGAAATCCACCCAAGGAAGAGCAAGTGATATTCTACATGTCCACTTATTTAATTGATGCAATCTGTGCCCAACGTTAGTTTCCTAGCATGGGTTGGATATGGAGACCACAGGAGCATGTCGTCAACATTTATTGCAAGTTAATTTATGAGTGCATCTACCAAGGAGTTATGGCGAGGCTAGATAACCATTTCATTACCTCGGTGTATAAGTTGACATTTGAGTAGGATCCACCTTGCTTGTCCCAAGAAGCGATGGAGGCATTACTTAAGATTGCATATTGGTATGCCTCACCTGGTGGCACCTTCAACAGGATGTTTGGTGGAGAGAAGCCTCCGCATGTTCTACCAAGGTATGCCACGATCAATTTGGTCATGCAAGAGGTCACATATCACATCTCCATAGGGTTATTAGTAGGGATACACAAGAGGAAGAAAGCACCCTGGCCTGCTCTTCCTTTGCGGATTGGATTGTAAAAGATTAAGAGCTTGAAAGATGTGGATGCCAAAGCTATGGAGATAGCGAAGTTTGAGTTTAGCACTAGAGATTACAATTCGTATGATCCCCATGATATTTTCAAGAACCACTGTGTGAGGGTGTATTGTCCATGGATCCATGGGGCATGTCATTGGGCAGAGGAGGACCCTTGGAGATATTGTTACAACAACTCCAAGCTCAATGAACCAGTCAATATAGCCATAGAATGGAAAGTTTCTCTGCAGGTAGAACCACCACAGGAAGCAACAACAATAGCAACAATAAGTAGCAAACTGACGCAGGAAAAGGGTAAGAGGAAGATTTCCAAGAACCCAGATCTTGAGAAAAGCTACAAGTTCAAAGAAGATCCTCTCATTGAGAAAGAAACTTTGGCAGTGGAGGAAAAGAGGAAACAATGCATAAAGAGAGAAGAATGGAGGAAGAGAGAGAAGAAAAGGTTGGAGGAAGCAGAAAGGAAGTTGTAGGAAATAGAGAAGAAGTTGAAAGAAGAACAAGAGCTAAGAAGGAGAGAGAGGGAAGAGAAGAAGAAACAAGAACAAGAAGAAGGGAAAGGCATGATCATAGAGAAAATTGCGCCCATACAAGTTGAGGAGTTAGAACAACCAACAGATGAAGAAGAGGGTGAGCAGATGTAGGATCGAGAGCTTTCTCAATAGATTGAGAAAATGGTTGAAGCAACAGACATGGAGTTGGGATAGGAGCCACAAGACCAAGATACTGACCTCATGTCGAGAGCATCTGAGGTCGCCCCACAGTCTCCACCACCTCTAGTATCAGAACCAGTCCCGAGTGAGAAAGGAGAGGTTGTTCTCCTTGATGATGATCCAATGATGGATGTCTACAATTTTTCATCTGATGAGTTGCAGCAAAAGATTGTATACGCACAGAGAAATCATTTCCCGGATGATCACGCATCACATGAATTTATGAAGGAAAGGCTGATAGTGCCAAATGTCAGAAAACATCTAGTCACCATGGCCAATTCCACTATGGATTTTGCAGGAGCCACGAGCTCAAATGTCAAGTTATTGTTAGCAGAGAATGAACAGATGGAAATGAACTTGCAAGCGGCCACGAAGAAACCAAAACAATCCACAGGATCCACAATGGCAGAAATGAGGAAAGCAATTCTTGCTGAAGTATCAACTCTTAAGGCCTCCATGCAGAAAATATATGGTGGATTGTCACCATGCATAAGGTGGTTGTCCATCTATTTGGATTCTAGTAGCGGAGCAAAAAGATTGTCCAAACTATCAGAGACCTACACACGACTATCGCCCATGTCCAAAAATGGACAATGAGATACAAAGGATTCCCGCTTCACTTGCTAAAGATGATAAAGTCGTAGGTAGAGCTAGACAAAGCAAAGATCTGGATGGAGATCCAGAACTATGAGAATTTCACCCCGTTCGTTAGTAACATACAAGCTTCTTATGCACGGTCTTTCAAGAGTTTGGATGTCATGGTGAGAACGCACAAGATCCCATCAATTAGCTCCCTCACTATATCCAAGGAGAAGAACCAAGTCCTAATAGAGCTCAACAAGTAAATGGAGTAACTAAGGCAAGAGGCCACAAGCGATGACTTGGAGATGAACGCAGAAACCATACAGAAGTACATTGGTAGTCCTGATGTAGTCAAGACCATGTTGCACATGCTTCAGGATGATTTGGACAAGGGTTCCAAAACCATATACCTACAAGCTATGGAGGCAAGAATCCACCGTCAGAAAGACATTATCAAGCCATATGGGGACACCATAGCATAGTACCAAGCTTCGTATCACTACATCACAAAGAGTCATCAAGTGGATGTTTCTGAGTTGGTCTTTCCCAAAACTTCTGAGTTATAGTGTTTTGTCTTGTTAGGTTGTCTCTAGCCTATTTTGTCTCACATGGGTACAAGTGGAAAATGTATATTATTTGTAAATATGTTGTAAGTGAAATTACAAGTGTCCTTAGTGGAATGTAAGCAGTCACTATGTAATGTAAAGAGTTATTTGTAAATAAGTTGAAGAGTCATGAGGGTAGTCAAAGAGTCAAAGGGGAATGTCAAGGGTCACCCCACCCTTTATTATAAATAGAACCTCATAACTCATAGAAGGGGATTTTGGGAGCCAATACTTTGTCTAGGCTTAGGCTTAAAGAAGGCTTGGGAGTATTGTGACGAGCCTTGGATTTTCCACAGCTTAGAGTGAGTATACTTCTTTGGAGGAGAAGGTGTTCTCGACTGTAATGTTCCATTATTGGGGCTCGTGGTTATCAATGGTGTTGTATTGGGGCTGGTGGTTTTCATGCATATGTTGTTATTGTAGTTGAACTATTTTGGTTTCTTTAGCAATGTATGTTGTTTAACTTACACATTTTCTTATGAACTATTTTGTATGCAATTGTGTGAATCTAGTTGAAAGCGTGTTGTTGGATTAACCTGTCACTTTTTTTATGGACTATTCCGCATTGCAGCTTGTGATTTCATTATGCTCGTGTTTTCCTTTCAGGTTGTGTACTATTACAGGCTTGTAAGGGACACACTTATTTTTTCCCCTCCGTGTGTTAGAAACCCCATGCATCTCACTTGACTCGCTGCAAGGTCACACACTTGCTTCCAACCAAAGTCATCATACTTATCTTTGCATGCTACCACGGTCAAGGCACTACATTACCACCCACTATTGGGACTCCTACTCCAAATGGTCTGAGGTCTAGTTGGGACTTCTTACCGAGGAGATCCCCTTAAATGTTGGCAGATCTAGCACCGTCAACACAACCATAACTCATTCAACCAGGTGTAACTTTAGCATCAGTTTCCAACTATTTTATTTCATTAACAACATCATAAATACAAGTTCACATTCAACCTTTATTAGTTTTGTCACATTGATAAAATAAAATTTTAAAGTTAAACATAATCACACTTAACCATATATACAAATTTTACAACATAAACTTCAAGTCAAGGGATATCAAAATTGTCCCCTTGGAACCCTCCCCCCTCAACACTTCCTTACTTGATCATTGAGCACAAAATTTGTAGCCCTCTTTTCCCAGATTACATAGTAATTGACCCAAATCATACTTAGTATTCATGAGCATGATTTTGGGCTATCTAAAGAAGTTCCATCATTTTGAAAAAATATTACAGCAAAACCACTAGCTAATTTACTCTTCTCAACTCGTGTGCATTCCCACAAATCATAGAAACTCTCTCTTGGAACTTCCCCTTCCATTTCCTACCTTCCACAAGTGTATATGGCGACTTATTCCATTCTTGCATACATCCTCTTTTCCTTACATAAGAAGGTTCACAATTTTTTCATTTTCTCATAGAGGAAATTGTAGTCAATCATAGAAAATTTAGATGGGTGCTTTATGGTACATATGGCTCACACTCTTAGCTATCCCATACCTCATTCCATAACTCCATAATTATGGGAGGTTGGTTGGTCAACTATCCATCTCTCTTAATAAATTAGTTTTGGGGAAATGGAAAGGAGGGAAATACCTTCAAATTTAAATTTGGAAGCAAGGCTTTTATTCAAAGATTATTTCCATAACAAGAAAGGTGATCCCCTAGCCCCCTCACAAATTCTAGCTCATGGTATCGCAAATAGTACATATGGTCCATCCTTTAGTCAGGTGTTTGTCAATTTATCATAAATTAAACAAAATACAATTACATCACTTTTTTTTAATTTTTCCACTATAGTCTTAAAAATTGAAAAAATGTCCATGTCACAACTCACAATGACATTGAAACATTGAGAGATGTTTTATGTTTACATATTGGGGGAACAAGGTATTACAGTAGTTAGAACATATACCATAGGGTACACAACGTGACAAATTGGAGTGAATATTTGTGCAACAAGACTATAGTGTGAATTAACTCATACTATTATAGCCAATGAGTGATTAAAGGACTGACATGATATACATGTGGTTTCCCTAGTGAAGTTTATCCACCGACGAATTCGAAGAACCCACCAACAAATTAAGAAAAGGACACACATTGTAGGATATGACACCAACAATTCATTAAACAATTAATGGAGAGTGTTACACAATATTTTGTCACACCTCCCGCACTTCCTTGTGACATACCCCGAAGTAACTGAAACATGACCATTATACACTATACTCATCCATGTATATAACTCAAATATCTCCTAAGACTTTGTTTGGAAAATGTGTTGAGATTTCCTTGAAGAAATAGCTCTTAAAACCCTAAAATGAGGGTCATCGCTCTTATGAGGCTCAAAATAATGATGGTCGCCTGTTGCACTGTGTTTGGCCCGCGATGGCATCGCTTTATTCCCTTGCATACCTATGATGATCCCAAAAGGGTAATTTTCCCAAAGAGGATGAGAAGCTTCGTGATCTAGAAGCTTATAGAGCGGCTAGTTGGATGTGGTTTCACATAGATGAGGTCGAATCCCCATAACTTGACCTCTTTGTCTTATCCATATGAGCTACCTCCTTGAGATGTGGGCCTAATAATATCTTTGGAGAAGTCCTAACTCCCTCTCCCAGCCCATAAATTCCTCTTATCCCATTCCCAAATGGTTGGTCTATGCCCATTTGCACCCCTATGTTGAGCTTGTGCCTAGAGGTTATTCATTAGACTTGGAGAAGGAGTGCTTGGAGAGTTTCTTAGCTTGGACTTGTATTACCACTCAAGGGGAGCCTTTCAACATCAAGGCTATGGTTGTAAGCTCCCCTTTATTCCTTAAATAATATAAAACTGTTGGTTCATCTTTCCAAAATGTATATGTTCATGAATTTATTTAGCTTGACATTCCTTGATCAGTTAAGTAGGTTGTTATTGAATTTGCTACTGGTTTTGGCATGCTTTTTTGTCTCTTGATCACTTGTGCAGGTACATAAACGTTGAGAGAAGCAAAAACGAGTACGTGACACAAGCGGTTTGAGGCCTTCAATAAAGGAAATCGAAATAGCATCAAAACGAGGTAGGTCATCTCTTTCGTTCTACTTTTCAATTATAACCTAGGAAGATGTCTAGTTGATTGTCACTTCAGTTGTTAGACCCACTCATTGGGCCAGAGGGATCATTTCTGTCCATAGAGAGGATTAACCTTGTCAAAAAAATGGTGACTCCACTTTTCCTTTCAAGCTCACTAAACCATCGAAATCAACTAGAGTCACATTTTCATCCTTTTCTCGACTCCTAAAAGATGAAAAGGCAAAGTTTTTGTTTCTAAAAATAATTGCCCACGATAAACATGTCAAACCCAAGCAGTTGCTTCTTGAACCAATATTGAGAAATTCCCTATTAATTTCAAGATTGTCAAAATCCCTAAACGAATCTCCTTTCCTTTTTTTATTTTGAGAGGAAGTCATCGTGGCTGAACCATTGAGTTCGTCTCATAGTTCCCCTTCATTGTCTAATACTGAAGGGTCCTCCCAAGGCGTTCATCAAGAACTTCCTCATTCACTTGAGGATCAAGGTTTTGAACTTGGAATTATTCCAAGCATCCAACCTTTGTATTCTCGTCCACCTCCATCAGAATCCTAGTCACCTCAAGAATCTGATTCGGATACCTCTGATAATCATATTCAGACCCTTGAGAGTCTGTAGACTCCTAAGAGTCGCAGAGGCATGTTGTCTATTCGTCAAATCCATTATTCGGTTCTATTATGATATCTCCTCAACATCCTTACAGTCCCTAAGATCGGCCTGGTATTCCTTTGGAGTTATCTCCTCGTATATCTCAAGTTCCTCGTCACCAATTGTTTCCATCTATGGAGTTAGAAGGTGAAATCCCAACCTCTTCTCTGGGTCATTCAGAAGTTTTCACTACCCATACTCCCCATGTCGACGATGAGCAAGGATATGAATTTCCTCCAGAAGGCTTTCCTTATACAGAAAGAGTTTCGTCTCTCACCTTTCCTAAAACTAGTGGAGTACCCATGTTTCCACATGGTTATACCACCTAAGCTCAGTTGGTTTTAGGTACTCCTAGTGCCTCATCATTGTATCAAAACCCCATTTGGTCTTCCAATGCTATGCTTACATCTGGTTCGTTCATTCCGAACATGACCTCTTGAACTTCTGTACAAATTTTTGTCACCTCAGTTCTTGTTCAACCTACCATTTCATCACACCCCTTCTCGTCGTTTCATCCGACCCTTCCATTTCAACCGACTATTTCAGGTCAGGTTTCGGTAAGTTATTCTACCCCTCCATCAAGAGGATATAATGTGCCATCGCCTGGGGGGCAAGATTCGAAATTCCTCTTATGTTAAGCAAAACCCATGTGAGTGGATTACAAACTCACAAGTTTGGTGTTAATAAACCTTATTATGGTAGTATTCCTAACCCTGTTGGTCCATCCGAGTTAGATAACATCCAATATCAGCAGCCTTATATGGCTCAGGTTCTGCTCCAAAAGGCTTATGTCCCATACGGTTTGCAAGCCTTAGTTAATCCATCTTACATTCCTCAAGCATGAGCTTATGTCCAGCCTGCTCAATCCACTATTCCTAGTGGATATGGTCGGATTCAATTCGGGAACTATCAATACCCTCAGGGTATAACCCAAGGAACTGTCTAGCTACCCTTGTAGCAACAAGGACAACCTTTGCAGTAGCAAGGGAAACCTTCGCAGCGATAATGGAAATCTTTGCAGCAGCAAGGGAAAGCATTGCAACAGTAAGGGAAACTGTTACAGCAACAGGGGCAACCTTTGCCACAGTCACAACAGCCTTTGTAGCCACAAACTTAGTTTTTTCAACAGTCTTCTCAACCTTTATCTTTACAAGGCCAACCTTTGCAGCAGCAAGGTCAACCTTTATAGCAACAAATTCAGCCTTTGCAGAAAAAAGGTCAACCTTGACAGCAGCAAGCTTTATATGTGTATCAACAAGGTCAACCTTTGCAAGCCCAAGGTCAACCCCTACAGCAGCAGGGTCAATCTCCTTACGTCCAGGGTCAACAAGTTCATCGACCTTATAACCATATGTCGCATACAATGCTTATCAGCGGCATATGGTAGGACAATATCAAGCCTACCTTGGACCAAATCCACCTTACGGTGAAGGTAACCCTCAGTGGGGACAAAATCAGGTCATGTATGGACAAAATCCTCCACTATGGGGAACAATCCTTACCAGCAAGGATAGATTCTGCAGTTTGGGTCTCCTCAAAGGCCCTATATGTCATTTAACACACAATTTCCTTTCTTGGCTACGTTGGAGCTTCCCAATGTCTCGAGGCTCACGTATGATCCCATTCTTCATTCGCCTTACTGGCCCCTAGTTCCAACAAAAATTCCAAGCAATTGCCCCAAATTCGAGGGAAAAGCTAAGGAGGACTCGCAAGCCCATGTGATGACATATCACCTTTGGTGCTCCTCCAATTCGTATGTCGATGATTCTATCCATCTTCGACTCTTTCAGATAACTCTCACAGGTGCTGCCGCTAAATGGTATATTGAGTTGCCTCGAGGTACGTAAAGTGACTTCAACTCTCTAGCTATGGCTTTCCTTACTCATTTCCAATTGTCGGTTCGATATGAAACTACCACTCGTTTGCTTACTTCCCTTATATAAGACACCGTGACCCACATTTTTGATCATATCCATGAATGGAGACGTTGGTGTCACCTCATCAAATTTGTGATTGTTTATGAGTTGTTGACATAATGGTTCACAAAATAATTCTTTAAGAAGATTGCTAAGGACATAGCTATGGGTGGATGTGTTATTGAAGAACAAGCTATCACTCTTGCCTAGTATTTAGACTTGGTTTATTCGCAATCTCACACATTGTACGAGATGTTACCTGATGCTCCAAGACCATCATTGGATTTGACAGCATCAAAGTCTCAGATACACCACCTATTGACTGTGTGATTGGTTCCATGTCTTAGACTTCCGTGAAAGCTTCTTCGAAGTAGAAACTTGTCTCAAACATTGGTTCCAATAATCCCTCCAAAAATTCATCTAGTCGTGGTAAAACCTCTGAGGTACATGTTGTTCAGTATATCGCAACAAACAAGGCCTCTAAAGGTAAGAAGAAGGGAAAAGGTAAATCCAAAGTCGACGCCAAAAATAGGACCCTCCTAAATCATCTGCTGATGATGCTCTTAAAAGAAAGCCGAAATATACTTGCCTTATTTGTGAGGAGGATGATTACACCAAGGATTGTCCCTGACGTTCTAAAATTAATCGCTTGTTGAAAGGGACTCTGTCTATCTTGAAAGAACCCTTTCCATCTCAACAGGCGTAGTTGGTAGACCAACCTCAGTCCTCTTCTTCCTTAGGTTCCCAGGTTTTCATGATGCAAGGTTCATCACCTACCTCGATCGCTACTCAAACTAAGGACTATCAAACCACGCCTAAACAAATAGTGGAGAAAGAAGCTGTCGATATTCCTTCTACTTCTACTCCATCAAGTTCTGGTCCACTCCATATTGAGCGCCCTAACAGCGAGTTCGTCATCCGACCACCTCCCAAAGGTGTTCTTCGGAAATCATCTTTTAGTCTGAATGCTAGAGCTACGAAACACTACAATATTGTTGAGGATTTAGCTGAGTCACCTTTGGCGATGTCTACATTGGAGGTTCTCCTATCCCGTCCAATGCAGTGGAAGTCATTGTTGTCTGCTATAGGTGCTAATGATCCTTTTGATTTGAGTCTGATTGCCTTCGATCTTGAAAACCACATGCCTCGTCTTCCTCATTAGATTGCTTTTCTGATACAGGTCCTTATCAAAGGAAAGACGATCCATCGAACTATTATTGATGAAGGTGCTTCTACTTGCATCATCCCTGTTTCATGTTGGAAGGCCATTGGTTGTCCTTCTCTTAACCAGTACCCGAACACCTTGGAAGCCTTCGATGGTAGAGGCTCACATCCATACGGTATTCTCACAAACTTGTCGATTACATTATAAGGAAAGACTGTTGAATTAGAAGTAGAAGTTGTAGATGCAACTACAACCTTCTTCTTGGGCGAAGCTAGACCCACGCCATGTTTTGTGTGGTGTCTTCTTTGTTCCACATGCTTCATTTTCCTCATGAAGGAAAAATTGTCACTATTGATCAATTGTCCTTCTTTTCTTCTGGTTCATCAAACAACAACGTTCCTTATGTGGGAAATACTGAGATTCCTTATGAGAGTGTGGGGGCAGGTCTCTTCAAAGACTCTTCTTTAATGGGTACTTTTACTCTCCCACCTCTAAATTTTCATTCAGTCAATATGATCTCGGTCTCTATGGATCCTTGGATTATCCCTACTGCAGATCAAATTGATTCATTTGGCGATGCTATGCCTTTAAGTCCATTGGAGAAAAATTATCAAGAAATTGTCTTGGCTTCGATGGCCGCTTCAAAAAGTCATACTATTTTCAGTATGAACCTAGACACTTATGTGCCATCTCCTTGGCTTGGTTCTTGGGATTCTTTGGATCCTTTGAACGAGACATTCCCCACCGACGAGAGTATCGTTGAGGTCATGTCTCTGGATGAAACTCCATGGAACGGTCTACATCATTGTTCTTCATTTCTTCCCAGCCTCGATGAGATGCCTTCCTGTCTTGAAGCATTTGTTTCTCATTATCCCACACCTCCACTTCAGACACCTGTCCTGGTGCATGAATTCTTGTCAGAGGGTAATATGGGAAACACCACTGCGACCTGGATTATTGACATTTCGGTTCACCCTCAAATTGTCAAGATTTTTCAACTGGAGGCACCTTTTCCTCTTCATGAGATTAAGTCTTTTTTCTCTTCTCACAAGGTTTTTTCCTCGAGTCTCTACTATTTTCCCATTATCGCAATAGGGTTTTCATCTTATGACTCGTAACCCTCACTCGCCCAGAGGGCATGGGGGCATAGCCTTTTATGAGTTTTACTCTATTATTTGGCCGATTCGATACTTACACGTCATGTCAATGGTGAAACTTCGGTTCTATTCTTTGTTGATCAATTATCTCAGGAAGTATTCTATGTGAAATTCGTGTAATGACTTTTGTACATTAGTGTGTTAATTCAATAGTGTGCGTTTTTTATTTTGTGTGTGTTTGTTTTCTTTGCAAACATGTGTTTTTCTACTTACCCTGTGTCCCACTCGGTTTGTAGATGTCGTCAAGCCACTACGTTAGTTTTGCTGATGGTGCTTATCGTAGCACACAAAATCTGTATTCCGCAGCATGGGTACTCTATGACCCTAATGGCAAGCTGATTAAGTTACAAGGTATCTGCCTTGGTCAAACAACCAATAATATTATTGAATATAGTGCAATTATTGAACTCTTGTCAGAAGCAGTTTCTCTTGGCATTAGGGATTTAGTTGTCAAGTTGGATTCACAACTCATTGTGTTACAATTAAACAATCATTACTCAGTGAGAAATCCACAAATATTGTGTATGTATCTATGTGTTAGATTACTGGAAAGAAATTTTGATTTCATTACATATCAACATATTCCATGTAATTTAAATACATTAACAGATGCATTAGCAAAATTTTTCCTTGATAGGCATTTGCGTCATTTATAAAACAAATCATGTTATGGACACATAAGTAGGAAATTAAACATGCATATACATATATATATATATATATATATATATATATATATATATATATATATATATATATATATATATATATATATATATATATATATATATATATATATCGCGTCTGTTGGAGTGTTTACATCAAAATATCAAAAAATAGAGTGTTTTGGGACACTTGGCTTTCAAAGCCTACAAATGTGTAAAAGGACTAGATAAACTATCAACCTGCACGGTGCTCATGATAGCACGAGACCGCTCTGATCACTCGACCTAACAACCGACACAGTCTCGCAGAGACTCCCACTGTGTGTCTCTGCCAACGTAGTGGAACATCATCAATAGTGGCATACTCTGGGACTCCATGAGTTATCACCTCCAGATTGTGCTCCATCTCAGCTAAGGGGTCTGCCCCTTCTTCATAGTCTACACCCACTATCTGATGTGCAACTCACCGTGCTATTAGCGACATGCCTAGTGGTCTCTCTGGTCCCACATATGCACATTTATCACAAGTCGAGTCTCAGTCTACACTTTTATAAAAATCATAAAACTTGAAAAAATCTAAAAAATAAGTTTTTACCTGCATCGGTCCACTATTCTCTTGGTGGCAGAGGCAGATCTGGATTACACGTGAAATCTGTGCCAGCATAAGTGTATTTGTCCACCACGAGTAGTTGGCGTTCTAGCCAAACGAAAAATTGTGGTGGGTAATGCATATGTTGAACCGTTCCTCCTGGAGGCATGAGTTGACTCCATTGCATGAGTCTCAGATCTCGGTGGGTAGGATCTGGTACCTCTGCCCACTGATACCAGAATAAGGGCACTCACTCTAAAAATAAGGTCATCAGTATAGAACATAACTTGAATTGCTTCAGGTGTCCATGCTTCCCCTTGGTCACTTGTTGTTTCATGTTTTCCAAAAGGCCTCCACACCAGTTGAATATGGTGGGGGTCAAACATGTGATAGCATATTGGAACTGGGATTTTGAAGCCTCATGCAAGGCTTGCATGTTGGCTACAGGTGCCATAGTGAACAAAATCATTCTCAAAACGAGGTTTTTGGTGATTGTCTCTATCTTCACCTTACCTCGATTGTTCATTTCGGCACCGAGACAATGCCTCTAGAATAAAGTCCTTGTACTTTCACCTCCTTGGCGAGATCCAAAGAGTTGGACCGCTTCCACTCATCAGGACAATCCCATGATGAAGTATATATCCATCTCCTCAAGTTCTAGTTCCTGCCCTTTTATGATGAAGATCTCTCGATCTACATCCCAGATACTGATCAAATAAGGCAGCAGTTCCATCTCAGCCCTTAACCATGTAGTCTTGAAGAATTTTAGTAGCCCGCAATTCCTCAGAGCGTTTATGCATTCAAGATCCTAAGCTGCTTGGAATTCTTCGACCTCATGGCCTTTTTATTTCCACTCCAAGACCATGATTTCATGAAAAACATCATTTAACATCAATTAATGCTTTTTTCATGGATCAAAATCATTAATTTTTTCTTCAAAAGAGAGTTTTCATTCTTAAGAATCCGCCTTGGCCCCATCATGCCTTTTTTTACAAATAGTGCGATGGCATCACACAAGCCTTTGGGCTCAAGCGCGACCATCACGGGTCTGATGACCATACCCACAATGGTCGTCAGCACCCTAAAAATTTAAAATCCTCCTTTCTAGCATCAAAATTATCATTTAAAATGCATTAAAAAGTGATAAAATGTGAGAGCTGGGATGGGCCTCTTACTTGTTGCAGACGGTTCGTGAAATGGTACCCTAGATCTCTCGTAATGGCCACTTGAAAAGCAAGAGAATTAGGGCACAAAATGCACTTTCATAGCTTGATGTGGTAAAATGGTAAAAAATAAAATTACTTTTGACTCTTTGTAAGTTTTGCAAGTCATTTTTGTCGATATTTTCATAATATTTTAATATTTTCTCTCGATATCAGTGATGGGCTTGCTTCTTGTGTAGTTACAGGTACCTTCAAAGTGAAGAGTGATCATTATTGACCAATTCTCGTGAGTTTTATTTTATCTCTTTTTCGGACTCATTAAAGAAATGAAAAAGGAACCCACTTGGAGTCATCTTTGAGCTCTTTTCTAACTCTCGAAAAATTGAAAAGATTACCGAGTACTTTTCATTTTGAAATCATTAAAGAAAATGAATCGACATCATCTTAGTATACATTTACCCCATTTTTGGGCTGAGATTGACTATTTACGAAAAAGGTACACCTTGGTCGACATGGTCAAGAAGTTCCCTCAGATATTGTTTTCTACCTTTTCGAATTCGAGGGAAAAATTACGAAAAGGGACATGATGGAGTTTTCTTTTTCGTCTCTTTTTCAAACTCTCTAAAATGTGAAAAAGAAACCGAGTTATTCTTACGTCGGACTCATTCAAACTTTACAACCAAAGACTCGTCACCATGATGAGAATGAACTTCTCCTTCCTAGGGCTCGAAAAAATTACTAGGATGGATTCATTCAAAGAATGAACTTACATGACAAGCATATGTTATCCCCTTCAAGCTTGTGATAAAAATAATTGGGGTACTCACTAGAACTAATAAGGGAAAATGAAGATGAGACAACCTTTGTATAGGCAATATGTTTCTCTTGAACATGACACTCTTTTGCTTTCATGTCGGGTTTGGGATATACTCACTCAATCACTTGTCCTCCCGGATTTGGGTGATCCATTTTGCCTCTCATTTGACTATTCCATTATGTCATCATGACCTTTAGTCCTATTTCGAGTCAAATTCTGCCACACTCCGAAGTCGTGTCACCAATGTTCAAGAGAATTCCCATCTGCAGTTATTTACCTATACTTATTCCACTTTATTCCTTGTTTCATGTCGATGATGCTGGATTCATCATTGCCCTCCTTCGATGGGTCGCTTCCTGTTGACTTCAACTCATTATCCAAGAAGATGACCTAGAAAATCCCTTTCAGTACCTTAGAGTTGGCATGCCCTAATGACCATTTCTTCGCATCCGACGACAGGTCTTCATTATTGGCTTTCGATCGGGTGATTCCAAGAGTGTTCGACTTCAACTTCATTATCACATTCACGGATTTTACTATTGTACCTTGAGATTCATTGTCATTATTGGTGGTTTCTCTCGTACCTATTAATGGTCCACATCATTGGCCAATAATCAGGTGGTTTTCAGCATGTTCGACTTCAACACATTTATTTTCATGTTAGGATTCGTACATTTATTGGGTTAGGATGGAGCACAACACCTTGAGTCTTGTCTGTTATGACTCAGGATGCATGGAATTATATGTCATTCATGATTATACACATGTTTCTACTATACGGATGGTTGTGACCATACCGTGAGACTTTATATTTATGATGATCCTCGTTATCTAGATGGATGCACCAATACCATGGATATTTTCCTATAGTCTTCATCATCCGGATGGTTGCGTCCATGTTGTGGATTCATGTCTTGATCTCAAATATGTATATGTATATGCGTCCTTGATTTTCAGGTCTCCTGACAATGCATGTCCTCGTCCTTGCAAGAGCTCGTAAAGCATCTCAATCATCACTCCTTATTCTACCTTCATGCTTTAGGGGGCATCTATTACACAATATTTTGTCACGCCTCCTACACTTCCCTGTGACGTACCCTGAAGTGCCTGAAACATAACCATTATACAGTATACTCATCCATGTATACAACTTAGATCCCTCCTAAGAATTTGTTTGGAAAATGTCTTGAGCTTTCCCTGAAGAAATAGCTCTTAAAACCCTAAAATGAGGGTCATCGCTCTTATGAGGCTCAAAACAGTGATGGTCGCCTATTGCATTGTGTTTGACCCGCGATGGAATTTCTCTATTCCCTTGCATACCCGTGATGATCCCAAAAATGTAATTTTCCCAAAGAGGATGAGAAGCTTCGTGATTGTTGTGGGGAAAAATGCCTATGCAGGACGATCCTATCCACCTAAGGTGTGACAGTGCCTTAGCAACAAACAGAGACAACTATTCTAGTATTCTTCCTTTATGAATTAAGAATGAAGAGAGATAGATGGACTAACCGGTGTCTTCCGTTTGTCCCTCGATCCGGTCTCTCTTCTCTTTGAGGGTTCCCAGCTACTTGCCTTCTCGCTCGCCCAGCTTCAAGAGGTTTCTGCAAGATCACAAGAAGAGAACACTACACAAGACATGGATTCATATTCATAACTAGTTCAGGATTAGAAATAAACTAAAGATACTAATGCAATCATACATCAAAGATACATCAGTATATAGGAGAAACCAAGATAGCTTTATTGATGAATAACAAGGTTCAGGAAGAGATACAACCCAGAGGGCTCCAATCCAGCATCTCCTTCCCAGCAAATGGAATTCCTATCTTCACCCCCTTCAAAGCATTAAGCACCCAATGATTCCAATCTCAAACCAACAACAATTCTTTGCAATAACAAAATTCCAGCCTCTAGATCTCATGGAGGAGAGATCCATATATAGATGTTTTGGAGAGAGGATGAGTCAGCTTGAGATCTGACTAGTGTCCTCTCCCTCTGTCAGTTCTTGATTCCACTTGGAGTTTCTTGCTTCCACTTGGAGATTAGGAACCTCTTACTCATCACCAGTCGAATTCACTGAGGCAAGTGTCATTGAGGAAGATTCTGGAAGCTTCCTGGGTCTTGACACCTCTTGGAATGAACTTGCCATTTGGCAACTCTCGCTCAACGCACCCTGGTAGTGCTTCTACCTGCGTTGCAGTGCAGGTAGCCAGTGTTGGCTTTGACATTCAGCGCAGACAGCTAGTGGAGCCATTGAATTGATCCTGAATTGACTTGTTTTTGAGCAGTTTCTGGTGGAGAACTTCTGTGAATTGCTGTGGTTTATTAGCCTTGTTCCTCTAGGGGTAGGAACAACATGTTTAGGGACTTTGGATCCCTTAGATTATGGACATTTCATGCTCAATGTTGTAAGGCACAAAAATGTCTATAACAGTTGCCCCCTAAAGTATGAGGCTGTTTATCGGGTGAAATGCTTTATCAGGAGGATCCGAAGTTCATCCGATGCTGGGAGGAGACCTGTAATAAGATACAATACAATACATTATTTTTCATACTGCTTTCATGATCTAGCTGAGGCGGGCATTCCCATGCTCAGCTTTATAAATTCATTTTTATGTACATAGAACAGAGAATCGTCTGATGGTAGACTGATAATTTTGATGAAATTATCATCCTTTGGGTAGGATGATTATCTGCTGCAATGATGTACATGTCAATGTCTTTATCTTTTCTGAATATATATCACAGCCCGGATGGATGAAACTAGATCTGGGGTCTTCAAACTCGTTCGATCTTCACTCTAAGTACAAGTCGATCCATGTGAGAAATGTTCTGAAGTCGAACATGGAAAGACATCGCTTGATTACCGGTCAATGAGGTAAATCGTTAACAAGCGCGAGAGGAATCACCGATAATGATAATGACCCTCAAGGTACTGCAGTACAATTCATGTGGTGTGAATAAAGGACTTGGCGTCGAACACCACGCAAAATCTTTCGGTCAAAGGTCATTGATGTATACCTATCGCCGGAAGTGAGAAACTTTCCATTGAGGCATGCAAGCTTCAAAGTACTGAAGGGGTTGTTCCTAGATCAACTTCTTGGATAATGAGATGATGTCGACAAGAAGTGATCCGTCAAAGGAGGGCCTTAATGAATCCCACATCAATGACACGGAACGGAGCTAATGATTTTGATGGAGGTGAAAACGATCTATGACATATGATTCAGGGTGGCGGTCATGAAAGGATGAAGGATAATGTACGGCAGTGGATGGGACACGGTTGACTTTTCTGAATGACTTTTCTTGAACATATGGCGACACTGATGCGATGGATCGGTAGCATTACCCCAAATATGGATGGTATGGCGAGACCACGGTGATGTGACCGGTGAATGAAACAACCCAACCTGATTGTGGTACGGAGGAAAAGTTTCATGTTCAAGAGCGACTTGCTACCATCAAAGTTTTCTTGAGTTTCTCCCAATTTTTCCCTAGTCATTGCTAACCAGTACCTCTTTATTTTTGTCAAGCTTGAGGAGGATAACATATGCTTGTTCTATAACCTGCCCTTTGGGCAAGCCCATTGCTATGTTTTAACGAGCCTAGCGATAGTGAAACTCGTTCTCATCTAAAGACAAGTTTGTCGCTATTTAATGATTTTAACGAGTCTAACGACAAAGATAACTCGGTTCTTTTCATTTTTAGAGAGTCTGAAAAGATACATAAAGTTAACTCCAAAAGTCCTTTTTCGTCATCTAATCCCTTAAGTCCGAAAAAGTATAAAACAATACAGAAGGGATGGGTTTTTGATAGTTTTAATGAGTCGAACAAAACAAGCGCTCGATCTTTTTGTGCAATAATCCCTCAGGTCCAAAAATATTAAAATCTAGAGGAGGGATAACACTTCCTGTCCCTTTAACAAGCTGGAAGGCCAAAGACTCGGCAATCTTTTCATATTTTATGAGTCATATGAAAAGAGCTTAAATAAGACTCGTCTTTTGAGGAACGAGTGATAAAACGGGTTAGCAGCTGATTCCAGGTACAGGTTGGAATTTTCCAATCACGATAGTGTCACAAGGATGGCTAGTGAAATCACTCTTCGCAACTGTTCCTCAAAATGGGTGAACAAACATATGGAGGTGAATGATCAGCCAATGGAAAAGTGGAGGTGACAGTGCAAACACGACCAAGGCTTTGATGGCTGATGATATTACATTCACAGTGGTTATTTACCGGGATAGTTCATTTTCTAACGAGCTTAAATGCGGGTGGAAACATTTGCTCGGTCTTATGTTTATTTTTTAACGAGCATGAACTATGCACTAAAACTACTCGGATCTTGCGTTTATTTTTTAACGAGCATGAACTGTGTGCTAAAACTGCTCGAATCTTGCATTTAATTTTTAACGAGCATGAACTATGTGCTAAAACTGCTCGATGATAATTTTGCATGCCCCCATCTTAATAACGCAAATCGAGGTGCATGCGTATTGGTCACTATTTAAGCATAGTAACGCTTGAGGTACAACCCATTACGGGGTAGCGCCAGTGGAATTCCGTCATAATCCATTAACTCGTAGGCTCCTTTTGCTAACACTCGTTTAACAATATAGGGGCCCATCCATAAAGAATTAAATTTACCCGCTCCCAATTTATCGGATTCTTGGTCGTAAAGCAAGACCAAATCACCTTCTGAGAAGACACAGGGTTTGACATTTTTGTCGAACTGCGCCTTGACTCGTTTCTTATGGGCTTCGTTAGCCAAAGCGGAATCACGACGGGTTTCATCCAATTGGATTAATTCCAAGAAACGAGCCTCTTCTTCTGAAGTTCCGGGGAGGAGATCAATTGCGAGTTTAAGAGACGAGATTTCACACTGGATTGGTAGGACTGATTCCAGGCCATACACTAGTCGGAAAGGTGTGAATCCGGTCGCATTCCTTACCGATGTTCGGTAAGCCCACAAGGCTGAGTACAGGATTAGGTGCCACCTTCTTTTGTGAACTCCGATCATCCTTTTCAACATACGCTTCAGGACTTTGTTGATCGCTTCAACCTGTCCGTTGGCTTGCGGATAATACGGGGTAGAGCTGTCGTGAGATAGCCCTAGCTTGGCAGCTAATTCAACCATCATGTGATTGCGAAAATGCGATCCATGATCCGTAACTATAGCCTGTGGTACGCCGAACCTGGCGACTACATGATTGAAAAAGAAAAGGGCAGTTGTTTCACCAGTGTTGTCTAATGTAGGCATCGCCTTGGCCCATTTGGTAAAATAGTCAACGGCAACTATAATATACCCATGCCCCCCGGTCGAGGTGAGGTTACATGTCATGAAATCGATGCCCCATTTGGCGAAAGGCCCAACAGCAACTATTGGTTGTAAAGGTGCGGGTGGTTTTCTAGTTTTGCTATCAAAAATTTGACAAGCATGGCAACTTCTGACTGCGGTTATGCAATCTTTGAACATGGTTGGCTAGAAGTATCCTGCTCGTAAGATTTTTTGTTGTAGCATATCCAGATTGATGCCCCCCACACGCACTTGAATGACACTCATTCAGGGCTTTTTTCGCCTCCTCATGGGTAAGGCACCTTCTCAGAACTGTATCGATACCACGACGGTAAAGCGTATCACCGACGATCATGTAGTCTTTTGCTTGGTATCGTATACGTTTCTGTTCTGAGTGAGAGGTGTTAGGCCTGAATTTTTGGGTTTGGAGATAAATTATTATATCTCCATACCACTCATTGCTTGCAGATATCAGAAACAAATTCTCGTCCACGATTGATTCTTCGGATGTTTCATCGTTGGACGACGATGGGAGATCGCACAATAATTCTGCGAAAACTAAAGCTTTCTTTGATTTGGATTTTACAAATTCCAGATCAAACTCTTGAAGGATCGCTATCCATTTTGAATATTTGCCCCCCAGCAACTGTCATGACAATATATAAGTCATGGGGTTGCAATCTGATAGAATGGTAGTTTTCTGAAAGAGGACATAATGTCGAAATCTTTGTATCGCTTGAACAGCAGCGAGTGCTAGCTTTTCAACGTAAGAATATTTGCTTTCTGTATCATTCAAGTTTTTACTTAAATAATATATAGGATGTTCAATTCCATCGACTTCTTGAACTAAAATCATCGCAATGGTTGTATCCACTGCAGCTAGATACAGGTTAAAATCTCTTTGATAGTCTGGGGCATACATTAATGATGCTTTTACTAGAGAATCTTTCAGAGCATCAAAGGAAGCTTGCGCCACCTGATACCAGACAAAAGGTACATCCTTTTTCAAAATACGAGTATAACCTTTAGCAAGTTCTGCGTAATTTGGAATGAACCTCCTCAGAAAGTTTGCTTTCCCTTGGAGTTTCTGAATTTGAAGCAAATTTGAAGGTGGAGGCAAATTAATGATTGCCTGAACCTTGCAAGGGTTGAGACGAATCCCATCCTTGGAGACTACAAAGCCAAGTAAACGACCAGAACCAACGCAAAATACACATTTGTGCGGATTGAGTCTTATCTTGTAGTGTCGGCAACGTAGAAATATCGCTCTTAAATGCTGCGGATGATCAGTCCACTTTCGCGAATGAGCCGGAAGGTCATCAAGATATGGTTGAACGATGTTCTTGATGTCATGGAAGGCATAATTCATTTCCCTCTGAAAATTCGCCCCTGCGTTCTTTAAACCAAAGGGTAATTTTCGATAAGCGAATGTGCCCCACGGACAAATGAATGCAGTCTTTGACTGGTCCTGTGGGCGGATATTTATTTGATTATACCCGGAAAATCCATCCATGAATGAAAAGATTTCACATCCGGCGCATTCATCAATTATCTGGTCGATGAAGGGTGTAGGGTAGTTGTCTTTCGAACAAGCTTGGTTTACATCCCTATAATCGACACACACTCTAATTGTCCCTTGTTTCTTCATAACAGGGACAATATTCGATACCCAATCGGTTAGAGGAACCGGGTAGATGAAACCAGCATGGAGAAGCTTTTCAACTTCTGCTTTAATGGCAGCGGCTTTCTTGGGGTGCACCTTCCGAAGCCGTTGTCTTACTGGTTTGATATCAGGATACATCTTAATTTCATGTTCAACGATACTCGAATCAATGCATGGCATTTCATCATATGACCAAGCAAAGACATCTCTGAACTCGCGAAAAAGAGCGTTATATATTTCTAGTTCTGAAGGAGAACATCCTTTGCCGACATAAATATTCTCTACAACATTTGTTTTAGTCGAGATATTTATGGCTATATTCTCTTCAATATTGGATAAGTTTCGCTCGGAATCCACCGTATTTACAGTGTTTGATAGGAATTCAAAAACTGAAGGGTGGTAAAGGTCATGTTGAGTATCTTCTTCATAATCCGGAAGAAGGGAACGATGGTGGCAATCATTCCATGGTGCCCCCTCAATCAACATTGATTGTAGGATTCCTTCGTCAGTCCCATGTACTTTCGACCAAGGATCTAATGGGGTACCATATTCTCTAGTCCTATCTACCCAAACGCTTGACGAGCGTTGATTTGGGTTCGCCTCCCATGCCCGAAACATTGATTGCTACAATATTTCTATAGGGCTTGGGGGCAAAACCATTGCATGATCCATGTTGATATCGTCTTCTGAGATCTTCGTGGAAGATATCATGTTGCAGGCTCCTACCAACGCTACTTCTCCTATATAGATTGGAGGTGGAAGTGCGAAAGTTCCCATTAATGTGGGGTCTTTCAGTAGGCCTACTCCAATATCTTGAAGCGAATGGTTGCTCCCATGGATCATTGGAATGCTTCCCGTAACTTGAGAACCATTAGGGAGGAAGTTTTGTTGGTCGACGATCGTAATCCCTCCTTGAAAAGGGAATGCGATCTTTCTAAAATAGGTCGACACAACAGCTGCCATGGCATAGATCCACGGTCTTCCCAGTAGGATGTTGTAGTCAAGATTCCCATCGATGACTTCAACATCTATTTCTACCGTTTTTCCCCCTAGTTCAATCTTCAAGTTATTTAGGATACCATACGGGGTATATGTCCTTCCGTCGAATGCTTTTAATGTTGTCGAAGATCGCGACAAGGTTGGAGATCCTAAAGTTTGCCAGCAACTCATCGACATAATACATGTAGATGCCCCCTCATCAATGATTGTTCGGTGAACAGTTTTGTTGAGGGCTTTCACTTGAATAAGGAAAGCTAGTTGAGCTGGTAACTGAGGATCGTATCCTTTGTGGTCGAAGGATACAATATTGGAATCCTTAGGATCAACCCCACCAATAGCTGATAACAAAGCCTGCCTTTGGGATGGACAATTTTGTAGTACTTCAAGAGTCGACATAGCGGATGGAGATTGGGCCAAATCTTCCACTATGTTATAATGTTGCGCCGCTTTGGCGCGAGGATTAAATGTCGACTTGTGTACTACTCCCTTTGGCGGTTTTATTGTTAATTCAGGAATGATGGGTGGTACAACTTCTGTCGAAGTTGTTGTCGAACTACTTGGTTGATCTTTACCTTTGTCGTTCGATAGCTGCGGATTCCCGTAATCTTTGTTCCTTGTCGAAATCAAAGCATCATTCTACTGTTTTGAAACCGACAACATAAGCACTTGCGACGGGGAAGCATTTCCACTATCAACCAAATTTTGACCTGGATTTGGGAACGGATCAGTTAACACAGCCGAGGGTTGCGAACTTTTAAAGAATTTCTTCAGCTCAGCTTTATATGGACAATGCCTTGTCCAGTGATCCTATCTGACATGGATATTTCCTATTTCTAGGAGGGTTTGAAGAAGTTTTTTCAGGGGATGATTCACCCTGTTTCTTCTTCTTCCCTTTGTTTTGCTTCTTCTTGCTTCCTGGTTGATTGGTTTCTTTGCCTTTATCTGCTGATACGGCATTTAATTCCGAGGCAAGAATTTCTTCTTTTGCATTTTGATCTGAAATCTTACGGGCCTTCTTGGAGTTGGCCTTTGTCGATTTCGCGTTTGTCGTGCCAATCACACCATCGCGGGCATGAGAGTCACTATTTGATTTAGGAGGAGGAGGAATTGAGAATTCTGGTCTAGGGGCGTCAGGTATTTTGTCGTAGAGCGTGCCAGACTGAGTGTAGACTAAGTCTAGATATTGTGCACGAGCAATAACTTGCTCCTTCGTTACGACTCCCCCCTTGGCCACATCTTCCGTTATGGCAGGAAGTAACGACTTGATAAACCATTCAGCTAATAGCTGATCGGGAACGTACGTTTTCACCATCCTACGACGACGACGCCACTCATGTATATGATCGGATATATGAGTGGCCATTGTCTGCTTGAAGTTGGTTAAGATTTCCGTTCCCGTTTCATACCTTATTGGTAATTGAAAATGGGTTAAGAAAGTCGTGGCTAGGGAGCTGAAATTATCGAACGAGGCCCTAGGTAATTCAATATACCATTTTGCCGCTGGGCCCGTTAACGTCCTCTGAAAAAGGCGAAGCCTTATCGAATCATCGTTTAGGGTGTTTGATGAACACCATAGATGAAAAGTCATCACGTGATTCGATGGGTCTTCACCTGGATTTCCATTAAATTTAGGAATGTCCGATGGAAGTTTGTGAGGAATCGCTGGCCACCAAGGGGCGTAAGCAATCGGATCGTTGGTTAACTGGTGTAAATCGGGTAACTCTAAAGTTGCCACAAATGGTAACTGTTGATTCAGGTTAGGTGAAGCATACCCAGGGTATGATGGAATTGCCTGAGTAGTGGGCCTTTGCATACCAGCATAATGTAATTGATGTTGGTATGAATGATACGGTTGGTGGACTTGACCACTGTAAAGCGGTTGGTTTTGACCGTTTTGAATATACGGTTGTCCACTGTTCGCAAAGATCTGCTGCTCAGAACCTTGGTATACTTGTTGGAATTGTGGTTGTTGATATTGCACCAGCCACGGTTGTGAAGCCATGTTCTGTTGTGCTATACTAACCGTTGGACCAAGGTGTGGGGTAATTGTACCCGTTTGGACCTGTGTCGCCCCACCAGTTGGCGATTGTGGTCGAGTTACAGGGTCAAGGGGCTGTTGCATTACAACCTGAGAAATCTGAGGATGACATACAACAGGCAACGTTTGAACTTGCGACACTGTCACAATAGCCGGTGTGGTCGGGATGTTCGACATAGGTACACATTGTTGCATAGAATATACAACCCTTGGTTGTTGAGGTAGCATAGGTACCCAACCACTTGATGTAACTCCAGTATAACCTGAATACTGTTGTGAACTCCCGTATGGATATCCTCCCGGAGGGGATAATGAAAGGGCATACTGCCCCCCATACGGTAGCAATTCGGAACTCAAGGGGATTGTTTGTCCTTGGGGACTGGATTGCCCAAACTGACCTCCAAATGGATCAATCTGGCGAGTCTCAACATAAGGGTTGCCGGATATTATTCCGGAGGAACAAACTAGAATGGACCACACTGTCGAAATAGTCTCTGGGTGGACCCCTTCTAGCGGTTGTGCACTAGTTGGGACAGATGGTATGCTGACAAACATTGTCGGAGTAACGGCAGGGGGTTCTGCTGTTGCTGTGTCATTCGACACAGTCCTAGATGTTAACGGTTGTTCAGACATTTTGAGTCTATCCAAGAGATTACCTAGCGATTCTACAGGAACTTCCACTGGTGGTGGACTAACCTCTGATGTCGAAGGAAATAGAGTGACCCCGACTCCAAAATGTGTTGGAGTACTTGCTTGCGGATCCTATACAATTTCCTCTATCGCAATCAAACCAGGTGGAAGGGGAAGACCGTCAGGTCCGTAAAATATTTCTAGTGCCGAAGAAGGGGTTGAATCGACAGCGACAGTTGTTTGAGGAGCAAGACTCTCTGAACCGGTCACAGATGGAACTGGTTCAGTAACGCAAGTATTTGCTCCCAGACTAGGATCAGTGTTACTGTCCCTCTGTGGCTGTTGAACTTCTTCTATAGAGGCAGGGTTTCCAGAAATTTTTGGAGTAACCGGAATCTCAGATGTCGTTGGAACACTTGTTCTAACTTTGATAGGAGATTTCGAACCGGTTAAACGAGTTCGCTTTGTCCGTACTGTTTTCGATTCCGGAGACAAAGATGATTGACTCGTAAGCCTCCGCGAACGATGGGGTTTCAATTGACTTTCTTCCACGATTGCGGATTACTTGATCAACCAAAATACAAAAAGGGGAAAGTGTGTTTCCGAATTAAATGAATTTTTTAGACGCTTTTAGACACAACTTGCTTTTTCACTTTTAAAGAGTCGAGAAAAAGCTAAAGATGACTCTAGTCTCCTTCGATGTTTTAACGAGCCCGAAGTGACAAATGCTCGGATGGACTTTTTCCGTTATAGAGTCTGAAAAAGGCCAAAAGGAACTGCTCTGGAGTTCTAGGCAGAGGGTGTGCCAAACTTTTCGCAAAACCGCAGAATACTTTTTAGGGTACGGGCGGTTGATCTTCCTGAATGCTGTGTTCAGTGCATTGCGATCAGTAGGGCGGCCGACACGGCTTCCTATGGATAAAGGTTTTATGCCTATAGGGGTCTCCCAATATATACGCGACGGTACGTGGGAGCACAATCCGTACTGGCGCTATCGTCCCTCAGGAGGAATTACCCACCATCAACAAGATCGACAGTCACCAGGCTTTACGACGTCGGAACACGTCTCTAGCCTAGACCTCTATGTTGTGCGTTATGTTGCAAAGCGTTGTTAAGTTCATTCAATTTATTTTAGGTTGATCTTTTTAGAAGTTTGCCTTTTGAGGTTCACCACGAGATGTATGATACAATTCCTAAATGCAGTCTAAAGATAATAAGCAAGTTTTATATATTTTCAACTTTGAAAATCCTAGCTACTAAGGGAAAAGAAAGACACCATCTTTTCTCAAAGAGCAATCAGCACACTCTAATGCACTTTTCCTAAATCAAACATGCAAACTATCAAAATGCAAATGCACAATGCAGGTGTTTGTTTTCCGCTTTCTTAGTATTGATGCCTACAAAGAAAGCTTTTTGTACAACTTTGAATTTGCTTCTAAATGACAAATACAAACAAGCTTACTTTTTCGAAATTAGAGAGGGTAGAAGAGATTACAACACTTAACGATTTTCGAAATGAATACTTGTTTCGACACTTAAAAGAGACAAACTCAAACCAAATGCAAAAGTAAATGTATAATCAACTGTAAACAGCCAATGAACTCTCTCCTAAGATCACAATCAACAGATCTGAATCAAAGGCTACAGGATGACTATTTCACTCTTGCAAAGGAAAACTATAAATGACGCCACAAACACATAAAAACACTCACAGTCTTTTTGTACAAAAGGAGGCGGAATTTAATCAGAGAAAAGGAGTTATCAGACTGGTACCTATGCTGGTTACAGGCTGCAAAAATCAGAGATCAAAACAAGGCAAAACAGAGCAGAGAACCCCAGCTACACAAGGCCTAACTGGATCAGCGCAACCTCAACACAGAGGTTTTGACATTCAGCGCAGGTAGCCTTCACGGGACCTGCGTTGAAATGCAGAACCTCTTCACAGGGGTCGCGCTGAAGGAGAAACGAGAGTTTCTCACTGGGTTCTGGGTCACAAATTGCTATTTAATCTACTGTTTCAGGCCAAATAAAAGCAACAAGCAAGGTGCAATCAAAGGGATGCTTTGAGGGGTACTAAGATCTATCACAAAGGATCATCAAATCATTTGTGAATCTATTGTTCAAATCATAAACAAGTCCAGTGATTGGATCAAAGCAGCAACTGTCTACTTTGCATCTGGGAATAGCAGATGCAGTTCGATTGTTGCTGTCGAGTCTATGAAACAAACAATGATAGAAACACAAATAAAATGACTAAACAGATCTCCCCAGCGGAGTCGCCAATTTGTTGTGGGGAAAAATGCCTATGCAGGACGATCCTATCCACCTAAGGTGTGACAGTGCCTTAGCAACAAACAGAGACAGCTATTCTAGTATTCTTCCTTTATGAATTAAGAATGAAGAGAGATAGATGGACTAACTGGTGTCTTCCGTTTGTCCCTCGATCTGGTCTCTCTTCTCTTTGAGGGTTCCCAGCTACTTGCCTTCTCGCTCGCCCAGCTTCAAGAGGTTTCTGCAAGATCACAAGAAGAGAACACTACACAAGACATGGATTCATATTCATAACTAGTTCAGGATTAGAAATAAACTAAAGATACTAATGCAATCATACGTCAAAGATACATCAGTATATAGGAGAAACCAAGATAGCTTTATTGATGAATAACAAGGTTCAGGAAGAGATACAACCCAGAGGGCTCCAATCCAGCATCTCCTTCCTAGCAAATGGAATTCCTATCTTCACCCCCTTCAAAGCATTAAGCACCCAATGATTCCAATCTCAAACCAACAGCAATTCTTTGCAATAACAAAATTCCAGCCTCTAGATCTCATGGAGGAGAGACCATATATAGATGTTTTGGAGAGAGGATGAGTTAGCTTCAGATCTGACTAGTGTCCTCTCCCTCTGTCAGTTCTTGATTCCACTTGGAGGTTCTTGCTTCCACTTGGAGATTAGGAACCTCTTACTCATCACAAGTCGAATTCACTGAGGCAAGTGTCATTGAGGAAGATTCTGGAAGCTTCCTGGGTCTTGACACCTCTTGGAATGAACTTGCCATTTGGCAACTCTCGCTCAACGCACCCTGGTAGTGCTTCTACCTGCGTTGCAGTGCAGGTAGCCAGTGTTGGCTTTGACATTCAGCGCAGACAGCTAGTGGAGCCATTGAATTGATCTTGAATTGACTTGTTTTTGAGCAGTTTCTGGTGGAGAACTTCTGTGAATTGCTGTGGTTTGTTAGCCTTGTTCCTCTAGGAGTAGGAACAACATGTTTAGGGACTTTGGATCCCTTAGATTATGGACATTTCATGCTCAATGTTGTAAGGCACAAAAATGTCTATAACAGTGATCTAGAAGCTTCTAGAGCGGCGAGCTGGAGGTGGTTTCGCATAGATGAGGTTGAATCCTCCTAACTTGACCTCTTTGTCTTATCCCTATGAGCTACCTCCTTGATATGTGGGCCTAATCCTATCTTTGGAGAAGTCTTAACTCCCTCTCCCAGCCTATAAATTCCTCTTCTCCCATTCCCAAATGGTTGGTCTATGTCCATTTGCACCCCTATGCTGAGCTTGTGCCTAAAGGCTATTCATTAGACTTGGAGAAGGAATTCTTGGAGAGTTTCTTGGCTTAGACTTGGATTACCACTCAAGGAGAGCCTTTCAAGATCAAGGCTATGGTTGTAAGCTTCCCTTTATTCCTTAAATAATATACAACTATTGGTTCATCTTCCCAAAATATATATGTTCATGTATTTATTTAGCTTGACATTCCTTGATCAGTTAAGTAGGTTGTTATTGGATTTTCTATTGGTTTTGGCATGCTTTGTTGTCTCTTGATCACTTGTGCAGGTACATAAATGCTGAGAGAAGCAGAAACGAGTCCGTGACACAAGCAGTTTGATGACTTCAACAAATGAAATCGGAATAGCATTAGAACGAGGTATGTCATCTCTTTCATTCTACTTTTCAATTATAACCTAGGAAGATGTCTAGTTGATTGTCACTTCAGTTGTTAGACCCACTCATTGGGCTAGAGGGATCATCTCTGTCTGCAGAGAGGATTGACCTTGTCAAGAGAGAGTTGTAGGATCCATTTCTCATCAAGATACTCTACAAAACACAAAATTTTCCTTTATGGGAATGCATATCATTATGGATGTGTGAATGGAGTTAGGGGTCATGGTTGTAGTTGACTATATGTATGCAAGTGTGAAACCATCCACATTTATTCAACATTGTGTTTTAATCTTTGGGATTCAAATTGTGTAAATTATTCTGAAACATCCTACATTTCCAATGGACCCTCCACCCATTATCAACGACAAATGAAGTTAAAATTATAGTGCTAGGGTGAGGATATAAAGAGAAGAAGTCCAAAAAGAACATTGAGGGATGAGGAGAAAAGTCAATATGAGATGTTTAGAAATAATAAAAACAAAGGTAAAAATAAATATCAAATTAAGTTAAAATTAAGAATATTTGATTCAAGAGTGTTGCAAATCAACAATGTATAAATGATGCTAACCTGAAAATTCATAAAAAATAAAATGGGACTAAACTAGTAAGATATATAAACAAGAATAAGATAGTTAAAAACAATGATAGAATATAGAAAGGATACATTGGTAAGTGAAAAAACATTCTGACATTAGAAAGAGAAAGACAAATTGGGTAAAGTGAAACACAGAAAATTAGAGTAGGTTAAACACTGGAAGAATAATGAAACCTCTTTAAATTAGGGATAAAAGACAAATGCCAAGAGGTCATAGGATGTTGAAAAATATTGAAACAGTGAGATAGGAGGCTTACACAACAAGCTGATAAATAGTGAGTTGTCATGATTTACTCAACTTTTATCCATATTCGTGATTAAAATTATTAGGATGCCTTTTAATTTACAACACTTCTTGAATGATACGAAAGGAGTAATGAGGGGTTGACGTGTAAATTTTGGTTTTATCAAAGCTAATGAGGTGTTTCAATATTATGGGAGTGCTCCATGATAATTAGCCTGGAAATGCGATTGTGGAGTGTAGGAGTTATGTGCTCCTTGAGAAGAGATTTTAAATATATTCCACTTTGGCCCATGTAAGAATTACTTGAGAAGCATGGAATATGGTAAAATCCTTGTATAAACATTGGATTTAGTGGTGCTAATAATTGTTTGAGGATTTTACAGGGTTTAAAAAAGCATCTTCATGTCTTTCTTGGCCATAAACATAGAAATGTGGTTAGTGGTGCCCTAAATGTAAGGGAGTGAGATGATAGCCTATGGAGGAGAGCTAGAGGAAAGTTTTTAGAATTGGATTTAGAATGATGGGTTAAGTGAAAGGATTTTTTAATCTAAGAGATATGGTAACCAGTGTGATTAGCCTTAGTATTGGAAAAAGAATGTTGCAACTCCCAAGGCTACCAACTTTAATTATCAACCCGTCGAGCTACATAACATAGTTGCATTGGTAATTGACTTGCTCCATTGTCTTCTTGGTAAAATTCCTTCAACCTTGGTTATGAGGGGCAATATTTAACATCATGTGATTCTGCATGGACAACACAAATATCAACATCTTCTTTTTCCTCTTCTTGCATTCTTAACATTTCTACCTATTTGGTTAGATTGCTAAGAATTTTTGTTTTAAAGTCATCAAACAAATTTCCAAGTTTAGCTTGACTTACTGATCTTGTTTCTGATTGACATACTCTTGCCTTTCCTCTTGATATGTGTTTGCATGTTTAACAAAATTCTTCAAAGGATAATTGGTATACATCACCTATACTCATGAGATCGATAATATCAATCCACTCATCCCTAATTGTTATAAGTAAGAGGGTTTTAGCATGTGAGATCCTAAATGATGTCATTTTCCCCTCTTAACAATGTACATGAACCTCTCTATTAAATCCTCAAGGCTCTCAACTTCTTTTTTATTCATTCGAAATATTTCTTCTTTAATATCATGATCTTTATATTTCTCTAGAAATATATTTTGCATATCATTCCACGATCTTATTGAATTAGTCCCTAAACTCATGAACCATTTAAGAGATCTATCTTTCAATTTTGCCAAAAACAATCTTAGTTTTTCATTGTTTAATAAGTAACCATAAGATCTACAAAGTATTTAAAATTCAAAGAGAAAGGTTTTTGGATCTTCTGACCTTAGACCATGAAAGTTTGGAACAAATGATGGAAGGATTTTCTTCATATGCACACTGACATCAGTATCTTGAATGGGAAATCCAAGAGGATCTTATTCATTGTCATCATTACCATCCATTTCTTCTTCCTTCTCTGCCACCTCTACTTCTAACTGCAAAAATGAATGGTGATGTGGTTCTTACTACACCATGTGATCAAATGGGGTGGGGGGGGGGGGGGGGGGGGTGTGTTGGTGTTGGAGAAGTATCTTTTTTTTTTAATAAGAATGCTAATGCAATGCAATTTTATGTTTTTGAAATTAAATATGCCTAATGAAATTTTTTTGTTTATGTAGAAAGTAAAAGAAATGAATCAACTAGGGAAGAAAACAATGCATACTTTGACACCTCCACAATAACGACGCAAAAAAGTGATGAGCCTTGGTATTGCAACAAGAATGCTGCAACTCCCAAGGTTACCAACTTTAATTATCAACCCGACGTCCATACAAACTTAAGAGGTATCAACACTATATGTGCAACATACAATGTGTCCTTCCTTTAATGTCATGATGTACTGGAATGAATGTAAGGAAATTAAATCCTAAACTAATTTCATAAATGGAAATTTTACTTTGGAAAAAAATTTAATCCTAAGCAAGAATGACAATTGTAATTGAAATCCTAAGAGCATGAATTCAAATAAATAGGCCTAATATACATTGTAAATAGGCATGTCCTAATTGGTGTTTATTATTCCCCAACCATTGATTTAGAGCTTAGGGGTCATTATTCAACCCGAAGGGACCAAAACCAATCTTTTTGAGCTAATCTAGGCAAGTATATACACGCTGGAAGAGTACTACAGGAAACTACAGGATGTTATAGATTTACTACAAGAAGTTATAATTCATCGAATGAGAAATAAAATCAAATCCAATTTGGATGGGAAAAATTTTGTTATTGACTAGGATGTCTTAAGTCTCCATTCCAAATGGAATCACTCAAAAATACCTCTATTAACCGATGCTAAAAAATAGCAGAAAATTACTAGTCTAAAATATAGAAATTCGAGAACTAGTAAGCTAGTAAATTTGTCAAATGTATAACCTAATCAAGTGAGAATGCAATGGGGTAAAAAATTTTATTAACTAGAATTTTTTTGTAATCTAATGCAAGTGGAATCAACTCATTAGCATGGTTTAAAAAATCGCATAAATTTATTGTTATTTGCCACAAGGGACTTCCAGAAATCTAGATTTGGGAATAAGCAAACTAATCCAAGTAGCTCAATGATTACTATGACCTTCCAAAGTTGTTCCAATGATGAAACGATGCTTGTGATCCTGCAAAATAACTTACTTCAACCATTTAACCCAATCCTACAACAAGAAATCATTAATACTAAATGCAGAAATAGAAAAAAGACAGGAACAAGAGATGCACGTGAATAAGGAGTGAAAAGAAGAAAAGTAAATTATACAAAGGCGCTCTGAGGCTCCTGGGATGGCCAAGCCCAAGGAAACTCAGATTCCTACGAAGGATACCAAGATTTAGAAGTTGAACATGGCACCAATCTTCATTATTTCCATCAATACAATTACATCCCAGTGAGAAATGAAAGTGGAGCTACAAAAATACGAGTTCTCTCCGCAAGAAGACAAATAAAAATCCACCAAGAGGAAAATTCGACTTGGTACTTGTATAAAATGATTAGGAAGCATTCCCCATGAAAAGAGGAAGCTTCCCCACCAAAATCCCTCAAATAGTGGATCTGGTTCCCAATACTATGAATCTTCATTAAATGACAGGGAATACATTCCTATATTTTCTCAATCATTGGAGCTCCAGAATATGTGCAATAATTTCATAATATCTTCTTGATTTATTATTTAATATTGATCCTTCTGTAATAGGGAGAAAGGCCCTAATCTATCTCCTCCTCCAAACCTTCATATTCTGCCCAATATTCTCACAATATTCCACAAAATAAATAATATTAGGCACAAATATGCAATTATCCATAAACCTTCCTAATGAACATATTAAAGTTAAAATTACATTATATAATGCAAAAAGATAGGTTTAATGTGTTGAAGGATGGTCATATGGGCCTTACTTTATGTCTAATTTGGAGGCCCGTCGTGACACTGGAAGCAAGGTATTTTCTAGATTTTATTTTATCAAGTAAAGGAGGGGATGAAATTTGGATGGCTTGAGTAATCAAAGTTTTTAGAGTGACATGATTTTGGGTTGTGTGATGGTGGTATTGAGCATGAACATACCTTAAGAGTGAGTATTTTGTCTATAAACTTTTTTGGGTGAGGGTTCCATCAATAAGCTTAAAGACAAGAACGACCAAAAAGGAGAAAACTTGAAACCCAAATGGGAAAACCATATTTCATAGGGATTTCTTTAGAAATGGTTATAGTGGTGAGATATGTACGCTCACCTAAAATTAATATGTATTCTTATTCATAAAGGAATTTTTTAGACTACTTTGAGACCACATTTGATCTTCATATAGGCTTCTTCTTAAAAGTATCTAATGCTTTTCCCAGGGTTTGGAGTTGGGTTATCTTCAGCTCTATCTCAAGGTTTCATATTACTACAATTCTAGGGGTTGAGTAGAATTTTTTCCCTCTGCATGACTATTGGTCCTGACACTATAATGATTCTGTTGTCTGTCATGATAATCCTTGTGCCCATGGCCTTTGTGGAATCCCCTACAAGATTACAGTCGAAGGTCTGCATCACTCTGTGTCTATGGATTACTTTAATGTTGTTGGTCATGGTGGTTTGTTCAATTCTTCTTCTACCTATTATGAAAAGTGGGATTACTTTAATGTTTTTTGTCATGGTGGTCTTTTTTATTCTTATGGCTATCGGTTTGTTGGTGTGGAAGCTGAGTTCTTATGTGGAATGGATGGAAACGCTGGGGTGTATGGGATAAGACCGGTGGAGGTTCAACATTTTTTATTATGGCAATTACTGTTTCGTTCTCCCGTGGCAGGTGTGCGGGGCGGTAGGGTCACCTGGAAGTGAAAGACTTCTGGGCTCGGGCTACCATCTACTCAGGAAACTCGCCATACCTAGCTTTTCACTGGGGCACTGTGAGCTTGTAGTTATGGCGCGGGTTGCAAAAGTTAGGGGCTATGGAAGGATGCCTCGAGTGACCGTGCAAGACGAACAACCTAGCTCCTCAGGTGGTAGAGAAAGGGGTCGTAAACTGATAGCTAACACCATAAACTATGTGGCCAATGCTTATTGTGAAGGGACCAACGAGGAAATTAGGTGTTTGATTAAGGAGCGGGAAGCTGATCTGAATCGTTAAGTGAGCTCGACGGATATTGAGATGGAGGACTGGTGGGCGATGGTGTCAAATCCTAGGAATACCCGTGGGCAAGTGAACCAATTCAAACAGACTTTATATTTATACTGGACCATGAAAAGTCTCTTGAGAAAGGCTGTGGAATAGATTTCAGTGAGCATGGCGATAGCGGTACATGATTTACCAACTACAAGTAGGACTTCCAGAAACTTCAGTTTCCACTGCAAAAATAGGATTGACGCCTACACCAAATTGAGGATCACCTCCCTTGCCTTCTTTCACAAACAATCTTATCAGGTTCCAATGTTAAGGACTCGACCCTAGTTGATTTTGCATTTGTCGAGGGACATGAGTAAGCTACTAGATGGTTCATATTTTGATTAGTATATATGCGGGTAGCTTTTATTTTCCATAATGATGTTTTATATGTT
Organism: Pinus tabuliformis; assembly: GCA_031772625.1. Lineage (NCBI taxonomy): Eukaryota > Viridiplantae > Streptophyta > Pinopsida > Pinales > Pinaceae > Pinus > Pinus tabuliformis. Next base: position 838,340,451 of record CM062820.1, read on the forward strand.
CATATGAAAATAGTATGTGGACAAGGTAAAGATATACAAACTTATATAGCTTGGGTAGAAAGACTTATTATTTTATTTCTACTTGATGGCTTATCATGATGTTAGGTGGCCAACAAACTTGGTTTCCCTTTGGGCAAGTTGAGGCCACCTAACTATTCATATGTGGATGTAACTTTCTTATATTTTAATGAAAATGGAATGATCTACCAAGCTTAAAATAATAATAATAATAACAATAATAATTAATGCTTTGTTATTGCAAACTTCATTGTTTCTTCTCAAGCTCTCTCATTCATTGAATGCTCTTCTTCTACAGGACCTTCATATTTAATGAGTTACCTTGGAAATCCAACCATCACAATGGTTTGTTTCATCCTCTAAGATTGTTTTAATTATTCATTCAAATAAATAAAAACTAACTAAATGCTTATTACAAAGTTTTACAAGAGAGATTTTAACTTTTCATATTCTAATAATTTTTGAATTATTTAATCTACTGAATATAAATTAATTAAATAATTATGAAAAAAATTTGCAATTTGAAAATTTTAATTATAATTCAATTTGGATAGAAAACAGAACAATTTTGATTGCAAAGTCAATGCTTTCCTTGGCGGAGAGATGAGGAAACAACAATTACAACTAAGGCTCCATCTATAAAAATGAATTGACTTCATGAATTTAGGAATTATAATTCCATTTAAATCTTAAATGTTCAAATTTTTTTTAGTTGGTTGACCCACATGAAGAGGGGGTTGAACTTAGAATCTCATGGAGCATAACACTTCATTATCAGTGGAATATTGAACTAGTCCTTGAGCCATATATATATATATATATATATATATATATATATAAAAAAGAAAAGGAACAAAAAAAAAAGACAAATCTCCCTATAATGTTTATTTTTTTCATAAATAATAAATGTTTTGAATTTTTTTCTTTAATTTTTTTATCCTTTATATCATAAATAAATATTTATGTGATTTTGATACGTAAGTTTTCAAAATAATTTTATAATATATTGTAATGTTATCTATATTTATAAAATATATTATTTTCATTTCAATGAAATATATGGAAAAAATATTTGAATTATCTCATTAAATAATAATAATATAATCACAATCAAATACACATTAAATTGGTATATAAAATTATGTTGTTTATAAAATAAGGAATCAACCTCTGCATGGTCTTCTAATTATTAAAAATGGTCTTTTAATTATTAAAATTTAGAGATATAGATAGTTCACCCCCTTTATATTTGAACTTATAACTTTTTATATTTACGTCGATGTGCGTCTCTTCTTGAAAAAGGTCAAGCCAACCTTCGTCTACGCTTTTACCATTGGGCTAATATCTGTCTCGAGGTATGACGACGACATCTTTCCTCCATATATTTTGTTATGAATAATATATATATATATATATATATATATATATATATATATATATATATATCTTCATTTAACAGCAAAGCAGATCTCCTAAACCAAACTTCTTCTCCGACTATAGATCGCGAAGCTAAGACACCATTGTCCCAAGAACCAGAAGAGATGAAGGAGATGCAAGACAAAGGAAGTTGGAAGACCGTAGAGAAAAGAAAGAAAGCTACAACACGAATCTCGCCAAGAAGACGAGGAGCCAGACAAGTAAAAATTAAGAAAATTGTAGGTCCGATAGACCAATTTGGTCTCAGTGGACGTTAACCATCATCATCATCATCATCATCATAATAACACATCATAGATAATAATTAATTAGTAATTAGTTAATGAAGAGGTATATCCCTAAGGACATGATCATTCACAAAGGGACATCTCCCTCGAGGATATAAAAAGTCCCTCACTCTCATTTGTAACATAAATTCTTTTATACAATATTCAATATATAATTACTTTTCTACAATGGATATCTTTGTCTTCGAAATATTTTGAAGATTAATCCGTTGCATATACGAAATAATATTTGTCTTTCGGCTATATCATATATTAGAAATAATAATAAAACTTAAAAAAAAACATATTATATATATATATATATAATTCAAAAAAAAAAAAATTAATTAAATTAAAAATAAAAAGGGCAAAATTTCAATTGAAAAATAAACCATTACATTGCAAATTCTATATATATATATATAATCATGCAATCAATCCATAAATAAATAAAAATAAAAATAATATATATATATATATATATATATATCAATAATATATATAAAAAAATAAAAAAATCTAAATATATAAAAATTCAAAGGAGTTGTCTATAATGCGATTTTTTGGAGATTCCGGTGATGGAATCCGGCAGAAGAAATTGAGGTTAAATCTTGATTTCTTGTAGTCAAAATGGTTTTTTAACAGCATATTTGGATTCAGCACCCTCGAAAACCCATGGGACACTTTCATTGTGCAGAAACTAGCTATCAAACTTGGGATTCCAATAAATTCGTGCCGGATTTCGACCGGAAAAACCCGCCGAAATTTTTTTCAAAAAATCGGGTTATAAACAACTGCAAATTCAAATTCAAATTGTTGTACGATTTGAACTATGCCATATTTCGGCGTTCATCCCTCATCTGTGCCACACTATATGATTCATAATCCAATCAATTAGTGTGTACAACAATCAATTTTTACATGGCTGCGCAAACGGTTGTTGTACAAAGCCGCAAGAGCAACACCACAGTCGCCTGTGTATCATTGTTGTACTCTATGACGGCCATACGCACTGTACAATGATGGCGTTGTTGTTACCATACTCTGCCACGCCCACCCACTGTACAAATTAAAATAGGACTACTTAACAACCGCAGTTGCCTTCTATTTCTCAGTTTTTTTAATGTGTTTTTCCCTTATGAGTGGTGGGCTTGAAGGTGAATAGCCAGTAGTCATCATTTGGATGCGTGTGTAAACTTTCAAAAATATTAAAATCTTGTACATTACTTACTCAAAGCGCTAAACGTTATTATTAAAAAAAAGGACTCTACAAACTATAACAAGTATATTTTGGCACGTAAAAAAAAAGGGATACCAAGAAATTTCAAATCACTACGTATTATTGGGAATAGTCAAGTGGACCTAGATCGACTGTTACTAAAGAAGATTAAGACCATCAATATTTTCAAAAGCTTAAATAAAAATATATATTAAAGGGTAAAAAGAATAAAAAAATAAAAAATAAAGGGAGGTTTTATATATATATATATATATATATAAAATAAAAATATTTATCGATATTATTTATAAAAAAAGAGAGGGAAAATTATAAAGAAAGTGATCAAGTGATTAAAGTGATTGAGAAAAAATTGTAATTTTGACAAAAGGTAAATATTGAGTCAATTATTGAAGAGAAAAAAATGGAGTTTAATTCGGAAATAAAGAAAGGAAGATTTCTAGAAACTTCATATAATTGTGCTTCACTTCTATTTAAATTAAAAAAGACTATTGCAGGATAATATGTTACTATCTCTATCTCGCTCGTTGAGAATAAAAATTATATAAAACCTAAAATCAAAAACCAATTAGTTATTCATGAGTCAAATATAATCCAAAAATTAGACTTTTTGGACAAAAGAAAATACAAAATAACTTATTTACAGTGAAACATTAGGGATTATACATTTATGTCGCAATTCTCTTTTCAATCCCTATGGAATGACAAAGGTGACAATACGTTGGGATCACCCAAGTGGAAACTATAAGGTCTTTCATCCTAAATACAAAAAAAAAAAAAAAAAAAAAAGTTATTGACATTTTCTTACAAAAAGAAAAAAATAACACTACAAGATGTTACATTGAAGCCGAATCTAGTAATATCAGAAAACATACAAGGTATCTCAAAAATAATTTATTAATAAAGTTAAAAAGTGATACAAAATATTGAAAGGGAAATTGACAAAATTGTTGTTGAAAAAAATGAAGAAGTTACTCGCCTCAAGGACTACAGCAATAAATTATCGACACAAATTAAGAAACTTAAAAATTATAAGAAATCCTTGAAAAACAAACTAGAAGAACTCAGCATGAAAAGCATATCGAAGTCTTCAAACATAACCGTCCAAGTTGAAGAAAAATGAATGAATATTGATCTAGTCAATATCATAACTAAAGAAGATGACAACCTAGTTGAAGGCAAAACATATTCAGAAGTTGTAGTTCAAACGATAAAAAACCCAAGTGAAGATTTTGTAACCAATTCAACGACATTAGAACCTGAAGTAAATCAGAATATTTCCACACACATGATAAGGGAAAGACAAACCAAAAGAACTCCTTATATACATCTGAATCATAAGAATAGACATCTCAATCAATCTGTGAATCTATATCACTTAGAACATAAACAATGAATTTATGTTCCAGAGAACACTGAATTTTGCATAGTTTAGTCCAATGATAACAGTTCATCACAAGATTCTAGTAACCAAAAGTTTCCACATAATATTGATCTAGGATGGTCAGGTCCATTTTCAGTTCGACAATTTTATTTATCACTCAAAGGATCATATCATTTTGTATCAATGAAGATGACAATTCCGAGATGAGAAGAAATTCGAAATAGAAATAGATATCAAGCATTTTCATTAGCAAGATTTGAGGACAAATATTTTTTAGGAGGAAGGCAATGTTATGAATAAAATATAGATATAAATAATGTAAATATAAATAATAATAACACATCATAAATAATGATTAATTAGTAATTAGTTAATGAAGAGGTATGTACCTAAGGACATGAATGTTCATAAAGGGACACCTGCCTAGGGTATCTAAGCAGGCCCTCACTCTCATTTATAACATCAATTCCTTATACAATATCCAATGTATAGTTACAGTCCTACAATGGATTTCTTTGTATTCGAAATATTCTGAAAATTACACCCTTTATATTTGAACTTATAACCTTTTATATTTACGTCGATAGGCATCTCTTCTTGAAAATAGTCAGGCCAACCTCCATCTACGCTTTTCCCATTGGGCTAATATCTATCCCGATGTCTGCCAACGACATTTTTCCTCCTCCATGTATTTTTACGGTAGTAGAACACATTAGGGCCTCCACATATTTTTATGTTGGTAGCAACTCGCAACTTCTGTCATCGTGGTCTCAAACAGGCCTCAAACTGAACTAATCTATAATATCAAGAGCATTAGAGCACTAAGAGATTGAGTCAAAAGAGTTCCTAGGTCTAACAACTTTACCTATGCAAGTGAACAAGATCTAAAATGAAAGCAATGACAATGCTTCTTTCCCTGTCATTACTGGTGTGAAAAAGTTCCAAAACTAGCACCAACCCAACTCCATGAGAAATCAAGCTTTTGTACCTTCCATTTTCTTGAATACAGTAAAGGAGAACAGAAAGTGCATAAAGACTCACTTTAATGTTTTTACATTTCAAGCTCTTGACGAGAGAAGGAAGTTCATTCATAGAAATAATAGTAAGAGCATTAAACATTATGTTGTGGTCATCTCCACCTCCAAGCATCCTTTCCAACATCATTATGGCAACCTTCTTTGGCTGAAAGCACATCCGAAAATGTGTCTCCTTCTTTTCAATATTTATGATAATTACATGGACTAGAGATGGAACAAGGTCATGAAATGAAAGTTGTATGCAAGATGGTTTCAATTGATACATAAGTGTGGAAGACTCAAAAAATCATTTCTTTAAAAGAGAAACCAGACACTCAAAATCTAAGTCTTCCTTGGAAATAATTTGAGCCACAATATCATTTGCAGATACAAGCTCTGAAAGAATGTACACAATTTCTTTTAGTATCTGCACATCAAGAGAATGAGAGAGTATTTCAAAAAATCTATTTATTATTGTTGGTGTAACTAGGAGTTATTGAATGGTTGGATCTCCTTTACAGGCTTTCCATACTCTTGCAATGGTCAAAATAGTTGACTCAAAATATTGCAAATCCTTGGAAGTAGATTGAAACAGATGGTACTAGCTCTCTCATCATTGTTTCAAGGAGAGTTTGACTTATTACACGGGTTGAGGAAGAAATTGGGGTCACTCTGCTTATAAACCACCCATGAGATTTTACTCTGGTACTATTAATATTAAGGTATAAAGTCAGATTTGAAATTAATCCCTACAAGCAAATACCATTTGAATAATTTGCATTAAGAGAGTTTGAAGTATGAAGTTTTGATGTTTCAAAGAAACTAAATTCCATGGCTAATTCAGGGTTTTATTCTTTCTAGGTACCAATAATCCTTTTTGGTAAGATGTTTGTATTTGGGACTGAAGTGCTTCCAATATTCTATATAGTGATTGGACAAATTGTGTTTCCTTTGCCTATCCATTCCTAAATTTCTCGGTGCTCATATGTTTGGCCTGTCTCCAGGATGACTGGGTCTGTGAAAAGTTGACCTGTTATGGGACATACAAAATCCTTTGGAGGCCTTCTTCGAGGAGTGGATTTACCAAATGAATGAACCAGATAGCTTTGTCTAACATCCTCTTCACTTTATTCCATCGGTGAGGATATTAGTATTGGAAAGCTGCATCACAGTGAAATAGCCAGTTTGTTTAGCAGTTTTTTGTTGCAGTTGTAAATTGCATCCCTGCATTACTTCATAAAAAAATCCACATAGACATTTAGTTTTTTAGAATTACAAGCATGGATTGTGGTCTATATTGCATAAAGTATACTTTCTTTATGCTAATTCTAGCTTATGCTCTGTGTAGTCATTCTCTAATTCAGTGTCCTCAAGACCTTTCTCCTCATCCTCACATATGACTTCATACATATTTCTAAAGCTTAGTCCCATGATTTTCTCTCAAATGTCATCTGGTACTTCCAACAAAGAACATTAAAAGACACCATTATATTTATATTTTCTTCAACAAGATTATTTTGGATCAAAATCCATGCACTATCTCACTCATAAAAGAAAGATTGGGAGGAAAACAAAGAAAATGCCCAATAATTAAAAACATGGCTAGATTTCTATAATTTTTTGAAATTTCAGGTATTAAGAGTAGAACTCAACAGTAACATAAATGTTATAGATGCACAATCATTAGGTTTATGAAGCATGACCTTTTTTTTAATGGCATGGCCACTCTTCTGATTTTTCCTCTATGCATGAAGTTTAAATCATTTGAGTTACTTCAAGCTCAGGTTCGAATGAAGCAACCCCTACATCAATAGATGAATGAGTATATCTTTGTGGAGAATAGATAATAGAATCGATATCTGCTTTGAGCATATTTGGGAGAGAATTGGAGTTTAGATGCCTTTTTGTCTCCAGATGTTCCAAGGAAGCGACCTTGGTTTTGGAGGTTCTCCCTCTGTTGAAATATGGCAACAAGAATATTCCAATTTAATTTGTCCTTGAATTAAATTTTGAATTAAAATCAAATTTAGTCTCATCGGCTACTTGGAAATAATTAATTAATTCATTATGGATTAATTAGTTGGATAAATTCAAGTTAGAAGTCTTTCTGAAGTCATGCAACAATTATCCCTTGAATTAAGGAGATAAGATTGAGTTATATTTGACTTGTAATTAGTTAACTCAATTTACTAAGTTAAGTCCAGTTAAATTAGTTCCAAACTATTTGAGGAACTAATGGTGAGTTATTAGTCAGTTGATGCAAGCATGCACTCAACTAGTGTACTCCAATTAACTGAAGATTCCCTCATCAAAAACTCATGCATGTCTATTTTGAGAAAGACCCAGTTGATATTAAAGTCAAGGACAATGTACTATTAGTTGCATGTTTTCTCTTATAAATAAAACTCATGCATTCCTTGAGGATTGCGTAGTTCTGACAGTGTGTTAGAGCAATGTGTGATATTTGTTTTCCACTTGAAGGAGAGTCATCCCAGAGGAACAACACAAGGAAATAGGAGCTTGGAGGGCAGAGAGGAAGGCTGAAGAGCAACCAAGTTTTCTTGTGAGCATTTGTGAGGATTGCACTGAGAGATGGCTAGTTGTGAGAGCTAAGGCTTTGTATAATTCCTATGTATTTCCACCTTGTATGATAATACAAATAGTGGGGTTTTTAGCTAAGGCTTTCCCTGAAGCATTTTAATGTGTATTGTGCAATTGATTATTATTCTTCTGGTTATATGTGTTCAGCTCAATATTTAAGCTTCCAAAAAACTTTGATAGTAGAATTAGGTTATAGTATTCTGCTTTGATTTATATTGCATTATCAGGTTAACCTACAACAGATTTTCTACATGATAGCAGAGAGCTAGATCGGTAGAGAAATTTCTACATGGTATCAGAACTGTGAACAGTATACTGAGAAGAGAATTCGAAGTTTGAAGTTCGGGGTTGCATATGCAAATCGAATTCATATCATACTTCAAGGTTGGCCAATGGCATTCTATGGCTTGAGACTCGAGTATGCCTTAGAAGGTAGCTCGAATTACATAGCATGGAAAGATAGAATGGAGGATGTATTAGAAGACAATGGCTTGAAGGAATTCATTGATCAAGAAATCCCAAAGCCAACTTCAACTAATGCACAAGAGTTGGCTGAGTGGAAGAAGTGTGTGGCGAAGGCGAGACGGATCATCCTTGAGGGAGTTCGAGACCATGTTGTCTCGAGTCTCCATGGGAAGGATACTCCATTTTCAATGTGGAATACATTGAAGGACCTCTATCAGAAAAATAGCGACCAGAGGAAATTGGCACTCAAGTATAAGCTTCGAAGAATAAATATGGAGAAGGGCGATATTATTTCCACATATCTGAACAAGCTCACCACCTGTAGAGATGAGCTTGGCAGTGTGGGAGTAACTACTGCCAATGTTGATATGGTGAGGCTTGCTCTCCTTGGCCTTCCAAAGAGTTGGAATAGCTACCAGGACTCTATGAATGGAAGGGAGAAACTGTCGGATTGGGAACGACTGTGATCGGATCTTATGTAGGAGGAGATCAGGAGGAGCACACGAGATGGTTCTTCATCTAAGGATGATGATGAAGAAAATCTGGCCTTAGCAAATAAGGCAAGGAAATGGAAGGGGAAGGCTTCCCATTCCAAATCTAATTCTTCCCATGGAGGGAAGAAGGTTGACATGTCTAAAGTGAGATGCTTTAATTGTCACAAGATGGGACATTATGTGACTAATTTCCCATCGAGGAAGTCCAAGAAGGGATCCTTGGAAGGATCGGAAGGTAAGGCATTAGCCTCTTAGTTCGAAATGGACTTTACCTTCATCACATGCATGGTGTCATCGATGATGGGTTGTGTTTGGTATCTTGTCAGTGGAGCCTCATTCCACATGACCGGTGATAAAAGTTTATGCAATACCTTGGAGGAGAAAGACCTCAAGATGAGCATAGAGATGGGGTACGATGGAAAGTTTAGTGTTTCAAGAGTGAGCACAGTTACTTTTTAGATGGAGCATGGAGCTCCTCTCATCTTGATAGATGTGAAGTATGTGCCTGGACTAAATAAGAATTTGGTATCGGTCGCGATGTTGGAGGACAAACTACAATGTTGTCTTCAGTAAAGGAAAGGCGTTCCTAAGACACATAGCCACGGGTTAGACCAAGAGGATAGCGATTTGGGTGAAGAGTCTCTATAAACTAGAGGTAGATGATTGTGTAACATTGAGTACGAAAGCAGAATTGGTGCAAATCCAAGACATTGGCGAGTTGTGGCATAGGTGGTTGGGCCATTTTCATCATGGGGCTTTGAAGATAATGCAGCAGATATCTACAAGACTTCCCAAAGGTAAACTTGAGCAAGTTGACACATGCAAAGGTTGTACCTTGGGAAAGTACACCAAGTCTTCCTTTCATGATCGAGACAGTCGAGCAAAGGCTATCTTAGAGCGAGTTCATACTAATGTGTGTGGACCATTCTCAAATGCATCCACAGTGAAGCAAAGGTATTATTTGATTTTCATTGATGACTATTATCGTAAATGTTAGATTTATTTCATGCAAAATAAGGACCAAAATTTCACAAAGTTTTGTGAGTTCAAAGCTTTGGTCGAGAAAGAGTCAGGGAAGAAGATCAAGGCCTTGAGAAGCGACAACGGTGGAGAATATGTCTCTAAAAAGTTTTAAGGACTTCTGTACAGTGGAAGGAATTAAATGGGAGTTGACGGCACCTCATAACCCACAACAGAATGGGGTGGCTAAGAGGAAGAACAGAACTATTGTAGGGGTAGCACGGGCAATGCTGCATGACCAAGGCCTACCACTTCACTTGTGGGTTGAGGCATGCAACACAGTGGTCTATTTGCAGAATAGAAGCACGCATCACATACTTGGGATGAAGACACCAGAGGAAGATTTCTCCGGTAAGAGACTAGATGTGGGTCACTTCAGGATCTTTGGCTCATCGACATATTGCCATGTGACAAAGGATGCACGGAAGAAGCTTAAGCCGATAGCAGAGTTGGGGATATTTGTGGGGTACACTGATACACCTCACAACTATGGGGTGTACTTGCCTACTAGTCGGAGGACAATGGTTCACAGAGATCTCAAGTTTTATGAGCAGAAAAACATGTGAGTTTCCCTTGAGAGGGAGCTCCAACTACAAGCTATGGAGGAATTGTTGGTTCCTAAGGAGGAGGAGCCTTAGACTAATGCGGAGCAGCCACATGTAGAGGTTCCAGGAGTGGAGATATCCACTCAAGCAGAGTCTTCCAGGGATGGATGGAAGCGCACAAGAAGCTGATAGATTGTTGAAGGATGTGAGAGAGAATGTGGGAGCACCATCTTCTTAGCGCAGACAGAGGAGGTCACCTGAGAGGTACACTAGATACATGGCCCTTGCTGGGGAATGTGTTGAGACTGAGCCATCTTCCTTTGAGGAAGCAGTGCAACAAACCGATTTGGGTTGATGCTATGGTGGAGGAGTATGACTCCATAGTTCGTAACAGTGTTTGGGACATGGTTCCGAGACCGGAGAACAAGTCAGTTGTGAGTTCTGTTGGATTTACAAGGTAAAGCAAGTTGCTGATGGTAGTGTGGAGAAGTATAAGGAAATATTTGTTGCCCATGGCTTTTCACAGGTCGAGGGGATTGACTATGATGAGACTTTTGCACCACTTGCAAGGTACTCATCTATCAGATCTATGTTGGCACTATCAGCACAGATGGGTTGGAAGATCCATCAGATGGATGTGAAGACTACATTCCTCAATGGCCAGATTGAGGAAGAGGTGTACATAGAGCAGTCAGAAGGTTTTGAGACCTTCGATCGTGAGTCGCATGTGTGCCGACTCAAGAGAGCGTTGTATGGGTTGAAGCAAGCACCTCGTGCTTGGTACACCAGGATAGACAACTACTTCACTGGGTTGGGCTTCACAAAGAGTGAAGCGGATGCGAACCTGTACCACATCATGGTGGAAGGTAAATTGTTGATCATCGTACTTTATGTTGATGATCTCATATTGATTGGTGATGATCAGTTGATCGTGTCTTGCAAGGAGGACCTTGCAACAAAATTCGAGATGAAATACATGGGTCTCATGCATTACTTCCTTGGCATGGAAGTGTGGTAGAAAGATGGGGAGTTGTTTGTGTCTCAGGGCAAGTATGCCAACGAGATACTCAGGAGATTCCACATGGAGAAGTGCAAGCCCATGCAGACTCCTCTAGCTGGTAACTGGAGGAAGGAGGATGCTACTTCAGGAGAAGTAGTAGAAGCTACTGTGTACAGGCAGCTTGTGGGATCACTGATGTACTTAGTGAACACACGACCAAATTTGTGCCATGCGATGAAACAGCTGAGTCAAGCGATGGTTCAGCCTACCAAGATGTTTTGGAAGGTGGCAAAGCATGTATTGAGATACCTCAAAGGCACATCTTAGTATGGATTATGGTATAGACGGATAAAGGGAGTGAAGCTACAGGGGTTCACCAATGTAGATTGGGCAGGGAGTCCATCAGATCGGAAGAGCACATCAGGAGGGATTTTCAACCTTGGGTTAGCGACAATTTCTTGGTACAACAGGAAATAGAGGTCGGTTGCACTCAACTCGGCAGAGGCATAATACATGGTTGCAAGTTAGGCAGCATGTGAGGTCATTTGGATGCGGAATATCCTAGTTGGTTTGTTTGATCAGAGGATGGATCCAACTGTGATCTATTGTGATAATCAGAGTTGTATCAAACTCTCTGAGAATCCAGTATTTCATGATAGGTCCAATCACATCGACATCCGGTATCATCATCTCAAAGACTGTGTAGCGAGGAGGATCATGTTGCTGCAGTATATTTTGACAGAGGAGCAAGATGCTGACATTTTGACAAAGGCATTATCAAAGTGTAAATTCGAGTTCCATAGAGACAGGATCGAGGTGGCAGATAATCCCTTTCTTGTTGAGAGGGAGTGTTGAAATATGGCAACAAGAATATTCCAATTAATTTGTCATTGAATTAAACTGTGAATTAAAATCAAATTTAGTCTCACCAGCTACTTGGAAATAATTAATTAATTAATTATGGATTAATTGGTTGGAGAAATTCAAGTTAGAAGTCTTTCTAAAGTCATGCAACAGTTATCCCTTGAATTAAGGAGATAAGATTGAGTTATATTTGAGTTGTAATTAGTTAACTCAGTTTACTGAGTTAAGTCTAGTTAAATTAGTCCCAAACTGTTTGAGGAACTAATGTGAGTTATCAGTCAGTTGATGCATGCATGCACTCAACTAGTGTACTCCAATTAACTGAAGATTCCCTCATCAGAAACTCATGCATTTCTATTTTGAGAAAGACCCAGTTGAGATTAAAGTCAAGGACAGTGTACTATCAGTTGCATGTTTTATCTTATAAATAAAACTCATGCATGCAGAAGGATATAATTCCTAGAGGATTGTGAAGCTCTGATAGTGTGTTAGAGCAGTGTGTGATATTGGTTTTCCACTTGAAGGAGAATCATCCTAGAGGAACAATGCAAGGAAATAGGAGATTGGAGGGAAAAGAGGAAGGCTGAAGAGCAGCCAAGTTTTCTTGTGAGCATATGTGAGGATTGTATTGAGAGCTGGCTAGCTGTGAGAGCTAAGGCTTTGTATAATTCCTATGTATTTCCACCTTGTATGATAATACATATAGTGGGGTTTTTAGCTGAGGCTTTCCCCGAAGTATTTTCATGTGTATTGTGCGATTGATTATTCTTCTTCTGGTTATATGTGTTCAACTCGATCTTTAAGCTTCCGCAAAACTTTGATAGTAGAAGTAGGTTATAGTGTTCTGCTTTGATTTATATTTCATTATCGGGTTAACCTACAACAGATTTTCTACATGATAGCAGAGAGCTAGATCGATAAAGAACTTTCTACACCCTCTAGGAAAAATGAGCTTTGACAACGTCAACCTATCTTCTACCAATTGATGCCTTGAGGATACTCGTCTAGAGTTTTTCTGAATCCCAATGGAGGTTGAGCTTACTTCAATTCTTGTTTTCACTTCAATTCCTCTTCAAGACCACCATTATATGCACTTCCATTGCTAACATTTGTTTCTCTACCATTTTCCTCTTCCCACGGGCACTGCTACCATTTCTAGTCATCAGGAACCAACTTAATGAAATAATTTTTCAGATCTATTAAATCCTATAGCTGATAAGAATAAGAACCAAATTGTTTGATCTTACATTGTTCCTTCCAGATAATTCTTTTGGTTCATCATCTATAATCCAGCTACTTTTGGATTCATACCTAAGTATAAATTTCAAACCCAACATGAGGATTAGGAAAGCCTCTTGAAAGAATACTCAATATGATAGCTTAACACATACTATTTGAAGGGATGAGAATTTATATATATATATATATATATATATATATATCTCACATGAGGTTCACCTATATATTATAATGCACTCCAAAGTAAGGTTAAGCCTTTTTCGAACCTTGTTGACTTGTTAGAGTCAATTTTTCTGAGGCAACGAAGATAAAATTTAGCTATTTCATATGTAGCACTTAATAACATTATGTTGTTCCAGGTAGAGGACATTTTATTGAACCATCTAGGGATTTTGGTTGTTGTGGTTTTTGGAATCCCTGATTCTAGGCTGAGTGAACTTGTTACTACAAGTATCCAACTGCACAATAGTTGACAATAGAAATATGAGAACTTGGCAATGCACAGTCAAGCAAACAACATATTGTCACCAAGGTTGCTACAACTGTGTTAGAAGAAGAAAGGACTATCTAGGTATGCCTTTTCAATAAGCCCTGAAAAGCATATATTTATACTTGATTTTCTGTGGGATGGAGATAATATTTTAGTTTTCTAGCTCGAATAACGGGTGTTATTTTAAGGAAATTTCGATTCTTGTAGGTTCTTTTTTCCATCTGTCGTTCACTGATATTGTGCCAGAATATTGTGATTAGCAATTAAAATTGTTGAATGGCACCACTTTATGTTAATAAGTTCAAGGTTCCAGTATCTTCTTTCCAGAGAGACAATAGTTTGCGAGAACCAGAATTGGTAAAGTGAATAGGTATGCAGTGTGTTGTAAAATCATTTATTTTTGATAAGTTAGTTTTTATTTATAAAAGAGAGTATAAAAAATAAAGGATAAAAAAAAAATGAAAAAAAAAAATGAAATGAAACCCCATCAAAAGAAAACGAAAATTTGTATAAGTGAGCCAATTTAAATGGCACTTCAAAGAAATAAATTACATTGTAAAAAATTAAGGTTTTTTGTGAATTTTGTTTAAATGCCACAACGTGTTGTTTTGATTTGAATCATATTGTTTAATCATGATCAAATCATTTAAATTTATGTGTTATATTAGTGAATAATTTCACTAAATTGTTTAATCTTGGTAGAACATTATTAGATAGGATAGAATTGAATAAATTGTGACCTAACATTCTCAAAATTTGGCCAAAGGATATATTAGATTAGGTTACAAGCAAATTAAGAAAAGGATTTGTTTCTAATTCAAAATGAGCCAAATTTAGATTAAGTTTGGATTGATTAGTACTTAATTACCTCTTAAGGGTGATTAATTTTTTGTATTAATTTAAACTTTATTATGTTTTTAACCAAAGTCATAAACGACTAGGCAAGTTTGTTGTGAAGCACTAAGAAGTCGACACCTTTGGACAGTGATCCTCTTCCCTGCCTAGATCAATGGCATGGTAGACATTTTGCACCCCCTTCGACTGTTGTGCAATAACAACAGGGGGGGGGGCGTCGAAAAGTGGGTTTCTTCATGGCAGGCCCCTCGCAACATGTTACTCCCTTCTCACTTCTCACCCCACCCGCTCATTACCACTTACCACTAACCCCCCTCTAAAATCCGCTTCTCTACTTCACTCATACATCATCCCACCAAGGGTCATTCCCTTTCCTGTGCCTTCCATCCCCCAACCATTTCATTCCACGTGTCCATATGTGTTGCATTCTATCTTCCTATCCGTTTCTTCCTGCCATTACATTCTCCCATTTGACATAAATGAAAATCATCCCATTCAGTAACAGTTTCCATTTAATGGGAACGCATCATCTGTTATAAATAAGCCCTGCATCCCCGTTATGCAATTTTCCTTCACTTTGTCTTTTATTTAGGTGTCCTAAGTTCGACTGCTCCTTGCTTTTGCTCTGCGGCATAACTAAATTTAGCATCATAACGAAACCTTCTTTCTATTAGGTATTTTCATCCCTAACCTTCTGTTATTTCTTCCCCCTAATTCTGCAAATAAATCTCCTAAAATAAAATACCATCCCTCTGGTAGTTAGACCTCATCACAGGAAAATCCCAAAGTCTCTGATACCCTAGACCTTGAACACATTCCCTTAGCTGACCATTTCTTCAAAATTACAGACACAGAGTGCGAATTCGATATATTCGAATTGTACCATTGGTTAAAACAGACTTATCAAGACTCTAAAGATGAAATCAACTTATGGGAATCTTTATTGCCTGTGTACATGTTTCCTTAGACCCATCCTTTTCCTGACTTAGTCATGTGGTGTCAAGCTAAATACAATCCCTTATAGAGAACTGTGATATCTCAAAATGGATACATTGTGATATCCATCACCCCTGAAACTATCAATAATATGCTTCTTATCCCTCAAAATAATTCCCTTAGATTTTTTTCCATTGTTGTCTTAATGGATCTATACCATAAGCTCACTTTCCCCCAAAGAGATCAAATTTTTAAGATCTTTCTTCTAGAAGACGCCAAACTTCCTAAAAAGAACCCTCCATACGCAGCATCCATGTTCCCTAAGAGAGTTGAACACATCATTTCCTTATTTTCTTGCTTGTTACATTACCAAATAGATCAATGGGTAGATGAATCTATTCTAGGCTTTATATCCATCTTCTCCAAAGAAAACAAACCTGCTTTCATGTATAATTACAGACAATTTTTGGCTGAAAGTATGCATGAACAATTGATGAAAATTACTACTGAAGGAGTATTTAAATATTCCTCTGTACTATTGCATATGATCCTTTTTAAACAAGGAGACAGGTTTCCTATAACTTTACACAAGCAAGATGATCAACAAGTGATTCAATCAATCACACAATGGACTTCATTGATCAAGAGGAACTCAATTGAGTTCAAGTTTTCGGATTTCATTGACTATTTTATTCATCCCATTGTAGAGATTCTTAGCAGCCAGAGTGAGCCTAGGATCAGTCCAGAAATCAAAAGGATCCTGCATTTGAGTGACCAAGCCAAGACAGGGGACTGGTATCTTTACCAGAATTATACAAAGATTAGAGTGTATGGATGTGAACTAGCTCCATACAAATTGCCCAAATATGTTCCAATGAGAATTTTCTCTCTAGAATATATTAGGAAAATGATTAATATGGATGAACTACATTTCATTTCAGGGAAGAGGAAATCTCAATTCAAAATCAAGTCACAAGTAGGATCATTTATTTGCAATACCAGATCAGCAGGTATTGAAGTAGATTCAATCCTCAAACAAATGGGATTCCAACCAAGTTTCACTTGGACTTATGACCCATTCAGTGTAATCTCCAACTTAGGGCGGAACTGAAAACAACAACTTACAATCATACTCCAAGGCTAGACATTGAAAAATAAAAAAATCAAGAAAAGTGGGAGGAGAATACACTTCAGGAAGCAGAAGAACAGACTTTACCTCCTTCTACCCTCTAGACTCCCACTTCTCAAAGTTGGTAGGACAAGAGACCCAGAGAAGAATCTTCATCATCAGCAAAAGGTGAAAAAGAATTCATTATCTATTATAAGAAACCAAGGACTGACTCCAAAGGCACTACTACTCAAAGTTAGAATGAACCTATAATCATCAATTTGGATGATTCACAGGTTTCTACAGGGATACAATAAATTGTAATCACCACTCCATCCTCTTCTTCAGTTTCACAGAATTTGTTGGAGATCACCCAGTCTGTAGGAGTAAGTGAGCAAGAGGAGCCAAACATCTTCACTAATTTCCTTGAAATTAAATAGAAGAATGAATCTTTGAAGGCAAATGTCTATGCTCAGTTTTGGAAATAGACATCAACTTCACAACACAGGTTATTGACAGCTTTTGACAGTGAAAAATGCAGAATGAAAATGGCATTCCTACAAGCCCAAGTTCCTTTTCCAAAGGCTTCTTCATATTATAAGAAGATTGTATTTTCCTTTGATGCCAACCATATACAACCAATCGACCAAATGGACATGCATAAGCAGTTTGGTGAGATGCTTTTCTATACCATGACTAATATGTCTATGGAATTATCAAAACTAAGGACAACCCTTTCAAATGTACAGTCACAATTAAAGATAGAAAAGACATCCTCTTTGGCAAAGGATAACAGAGTAAAATCATTAGAAGACTTAGTGATCAAATTTGGGTATGACCCCAATGATGTTAAAGTTGTAGAGGACATTATTAAAAGGAATAATGCAGACATTGCAGAATTAAGGAAGAGGATCAAACTACCTTCCACAGAGGATCCTCAAACCAAGGAGACAGTAGAAAGTGAGAAGCAGAAAGAAGAAATGCTCAAGTTGTTAATTGAGAAAAGTGTACAGATAAAGACAATGGAAGAGAAAATTGAGAAATTACTTAAAGAAAAAGAAGAATTTGCTCAAGTAGCCATAGCTCCAATTAAAATTATACATCTTTAAGTGTTAAGGACAACAGGGGAATTGATATCAGCAACAACAGAGTCTACATCAACAGCAAGTGATTTAAACAAAGTCATATAAGAGTTGTCTCTCCAGATATAGGAGAATGAAAGGCTTCACAAGAAATTAAAGAATCTAGAGACTCAGAAGATTAAAAGTGACACTCTTTATGTTGAAGAGATGCAGAACTCCCATAGATTGACCAGAAGAATAGAAGAGTTGGAAAATGAGTCATTAATGGCTCAGACCTTGGCCCAAGCCAAGGAAAATATTTGGGCAGACATCAGTTAGGCTATAACTGAAGTTTGGCCCTCCATACAAATTATTTTTGAATAGGAAGAGATGATAAATAGGTTCTAGATAGCTATTGAAGAAGTTAGAGAACTTCTTAAGGATAAACCAAGTGAAGCCACAGACATGATTAAAGTTCTCAATTCAAAAACCAGAGCCGAGTTGGAGCAGATTCAGATTGTGGACAGGACAAAAACTATTCTAGAGATTAAGAAGGTTTTGCAGAAAAAGAATCTCATGACTCAGTTGGAGACCAAGTGCCAAGCCTTGAAAATTGTTGTCCAAAGGTTTCATTTAAAGTTCAACTTACTCAACCAGAGAGGAATACCAAGATTAGTGGCACCAAATGATAGGTTGATTAGTTTGGAGGAATATTGTCAAAAGATTTATGCAACTGCAGCTGATAAAGCTATATTTGCAGGTATAAAGGGTCACCTTACAAGGAAGGAAATCTTAGAAGCTTTGGATTTTGATTTAATAATAAAACATGAAATCAAACACATCTTTGTTAATAAGCCTACTTTTGAAAAGTATACTGGGGTTGATGAAGTCTACAGAAAATTGGTTGATCTTTCTATACCAAGTGAAGATAGGTGGGATCACTTATGTGAAATTATTGAGTAACTTTCATCACCAACTGACAGATAGCTAGGAAGCAATTTTTGGGGACCAGATCATCAACAAATTCCTTAAAGATAGTGCCAGCATTCAACAGTTTTAGGATTCCTATATTTTTGTACTAATTTTGTAGTTTTGTTAAACATGTCTCCAGAATATCTTTCATTTTGTATAAATAAGTCTTCCTCCTAGTTATTAAGGGTTGAACCCTTCGATGAGCTTTCAAAGTAGAATTGTAATCAAGCTAGAGATTTGCTTCAAATTAATGAAAGGATTCTGGATTTGCCTCAAATAGTTTGTCTCCTCGTGAGTTTTTCTTATGTGTTCATTTCATTATGTTTTTCTTCATGTATTTAAGTCTTTATGGAGAAATTTGGGTAAGATCAAACTAAATATCAGTCCATCTTAAATCCCCTGTGAAGTTATAAACAATAATTAGAGATTAGTTTATAAAACTATCTCTTATTATAAACTCCTCTATATCAATAAATTGTCACACCCATCTACATTAGATTAAATACATTTTGTTGACCAGGAAAACATTGTTTACCTGCATTCCTTCTTATAATTAATTAAATATTCTATTTGAATATTTAGTAAGTTGTAATTCCTTAAGACTCTACTATTCACTCAATTAAAATCAATTAACTATTTTTAGACAAATAAACAACCCTTTCATTCTATTTGGCAAGTGTTAAAGTTTAAGCACCTGTTTTCAAACTGTTCATAACATTGGTCATCCAAAAAACTTTAAACATTTTGGATGCTCTGGCATGATTAATTAACCTAGAATCATCTCAAAGGACAACATCAGATTGACATCATTTTCTGGGAATGAAAAGTGATCTATTTTCCCTAGGACAACGATTAATACTTTTCCTTTAAGGTGAATAAAGGAATTGTAGGTTAAAATATTTCACCTGGCGACTCCACAAGCCCAAGATGGCTCCTTCAAAACATACCAGATCTCATTTTTATTCTCAAACTGTTTCTCCATTATCTGATCCAGAGAGACTGATAAGAGAAGCCTCTTTTACGAGGACACTTGAAGCTTTCTCTTCTTCTTCTGCACCACTATAGCCTGAAGATATTTCAGCTTCTAATCCATTTAGGTATGTTCCATCCCAATTATACTTGGTTGATCTAACACCAAGGGTTTTAGAACTATTATCTAAAGGGGTTGATCTACAATCAGCTCTCTTAGTCCATTCTTTGGAATCATATAAAATCCCTAAAATATTTTCAGATTCACCCAAGTCAGAAGAAGAATTAGATGTACATTTACCGGAGTTAAAACCTATTGATTTTATCTCCCCCACTCATTATACATTTCCATCTACTTCTGCCCAACCTAAGGAAACTTTTTATGTATATTCAAACCCTTTGTTTGAAAATAAAGAAGAATTTGAAACAGAGGTTCAGAAGCTAGTTATCAAAACACCTTTAAAAACTTTTAGGGATCCTCCACTTTCTTATCCTCCTCCTCCTACCATTACACCTCCATCTTCACCTACAGCTTCACCATCTTCCACTTCATCCTCTACTACATCATCTTCCACCTCTTCTATTGATTCATCTTCATCTTCAAGTATGGTTGCCTTTCAACCTATTATTCAAGTTAGGTATGTTTCCTTACATCTTCCTAACTAGCTCAAAAATTTTCTTGATGGGTATTTAAAACACCTACCACAGTTTAATGGAGAAACCGGTTTGTCTGCCGAAGATCATTTAGTTGCCTTCTTAGATTTTCCTAATAATATGAACATTGAAGATGAAGATGTATATATGCGATTGTTTTTTCAATAACTAGAGGGGAATGTTAGGATTTGGTTTAGACAAATGAGAGCTTATTCAATTCATTCTTGGAATGAATTAACTACCATATTTAAGAATCAATGGGGTGTTAAGAAGGATCCAATTTACTATCTTACAGTATTTGAAGCACTGAAAAGGAGCCACGAAGAACCAGTGGCAGGTTTCATAAAAAGATTCAATAAAATTTATCATGAGATGCCACCTAACTATAAACCATCAGTAGTAGCGGCAAAAGTTAGATTTTCTAAATCATTTGATGATGAATTTGCAGTGATGCTTAAGGAAAGGACATCCCATACTCTACAAGACATGCAAACAAATGCTATAGAAGTTGAGGCTAATAGGTTAGGATCAGGTAAACTTAAAGCTAAGGTTGAAAAAGCTGAAAGGAAAATCAAAGTTAAGGAAGAATGATCTTCTTCAAAAACTAAAAATGAAGAAAAAAAGATAGATGAGATCACATCATTACTTAGAAACCTTTCAAATAGAATTTTGAAAATAGAAACTCAGTCTAGAACAATTCAACAAATTTCTGCTAGACCTCAAACTCAATTTAGAAGAGCCCCCCAAACTCAAATTTTGCAAAGACCAAATATTGATCAACAGATCCAATCCCCATTGATGATTGATGACCAACAACCAGAAGACATTAGCCCTTTGATTTCTGAAGATATAAATAATATGGATCATTCATCTTTACAAAATGCTATTGTTTCTCTCCCTTTAAATTAGTCTTCTCAAGATCAAGAAGACTCTCAAAGTTCAAAATATCAGGCCTTTTCTAAGTTTTTAATTGTAGAATTAAATAGGAGATACTATTTAAGACCTAGGTCAGGGCCTGGTAGACCTCCAAAATCCCCATTGTAAATTAACTACAAATCAAATCCACTGAAACTCAAACAACAACAATTCAACCATTGAATCAAACAACTGAAACAACTCTAATTGATAAAATTGTTTTAACCACTTTCAATGTTGAAAGGGAACTAGAAAGAGTTAAAATACCCATTCCTTTATCTGAACTTTCAAAGAATCCAGGGTATAAAAACCAAGTTTCCAAATGGATCCAGTCATCTAGTGTTGATGTTGAAGGGGATGTAATAAGCCTACAAGATGAAAAACCTTCAGTAGTCTTTGGTCCCAGCTCATACATGATTGATGAAAATGTACCACCTTTTTATGTGACTCTAAAAGTTCATGATTTCCTGTTATATAACTTCATGTTAGATTCTGGAGCTTCCCATAATTTGATGCCAAAGGTAATCATGGACCAGTTGCAATTAGAGGTCACTAGAACTTATCATGATCTTTACACTTTTGACTCCAAGAAAGTACCTTGTCTTGCACTTATAAAAGATCTGGTGGCTACTTTAGCTCAGATCCCTGTTAAGAGTGTGGTTTTAGACATTATAGTCATTGATATCCCTCCCAAATTTGGCATGTTATTATCAAGATATTGTTGTGCCAAACTAGGAGGAAGCCTTCAAATGGACATGTCTTATGCTACCATTCTTGTATATGGGGGTGAGCATCTCAGATTATATAGAGAAGTAAGATTCATGAATACTATTTGTAAATATGATCAAACCAGGAATCATCCTATTTATGAAGTAGATCAAGACTTTGGATGTTTTGAAGTATAAACATATAATTCAAAAAACACTTAGCTTACGATTCAGAACATTGTAGACGAGCCTAAAACCATCAACATTGATATTTGGAAATTGTACTTTGATGGTTCTTGCTCAAAGGAAGGAGCAGGAGCTGGAATTGTATTAATTTCACTAGACAAAGAAAATATTACCCAATCCTATAAACTTGAATTCGATGTGACTAATAATGTAGCAGAGTATGAAGCTTTCCTACTAGGATTGGAATTAGCAAGAAGTCTTAAGGTGCAGAATCTAAGTGTATTCAGTGACTTAGAACTTATTATCAAACAAGTAAGGAATATTTTTCAAACTAAGCACCCTAGACTTAGATCTTATAGGAATGAGATTTGGGATTCAATAGATAATTTCTTTTCAGCATTTAACATCACTGCTATTCCAAGAGATCAAAACATTCATGCAAATTCCTTGGTTGTTTCTACTAGTTCTTTTAAAATTCCTGATCAAATGCTTGTCCAATATCAAATTCAAGTTAAGTATAGACCATATATTCCTGACAATCTTAAACATTGGCAAATATTTGATGATGACGAGAAGTTAAAATCCTTTTTGCAAGTAATTGATGAATTTTCAACCCTGCAAATTGAGGAAGAATAACTTGATAATCATGAAGTTTATAAGGAAAATCAAACACCCGAATTTGACTCAAAAATTGCTGATCATAGAATTGTTCAATTATCTAACAATTTTATTCCAGAAGGGTTAGTCCCTCTTGAAAAGACACTTGATCATAATGATGTTCCGAAAAATCCATTATCAAATTCACCTGAGGAAAATATTGAAATTTGTAACATTGGAAGTTCTGAAGAAATCAGAAATATTAAAATTTTTGCATCCCTGTCAATGGAAGCCAAAGACAAATATTTATCCCTCCTTAAAGCCTATAAAGATGTTTTTGCCTGGTCTTATAATGAACTAAAGACATATGATACATCTCTCATTGAACATAAAATCCCATTAAAACTAGAGGCTAAACCTTTTAAGCAAAAATTACGAAGAATTAATCCTGTCCTTCTTCCTGTTATTGAAAAAGAACTCAAAAATATACCTGATGCTAAAATTATAGCTCCATTGAGATATTTTGATTGGGTAGCTAATTTAGTTCCAGTGAGAAAGAAGAATGGTGAAATTAGACTATGTGTGGATTTCAGGAATTTGAATAAATCATCTTTGAAAGATAATTATCCACTACCCAAGATGGATCAATTACTTCAAAAAGTTTCAAGAGCTAATAGACTTTTTATGATATATGGTTTTTCTCGAGACAATCAGATTATGGTTATTATAGAGGATAGAGAAAAGACAACATTCACAACTCCTTGGGGTACATTTATGTATGTTAGGATTCCTTTTGGGTTAACTTACACTGGTGCTACTTTTCAAAGAGCTATGGACTTAGCATTTGTGGGTAAGACAAACAAATTTGTTGTTATTTATCTTGATGGTTTCATTTTTTTTTCTAATTCTGATCAGAAACATTTAAAGCACTTAAGAAAGGTTTTGACAGGTGTAGAAAGTTTGGGATTTCTCTTAATCCCAAAAAGTCTTTGTTTGCACTAAAGGAAGGAAAATTACTTGGCCATATTATTTCTAAGGAAGGAGTATTCATTGATCCTAAAAGAGTTTCATCTATACAAGCACTTTCATTACCAAGGAATAAGAAGGAAATTCAAGCTTTCCTTGGGAAAATAATTTTTTTATGAAGGTTTATTCCTAATTATGTTGAAATAGTTAAGGATATCACTAATATGGTGAGAAATGATCATGAATTTAAATGGAACATTCCTACAAGGTATGCATTTGATCAGATTAAAAAGGTTATTATAGAAGCTCCCATTTTAGTAGCCTAGATTATTCTGAACCATTTAGTATCTTTTCTTTTGCCTATCAAACTACCTTAGTTGTTATTCTTTTGCAAAAGAATAAAGATGCAGATGACAAACCTATTGTATTTTTTAGTAAAGTCATGAGAGATGTTGAGCTGAAATATGACATTATTGAAAAACATGCATATTCTTTAATTCAAGCCCTAATATCTTTTAGAGTTGATCTCCTTCATCCTTCTATTATTGCTTGTGTACCCAATAATGTTGTTAAAATTGTGCTAACTCAGCCTAATACTGATGGAAGGAGAGGGAGATGGATAACTAAGATTTTAGAGTATGATCTCATTATCCAAACTACAAAGTTTATAATAGGTCAACACCTCCTTAAGCTTCTTGCTGAGTCAAATTGTAAGATCTTGGGAATAAATTATGTTTTTGAAATCCCAACTGAGAAGAATCCACAAGAACCTTCTGAAATCCCAACACAGAAGAATCCACAAGAACCTTCTAAAATCCCAATTGAGAAGAATCCACAAGAACCTTCTAAAATCCCAACAGAGAAGAATCCACAAGAACCTTCTTCATTAGACCAATCAATTCCGATTCATATTGATGAGAAATTTTTATTATCTGATTGGTACACTAATATTGTGAATTTTCTTAGAGATTTTGAGTGTCCATCTGAATTTACAAAGAATCAATGTAAAACACTGAAGTTGAAGGCCATAAAATATTGTATTGTTAATGCAAATCTGTATTGGAAGGATCCTCTTAACATCCTTTTACTTTTCTTAACAGAAAATGAGACAGAAGGGATCATTGATCAATTTCATGCAGGTATTTGTGGAGGGCACTATGCTTGGAGGGCTACAACACACAAGATTTTAAGAGCAAGATTTTATTGGCCTATTTTGTTTGCACAAGTGGGAGAAAAGGTTAGAAGTTGTACTCAATGTCAAATGTTTGCTGGAAAGCAGAGATTAGCAACACTTCCATTAGTTCTAGTACTAGTCCAAGCACCTTTCCTTCAATGGGGATTGGATTTCATTGGTGAAATTCATCCTCCATCAAGTAGTCAACATAGATGGATATTGACTGCCATAGATTACTTTACCAAATGGGTAGAGGCCATTCTAGTCAGAAATGAAACTGATATTGTAGTTATTAAATTTATTGAAGAATACATATTGTCTAGATTTGGATGCCCTTGACAAATAGTGACAGACAATGCAACAAAATTTAGCAGTGTCAAGATGATTGAATTCTTTCAGAAATACAAAATATTGTTGCATCATTCTACTCCATATTATCCACATGGAAATGGACTCGCAGAGTCCTCAAACAAGTGTTTGGTTAAATTAATAAAGAAAACATTGGAGGATCACAAAAGGAGTTGGGACAGTCATCTCGTTTACGCACTTTGGGCCAACAAGATTTCACTAAAGAGATCAACATGTAAATCTCCTTTTCAGCTTGTTTATGGTAAATAAGCTATATTTTTGTTATAGACATTTTTAGGCACTGCAACCCCAAGCATGAAATGTCCATAAACCAAGGGCTCCTAAGTCCCTAAAAGTGTTGTTCTAACCCTTAAAGGAACAAGGTCAACTGATTACAGCTTCTCCCAGAAGTTCTCCATGAAAAACTACTCAGAATTGGTCAAAACAGGATCATTTCAGCTGCTCCATAGGCAAAGTGCGTTGCATCTCACCTAAACACACTGTGTGGGTGCGTTGCATTTCAAAAAGCCCTTCTATGGGGTGCGATGGGCGAGAAGTGACAAATGGCAGTGTCATTCCGCGAGGTGGAGAGGCAATGGAAGCTTCCAGAAACTTCTCCTATGACACTTGCCTCTCTGAATTCGACCAAGGATGAGTAAGAGATCATCAATCTCCAAGTGGAAGAAAGAAATATCAGAGGGAAGACACTAATCAAATCACAAGCTGACTCATCTCCCTTACAGATATCTATATATGGATCCCTCATCCCAGAGATCCAGAGGCTGGAATTTTGCATATTGTAAGGAATTGTTGTTGGTTTCTTGAGACAAAACATCAGTTTGTTGGGTGATCTAAGCTTTGTATGAGGTGAAGAGGGGCTTCCTTTCTGAGAGGATGATGTTGGGTCAGAACAACTGGTTGTAACTCCCCTTGGCTCTTTCTTGTTTATCAATAAAATCTATTCAATTTTTCCTCCATACTCTTGTGTAATTTATGTTCGCTGAATTTGTATGGTCAATTTACATCTGATCCTAGATTGTTTATGATTATAGATCCATGTTCTTGTATAGTGCTATGCTACTGTGATCTTACAGGTACTTTTTGAAGCTGGGCGTGCAAGGGAACAAGTAGCAAAAGACTATCAAGAAAGAGAGGAATCGAACCAGGAGATTAGCGCAAGACAGAGGTTGGTCTTCTTTGTTCTTCTCTATCTATACTTCATAAAGGAAAAACGAAAGTAGCTTTAATTTGTTTGTTTCTAAGGCAGCTATCACACCTTAGTGGGATAAGCAGTTCTGAGTAGACACTTTTCCCTATAACAAAATGGCAACTCCGCTGGGGACGAATTAGTTTGTTTGTTTATCTTCCTTGTTGTCTATTTCATAAACTTACAGATGGAGCCTAAAGTCGAGCCAGGTAGCTTTCGAACTGAATTTGCTATGCAAATGCAAAGTAGATAAATGTCGCTTCAGTCAATCTCCGGGATCTGTTTATGATTTAAACAACTGATTCACAAGCTCTCTGATTGCCCCTTGTGGTAGCTCTTAGATCCTCCTTAGATCTACCCCTGATTGTTGCATTACTGATTACCATTTGCTCAGCCAAAACCCATGAACTGAACTGCAAACTGTAACCCGGAACCCAAGCAAAGTCTTGTCTCTAGCCCAGCGCAGGTATTGTTCTGAGAATCTGAAATTCAACGCACTTCCCGAGTGTAGTAGGTGCGCTGCATTTCAAATTCCCTGTGTTACAGGTGCGCTGATCAGACTAGGCATTGTGCAGTTTTGGTTTCTGTGATTCATTCTTTCCAATTCTATTCTTGAATTTTGCTGCCTGTGATCAGTCGATCTCTGTCTGAAACCCCTTTTCCTTGCTGTTATTCCGCCTCCTTTGTACAAAAGAACTGTAAATGTTTTTGTGTGTTTATTGAGTCATTTTCAGTTCTCCTTTGCAAAAAGTAACATAATCGCATTGTCGTCCTTTGATTTGAAAGTGTCGCAAGTGTCGTTTTCAATCATAGGAAAGAGTTTGATTGCTGTTGATAGTCAGTTATCCTGCTACTATTTTATTTGGTCTGAATTTGTAATTTTTCTAGTGTCGAAAACAAGTACTCATTTCCAAATCGTAAGGTGTTGTGATTGCCTCCATTTTTTATTTCGAAAGGAAACTTGTTGATAACTGTCGCTTGAAAAGTAATTCAGATTTGTGCATCAACTTTATTTTTATCATTTACATACTAAGAAAGTTGAAAACAAATACATGCATGTGCATTTGCATTTAGACAGTCTGATTGGTTTGATTTAGGAAAGTGCATTTAGAGTGTGCTCTTTGCTCTTTGTGAAAGAATTCTGTCTTTCTTTCCTTAGTATCTAGGATTTTCATTGCACAAAGAAGATAAAAAGATTGTTTATCATCTTAGATTGCATTTTAGGAATTATACTACATCTCACGGTGAACCTGAAAGGCAAACTTCATAAACAAGATCAACTATAAAATAAATTCAATGAATCTAACAATGCTTTGGAACCTAACGCACAACATTTAGAAGTCTAGGCTAGAGACGTATTCCAACGTCGTAAAGCATGGTAACTGTTGTTCTCACTGATGGTTGGGTGATTCCTCCACTTTGAGACGATAAGTGCCAGTACGGACTTGTGCTCCCACGTATCGTCGAGTATATTTTGGGAGACCACAATAGGCTTAATCCTTTATCCGTAGGAAGCCGTGTCTGCCACCCTATCGATCACAATGCACTGAACACAGCATTCGGGAAGATTGACTGCCATACCGTAAAAAGTATTCTGTAGTTTTGCGATTGGTTTGGTAATCCCTCTACGTAGATTTCCAGAGCAGTCCCTTTCGTTCCTTTTCAGACTCCTTAACGGAAAAGGTCCATCTGAGCACTTGTCACTTCAGGCTCATTAAAAATCGAAGGCGACTAGAGTCATCTTTTGTTTTTTCTCGGCTCTTAAAAACTAAAAAAACAAGTTGTGTCAAAGCGTCTTAAATTCATCTAATTTGGAAACATACTTCCCCTTTATTTTTAGTTGGTCAAGTAATCCGCAATCGTGGAAGAAAGTCAATTAAAACCCCGTCGTTCGCGGAGGCTTACGAGTCAACCGTCTTTGTCTCCGGAATCGAAGCTAGTATGGACAAAGCGAACTCGTTTAAAGGGTTCCAAATCTCCTGTTAAAGTTAGAACAAGTGTTCCAACAACATCAGAGACTCCGGTTACTCCAAACATTTCTGGTATCCCTGCCTCTACAGAAGAAGGTCAGCAGCCATAGAAGGACAGTGGTACTGATCCTAGTCTGAGGGTAAACACTTGTGTTACTGAACCAGTTCCATCTACAACCGGTTCGGAGAGTCTTGCTCCTCAAACATCTGTCGCTGCCGATTCCATACCTTCTTCGGCACCAGAAATATTCTACGAACCTGACGGTCTACCCCTTCCACTTGGTCTGATTGCTATAGAATAGATTGTGGAAGATCCTCCATCTAATACTCCATCGCAATTTGGAGTCGGGATCACTCTGTATCCTTCTTCATTAGAAGTTAGTCTACCGCCTGCAGAAGCTCCTGTAGAATCGCTAGGTAATCTTTTGGATAGACTAGAAATGTCTGAACAACCGTCAACATCTAGGACTGTGTCGTCTGACACAGTGATGGAAGAACTCCCTGCTATCACTCCAAAGATGTTTTCCGGTATACCTTCTGTCCCAACTAGCTCTCAATCCCTAGAAGGAGCCCACTCAGGGGCCATTTCGACAGTAAGGTCTATTCCTGTTTGTTCATCCGGAATAATATCTGGAAACTCTTATGTTGAATCTCAACAAATTGATCCATTTGGAGGTCAATTTGGGCAGTCCGGCCCTCAAGGGAAAACCATTCCCTTAAGTACCAGATTGCCATCGTATGGGGGATAGTATGCCCTTTCATTATCCCCTCCGGGAGGATAGCCATACGGGATTTCACAACAAAATTCGGGTTATGCTAGAATTACTTCAAGCGGTTGGGTACCGATACTACCTCAACAACCAAGAGTTGTATATTCGATGCAACAACGCTTACCTATGTCAAGTATACCAACTACGCCAGCTATTTTGACAGTGTCGCAAGTTCAAGCTCAACCTATTGTATGTCAACCTCAGGTTTCTCAGGTTATAATGCAACAACCCCTTGACCCTGCAACTCAACCACAATCGCTGACTGGTGGAATGACACAGGTTCAAACGGGTACAATTACCCCTCATCTTGGTCAAACAGTTAGTATCGGGCAACAGCACATGGCTTCACAACCATGGCTAGTGCAATACCAACAACCGTAGTTCCAACAAGTATACCAAGGTTCTGAGCAACAAATATTTGCAAATAGTGGGCAGTCGTATATTCAAAACAGTCAAAATCAACCATTTTACAATGGTCATGCCCATCAACCTTACCAAAGTTACCAGCATCAAATGCATTATGCTGGTATGCAAAGACCAACTGCTCAGGCAATCCCATCTTATCCTGGGTATGCTTCACCTAACCTAAATCAGCAGTTGCCCTTCGTGGAAACTTTAGAGTTACCTGATTTAAATCGGTTAACAAACGATCCAATCGCTTACACCCCTTGGTGGCCAGCAATTCCGCATAAACTTCCATCAGATATTCCTAAATTTAATGGAAATATGGGTGAAGATCCGTCGAATCATGTGATGACCTTTCATCTGTGGTGTTCATCAAACACCCTAAATGATGATTCGATTAGGCTTCGCCTTTTTCAGAGGATGTTAACTGGTCCGGCAGCAAAATGGTATATCGAATTGCCTAGAGCTTCATTCGACAACTTCAGTACCCTAGCCGCAACCTTTTTAACCCATTTCCAGTTACCAATAAGGTACGAAACGGGAACGGAACTTCTAACCAACTTCAAACAAACGACGGCCACTCATATATCTGATCATATACATGAATGGCGATGTCGTCGTAGAATGGTGAAAACGTATGTTCCCGATCAGCTTTTAGCTAAATGGTTTATTAAGTCATTATTGCCTTCCATCACGGAAGATGTGGCAAAAGGGGGAGTCGTCACAGAAGAGCAAGTTATCACTCGTGTGCAATATTTGGACTTGATTTACACTCAGTCCGGCACGCTCTACGATAAAATACCTGACACCCCTAGACTGGAATTCTCGGTTCCTCCTCCTCCTAAATCAAACAATGACTCTCATGCCAACAATGGCGTGATTGGCGCAACGGACACGAAATCGACAAAGGCTACATCTAAAAAGGCCTGTAAGATTTCCGGTCAAAATGAAAATGAGGAACTTCTTGCCTCGGAAGTAAATGTCGTATCGACAGATAAAGGCAAAGAAACCAAGCAACCAGGGGGCAAGAAGAAAGGCAAAGGGAAGAAGAAGAAACAGGAAGAATCATCACCTGAAAAATCTTCTGCAAACCCTCCTGGAAATAAGAAACTAAAATATCCATGCATGATATGTGATGAGGATCATCGGACAACAAATTGTCCACATAAAGTTGGGCTTAAAAAATTCTTCAAGAATTCAAAAACCTCAGCAGTGTTAACTGATCCGTTTCCAAACCTAGGAACAAATCTGGTTGACAGTGGAAATGCTTCCCTGTCTCAAGTGCTAATGTTGTCAGTTTCAAAACAACAAAATGATGCTTTGATATCGACAAGGAACAAAGATTATGGGAATCCACAGTTGTCGAACAACAAGGATAAAGATCAACCTAGTAGTTCGACAACAACTTCGACAGAAGTTGCGCCGCCCATCATTCCTTAACTGACAATAAAACCGCCAAAGGGAGTAGTACACAAATCTACATTTAATCCTCGTGCTAGAGCAGCACAACATTATAATATAGTGGAAGATTTGGCCCAATCGCCATCTGCTATGTCGACTCTTGAGGTACTACAAAATTGCCCATCCCAAAAGCAGGCTTTATTATCAGCCATTGGTGGGATAGACCCAAAGGATTCCAATCTTGTATCCTTCGATCATAAAGGATACGATCCTCAATTACCAGCTCAACTATCTTTCCTCATTCAAGTGAAAGCCCTCAACAAAACTGTTCATCGAACAATTATTGATGAGGGGGAATCTACATGTATTATGTCGATGAGTTGCTGGAAAACTTTAGGATCTCCAACCTTGTCGCGATCATCGACGACATTAAAAGCATTTGACGGACGAACATATACCCCATATGGTATTCTAAGTAACTTGAAGGTTGAACTAGGAGGGAAAACAGTAGAAATAGATGTTGAGGTAATCGACGGAAATCTCGATTACAACATCCTACTAGGAAGACCATGGATATATGCTATGGCTGCTGTTGTGTCGACCTATTTTAGGAAGATTGCATTTCCCTTTCAAGGAGGGATTACAATCGTCGATCAACAAAACTTCCTCCCCAATGGTTCTCAAGTTACGGGAAGCATTCCTATGATCCATGGAAGCCCCCATTCGCTTCAGAATATCGGAGTAGGCCTACTAAAAGACCCTGTATTAATGGGAACTTTTGCCCTTCCACCTCCAATCAATTTGGCGGAAGTGACGTCAGTAGGAACCTGCAACATGATATCTTCTAAAAAGATCTCAGAAAATGATATCGACATGGATCATGCGTGGGTTTTGCCTCCAAGCCCAACAGAAATATTGTAGCAATCAATGTTCCTAGCCTGGGAGGAAAACCCAAATCAACGCTCGTCAAGCGTTTGGATAGATAGGTCTGAGGAATATGGTACCCCTTCAGATCCTTGGTCGCGAGTGCATGTCACCAACGAAGGAATTGTTCAATCAATGGTAATTGAAGGAGCACCATGGGATGATTACCACCATCGTTCCCTTCTTCCGGATTGTGAAGAAAATGCTCCTGATGACCTTTATCATCCTTCAGTTTTTGATTTTCTATCAAATACTGTAAACACGGTGGATTCAGAGCGAAACTTGTCCAACATTGAAGAGACTATCGCCATAAATATCTCGACCAAAACAGATGTTGTAGAGAATATTTATGTTGGCAAATGTTGTTCTCCTTCAGAACTGGAAATATATAACGCTCTTTTTCACGAATTCAGAGATGTCTTTGCTTGGTCATATAGTGAAATGCCAGGCATTGACTCAAGTATCATTGAACACGAAATCAAGATGTATTCAGATGTCAAACCAGTATGACAACGACTATGGCAGGTGCACCCCAAGAAAGCCGCTGCCATTAAGGCAGAAGTTGAAAAACTTCTCCATGCTGGTTTCATTTACCCGGTTCC
Source organism: Pinus tabuliformis (assembly GCA_031772625.1). Lineage (NCBI taxonomy): Eukaryota > Viridiplantae > Streptophyta > Pinopsida > Pinales > Pinaceae > Pinus > Pinus tabuliformis. The sequence continues at coordinate 838,373,254 of CM062820.1, forward strand.
TTTAACCGATTGGGTATCGAATATTGTCCCTGTTATGAAAAAACAAGGAACAATTAGAGTGTGCGTCGATTATAGGGATGTAAATCAAGCTTGTCCAAAAGACAACTACCCTACACCCTTCATTGACCAGATAATTGATGAGTGCGTCGGATGTGAAATCTTTTCATTTATGGATGGATTCTCCAGGTATAATCAAATAAATATCCACCCACAGGACCAGTCAAAGACTGCATTTATTTGTCCGTGGGGCACATTCGCATATCGAAAATTACCCTTTGGTTTAAAGAACGCAGGGGCAACATTTCATAGGGCAATGAATTATGCCTTCCATGACATCAAAAGCATCGTTCAACCATACCTCGACGACCTTCCGGCTCATTCGCGAAAGCGGACTGATCATCTGCAGTATTTAAGAGCGATATTTCTACGTTGCCGACACTACAAGATACGACTCAATCCACACAAATGTGTATTTTGTGTCAGTTCTGGTCGTTTACTTGGCTTTGTAGTCTCGAAGGATGGGATTCGTCTTGACCCATGTAAGGTTCAGGCAATCATAAATTTGCCTCCACCTTCAAATTTGCTCCAGATTCAGAAACTCCAAGGGAAAGCAAACTTTCTGAGGAGGTTCATTCCAAATTACGCTGAACTTGCTAAAGGTTATATGCGTCTTTTGAAAAAGGAAGTACCCTTTGTCTGGGATCAGGTTTCGCAAGCTTCCTTTGATGCTTTAAAAGAATCCCTAATGAAAGCATCATTAATGTACACTCCTGATTATCAAAAAGACTTTAACCTGTATCTGGCTGCAGCGGATACGACCATCGCAATGGTTTTAGTTCAAGAAGACAACGGAATTGAACATCCTATATATTATTTAAGTAGGAACTTAAATGATACAGAAAGCAAATATTCTTATGTTGACAAGCTAGCGCTCGCAGCTGTTCAAGCGATACAGAGATTTCGACACTATGTTCTCTTTCGAAAAACTACCATTCTATCAGATTGCAAACCCATGACTTATATATTGTCGCCACAGTTGCTGGGGGGTAAATATTCAAAATGGATAGCAATTCTACAAGAGTTTGATCTGGAATTTATAAAATCCAAGTCAAAGAAAGCTCTGGTTTTCGCAGAATTATTATGCGATTTCCCATCGTTGTCCAACGATGAAACATCCGAAGAAACGATCGTGGACGGAAATTTGTTTCTGATATCTTCAAGAAATCAGTGGTATGGGGATATAATCATTTATCTCCAAACCCAAAAATATAGGCCAAATACCTCTCGCTCCGAACAAAAACGTATTCGATACCAAGAAAAAGACTACATGATCGTCGGTGATACACTTTACCGTCGCGGTATCTATACAGTTCTGAGAAGGTGCCTCACCCATGAGGAGGCCGAAAAAGTACTGAATGATTGCCATTCAGGCACGTGTGGGGGGCATCAATCTGGTTATGCTACAACGCAAAAAATCTTACAAGCAGGATACTTCTGGCCAACAATGTTCAAAGATTGCATAACCGCAGTCAGAAGTTGCCATGCTTGTCAAATTTTCGATAGCAAAACCAGAAGACCACCCGCACCTCTGCAGCCAATAGTTGTTGTCGGGCCATTCGCCAAATGGGGCATCGATTTCATTACATGTAACCCCACCTCGACCGGGGGGCATGGGTATATCATAGTCGCAGTTGACTATTTTACCAAATGGGCCGAGGCGATGCCTACATTAAATAATACTGGTGAAACAGCTGCCCTCTTCTTTTTCAATCATGTAGTCGCCAGATTCGGCGTTCCACAAGCTATAGTCACAGATCATGGATTTCATTTTCGCAATCACATGATGGTCGAATTAGCTGCCAAACTAGGTTTGTCTCACGACAGCTCTACTCCATATTACCTGCAAGCCAACGGACAAGTTGAAGCAATCAACAAGGTCCTGAAGCGCATGTTGCAAAGGATGATTGGAGTTCACAAAAGAAGCTGGAACCTAATCCTGTACTTAGCCTTGTGGGCTTACCGAACATCAGTAAGGAATGCAACCGGGTTTACACCTTTCCAACTGGTATATGGCCTGGAAGCAGTCTTACCAATCCAGTGTGAAATCTCGTCCCTAAAACTCGCAATTGACCTTCTCCCTGGAACTTCAGAAGAGGATGCTCGTTTCTTGGAACTAATCCAATTGGATGAAACCCATCGTGATGCCACTTTGGCTAATGAAGCCCATAAGAAACGAGTCAAGGCACAATTTGACAAGAATGTCAAACCCCGTGTCTTCTCAGAAGGTGATTTGGTCTTGCTTTATGACCAAGAATCCGATAAATTGGGGGCAGGTAAATTCAAGTCTTTATGGATGGGCCCCTATATTGTTAAACAAGTGTTAGCAAAAGGAGCCTACAAGTTAATGGATTATGACGGAATTCCACTGGCACAACCTCGTAACAAGTTGTACCTCAACCGTTACTATGCGTGATTCAGTATAGTAACTTGTATGCTTTTGTTATGTTTTTGTTTTCGCTAAAGTGTTTGTTTTGGTCAAGTAATCCACTTTTTACATTTATTGCAGATTTCAAACCTATTGGAGTCATGTGTCGGATATGCCGACGGAGCGAGTCGTAGTTTGCGGAACCTATCTTCCGCGGCCTGGGCCATTTTTGATCCAAGCGGCGAGTTAGTAAGTTTCAGAGGGGTATGTATTGGTCGATCAACGAATAACATTGTTGAATATAGCGCGTTGATAGAACTTCTCTCTGACGCCATCACACATGGTATACACCGACTGATTGTCAAGCTAGACTCACAACTCGTCATACTACAACTCACTGGTATCTACTCTGTCCGAAATCCAGCTATTTATCGCATGTTCCTAAGGGTTAAGATTTTGGAAAGATAATTTGATTTTATTCAATATCAGCATATTTCCATAAACTTATACACATTAACTGACTCATTGGCAAATTATGTGTTAGATAGACATTTGCAAAATTTATAAAAATAAGCATACCATCAATATTTGCATTTGGATCATGTGACTTAACCAAAATAAAACTTCGAAAATCAAAAATATATATATAACTGTTTATGGTTTACACATAATGTTCTGTAACCAAGACAAAATTGGTCAAATGACCCAAAACTCAAAACGCTAGGGGGCACCCTAGTCTAATGATGCCCGTGATAGCAAGTCACAGCCTGTGCGATCATGCGTAAGAGTTGAGTCCATCGTCTTGGCACACCAGTAGTATGTTGCTGCAACCTCAAGGGCAGCTCGTCTATCCTCACATCTGGAATACCAAGAGTGAGGCCCTCAACCTGTTCCTGTAATGCTGTGAGAGTCTCGGCCACATTGAGGTCGCGAAGGATAGCCCTTCCAACAGGCTCTCCTGCTGGGGCGGCAGCTGGCACTCTCAGGCATACTACTGGCCGAACAGGACCAACATCTGCATGAACACATGAGTTTGGTTAAGTCTTGACAGGATAAAGCACAAGGACATTATAAAAGAAAAACGATAAACAGGAATATGGTCAAAGAATTTACCAATGGCACCCCACTGTTCGCCAGCCGACAATACTAAATCTGGATCACCCCGGAAGTCCATACCAGCGTATGGGTACTCGGAATAAACCATCTCCTGACGATCAAACCACCCGAAGAAGGTATCATAAAATGAAATCTGAGATTGACCAGCATTCCTAGACATATGGTCAACCCATCTCTACATACGTGGTTTAGTCGGTGAAGGTAAATCGAGTGCAATATACTGCGGCTGCATCAGTGGTATCTTTTCCAAGGCAAAGGCGGTCAAAATAGAACCATACCCAAAGTTCTTCAAACTCCCACTCTTTACCTTGGTCAACTGTTCTTTCATCACAAGAAGTATTGCGTCGCACCAGTTGAACACCTTCGGTTGGAGACATTCCAAGGCATACTGCATATAAGATCGGTTGGCTACATGAAGAGTCGCACCACCAGCCTTCCTACCAAACGTAAACAGAATAGTCCTGAGAGACCTGTCAGTGACATCACGGATGATGATCTTGCCGTCTTTACTCGGCTAAGATCCCTCTCTGCAATACCGACGAACATAATCTCTCACAAATTCACCTCCTCGGGCCGAACCTGATAAAGAGATGGGGGTACCCCGCCTCGACAAGCCAGTCAAGAAATAGATGTCCACTACAGTCAAGGGGATGGATTTGCCCCTGATCTGGAACACCTGGTTGGTAGGATACCAAGCATCGAGCAAATACTGCAGTAAGTTGATCTGTTGTCTCATGCTAGAAATGCAGAAAAACTTCAGCAAGCCACAGTTCCGCAGTGCGTTTACTGTAAGCGGATCATGTAGGGCAAGCATGTCCTCTTCTTCATGCTCACATTATCGCCATGTAATAGTCATCTTACTCCAAAGGTCTCTGAAAAACAAACAAGAGAAGAGTTAGATCCTAATTTTGGTAAGAAACAAGCAAAATTTCCATCAAAAACTATGCATAAAATTCCTTCTTTGCGCCCATCGCACCTACAATTGTGCTCTGGGTGCATTGCATGTCAGATGGCTAGTAGACAGGCCAACATCCAACGCACCTTTCGATACACAGAGGGTGCGTTGAAGGCAGAGCGAGTTTTTCAAACCCCAAAGGCTCAGAAAAACCAGGAATCAAGCTCAGAATGCAAAATGGAAAGCATGAAAAGAAAGAGCTCAAGTTTGGCTCCTACCTGGTCGAGACGGTGCCGAGAATCGTCCACAGAATCTCCCGAAATCAGCTGATGAAAATCAAAGGGGGAAAGCACTTCCAAAGCTCCAACGAGCCAAAGTTCAAATGAAATGGTAAAATGAGAGGTAAAAACACTTTTACATTACTTTTTTCGTAGTTCGAAGTAAAATATTAGTGTTATAACTCATTTTTCAAACATATATCGTTCATTTCTGACTAGTTTGATGGAGCAATTGAAAATACAGTACAATCTTTGAAAGAAATTTATGGTAAAGTCAAGAAGAGACCATTGTATCGAGCTGTTTTAGCGCATAGTTCAAGCTCGTTAAAAAAATAAACATAAGCCATGAGCAAATGTTTTCCCCCGCGTTTAAGCTCATTAAAAAATGAACTATTTCCCAGTAAATCATCATCGTGAATGTAGTATTTCAGCCTTTAAAAGCCTTGGTCGTGTTCCCATCATCACCTCCACTCTGTATTGGCCGATCATTTGCCTCCATTTGATTGTTTACCCCTTTTTGAGGAACAGCTGCGAAGAGTGATCTCACTAACCATCCTTGTAACACTGCCGTGATTGGGAAATTCCAAACCTTACCTGGAATCAGCCGCTACCCATTTTATCACTCGTTCCTCAAAAGACGAGTCTCCTTTAAGCTCTTTTCAACTGACTCGTAAAATATGAAAAGATTTCCGAGCCATTGGCCTCTCCAGCTCGTTAAAGGGACCGAAAGTGCTATCCCTCCTCTAAATTTTAATCTTTTTGGACCTGAGGGATTATTACACAAAAAGATCGAGCACTTGTTTTGTTCAGCTCGTTAAAAGGATCGAAAATTCATTCCTTCTGTATTGTTTTATACTTTTTCGGACTTAAGGGATTAGATGATGAAAAAGGAATTTTGGAGTCTCCTTTATGTTCCTTTTCAGACTCTCTAAAATTGAAAAGGATCGAGTTATCTTTGTCGTTAAACTCCTTAAAACTTAATAGCGACAAACTTGTCTATAGACAAGAACAAGTTTCACTATCGCTAGGCTCGTTAAAACATAGTGATGGGTTTGCCCGAAGGGAAAATTATAGAACAAGCATATGTTATCCTCCTCAAGCTTGACAAAAATAAAGAGGTTCTGGTCAGCAATGACTGGGGAAAAATTGGGAAGAAAACTTGAAGAAACTTTGTTGGTAGCAAGTCGCTCTTGAACATGACACTTTCACTCCACATCCAAGTCGGGTTGGGTTGTTTCATTCGCCGGTCACATCACCATGGTCCCATCACACCATCCACATTTGGGGTTAATGCTACCAATCCATCACGTCAGTGTCGCCGATATGTTCAAGAGAAGTCATTCAGAGAATTCACCTGTGTCTCACCCGCTACAATACATTTACGCTCCATTCTTTCATGACCGCCACCCTGAACCCTATATCACCAGATCGTTTTCACCTCCATTAAAATCATTTGCTCCGTTCCGTGTCATTGATGTGGGATTCATTAAGGCCCTCCTATGACGGATCGCTTCTTGTCGACATCAGCTCATTATCCAAGAAGTCGATCTAGGAACACCCCATTCAGTACTTTGAAGCCTGCATGCCTCAATGGCAAGTTTCTCACTTCCGGCGATAGGTTTACATCAATGACCTTCGACCGAAAGATTTTGCGTGGTGTTCGACGCCAAGTCCTTTATTCACACGACGTGAATTGTACTGCAGTACCTTGAGGGTCATTATCATTATCGGTGATTCCTCTCACGCTTGTTAACAGCTTACGTCATTGGCTGGTAATCAAGCGATGTCTTTCCATGTTCGACTCCAGAACATCTCTCACATGGATAGACTTGTACTTCGAGTGAAGATCGAACGAGATTGAAGACCCCGGATCTAGTTTCATCCATCCGGGCTGCGATATATATTCAGGGAAATAAAGACATTAAATGTACATCATTGCTGCACAGATAATCATCCAATCAAAGGGATGATGGCTCTACCAGAATCATCAGTCTACACTCAGATGATTTTATGTCCTATGTACATGAAAATGAATTTATAAAGTTGAGCATGGGAATGCCTGCCTCAGCTAGATCATGAAAATATTATGAAGATAATGTATTGTATTGTATCTTATTACAGGTCTCCTCCCAGCTTGAAAGAACTTTGGATCCTCATAATAAAGCATTTCACCCGACATCAAAAGATTAACGACCTCATGCTTTAGGGGGCAACTGTTATAGACATTTTTGGGCACTGCAACCCCAAGCATGAAATGTCCATAAACCAAGGGCTCCTAAGTCCCTGAAAGTGTTTTTCTAACCCCTAAAGGAACAAGTTCAACTGATTACAGCTTCTCCCAGAAGTTCTCCATGAAAAACTGCTCAGAATTGGTCAAAATAGGATCATTTCAGCTGCTCCATAGGCAAAGTGCGTTGCATCTCACCTAAACACACTGTGTGGGTGTGTTGCATTTCAAAAATCCCTTCTATGGGGTGCGATGGGTGAGAAGTGACAAATGGCAGTGTCATTCCGCGAGGTGGAGAGGCAATGGAAGCTTCTAGAAACTTCTCCTGTGACACTTGCCTCTCTGAATTCGACCAAGGATGAGTAAGAGATCATCAATCTCCAAGTGGAAGAAAGAACTATCAGAGGGAAGACACTAATCAAATCACAAGCTGACTCATCTCCCTTACGTATATCTATATATGGATCCCTCATCCCAGAGATCCAGAGGCTGGAATTTTGCATATTGTAAGGAATTGTTGTTGGTTTCTTGAGACAAAACATCAGATTTTTGGGTGATCTAAGCTTTGCATGAGGTGAAGAGGGGCTTCCTTGCTGAGAGGATGATGCTGGGTCAGAACAATTGGTTTTAACTCCCCTTGGCTCTTTCTTGTTTATCAATAAAAGCTATTCAAGTTTTCCTCCATACTCTTGTGTAATTTATGTTTGCTACATTTGTATGGTCAATTTACATCTGATCCTAGATTGTTTATGATTATAGATCCATGTTCTTGTATAGTGCTATGCTACTGTGATATTACAGGTACTTTGTGAAGCTGGGCGTGCAAGGGAACAAGTAGCGAAAGACTATCAAGAAAGAGAGGAATCAAACCAGGAGATTAGCGCAAGACAGAGGTTGGTCTTCTTTGTTCTTCTCTATCTATACTTCATAAAGGAAAAATGAAAGTAGCTTTACTTTGTTTGTTTCTAAGGCAGCTATCACACCTTAGTGGGATAAGCAGTTCTGAGTAGACATTTTTCCCTGTAACAATTTCCCACACATTTAGCTTTTCCTGTCATGAAGTTTTTACAAGAAGAAAATGAAGAGCCTGATGATTTCTCTAGAAGGATAAATCTGATTATAGAACTTAATGAAGATAGAGATGAAGTTCATTATAAGCTTTGGAAATATCATAACAAAATGAAAAGCTTGTTTGATAGAAAATCTAGGGAAAGAGATTTTAAAAAAGGATATTTGGTATTAAGATCGAATGCTAGAAGAGAAGACAAAGGAAAACATGGAAAGTTTGATAACCTCTAGCTTCGAACTTTTAACATTGCTGAGGTGAAGGGTAATAACACTTTCATCCTACAGAATTTGGAAGGACAATATTCCTTATTGCCTGTCAATGGGAAATACTTGAAGCACTACATTCAGTATTGAGAAGTTCCCCATTCATCCATCATTGTATATCACTAGAGAGTTTATTTTACATGCAATGTGTATTTGTTTCAACAAATACCCCATTAGCCTAAGGAGAGGACACATGGATCTGCAAGTTCTCTGCGACCTGCAGGAGGAAGCAATCCTCATTTGGAGCCAATGTTGTAACATCCTTTAGTTTTGATAAGTTAGTTTTTATCTATAAAAGGGGGTATAAAAATAAAAAATGGAAATGGAAAATGGAAAATGGAAAATATAAAAAGAGATGGAATGCCAAACCCCATCAAAAGAAAATCAAAATTTGTATAAGTGATCCAATTTAAATGCCACTTTAAATAACTAAATTTCATTGTAATAAATTAAGGTTTTGTGTGCAGCTTGTTTAAATTCCACAACCTGTTGTTTTGATTTGAATCATATTGTTTAATCATCATCAAATCATTTAAATTTATGTTTTTAAATTAGTGAATAAGTTCACCAAATTGTTTAATATTGGTAAAACATTATTAGATCGGATAGAATAAAATAAATTGTGGCCTATCATTCTCAAAATTAGCCAAAGGATATATTAGATTAGGGTTACAAGCAAATTAGGCAAAGGATTTGTTGCTAGTTCAAAATGAGCCAAATTTAGATTAAGGTTGGATTGATTAGTACTTAATTACCTCTTAAGGGTGATTACTTTTTTGTATTAATTTAAACTTTATTATGTTTTTAACCAAATTCATAAACGACAAGGAAATTTTGTCGCGAAGCGCTAAGAAGCCGACACCTTTGGATGGTGATCCTCTTCCCCACCCAAATCAATGGCAGGGAAGCCATTTTGCACCCCCTTCAACCGTTGCATGATAACAACACGGGGGGTTTCTGAAAAGTGGTTTTCCTCAAGGCGGGACCCTCGCAACATTCCACTCCCACCTCACTTCTCACCCCCCCACTCACTCATTACCACTTACCTCTACCCCCCCCCCCCCCCCGCTCATTACCACTTACCGCTACCCCTCCCCTCCGAAATCCGCTTATCTACTTCATTCATACATCATCCCACCAATGATCATTCCCTTTCTTGTGCCTTCCATCCCCCAACCATTTCATTCCACATGTCCATATCCGTTGCATTCTATCCACCTATCTGTTTCTTCTAGCCATTACATTCTCTTGTTGGCCATAAATGAAAATCCTCCCGTTCAGTAACGGTTTCCCTTTAATAGTAATGCATCATCTATTATAAATAAGACCCTCATCCCCATTACGTGATTTTCCTTCGCTTTCTCTTTTATTCAGGTTTCCTAAGTTCGACTGCTCCTTGATTCTACTCTGCGGCATAATTGAATTTACCATCAGAACGAAACCTTCATTCTGTTAGGTATTTTCATCCCTAGCCTTTTGTTATTTCTTCCTCCTAGTTCTGCAAATAATGGCTCCTAAAAGAAAATACTAGCCCTCTAGAACTCAAACCTCATCATGGGAAAATCCAGAAGTCTCTGATATCCTATATCTTGATCACATTCCCTTAGCTGACCAATTCTTCAAAATTACAGACACAGAGTGCAAATTCGAGATATTCTAATTGCACCATTGGTTAAAACAGACTTACCAGGACTCTGAAGATGAAATCAACTTATGCGAATCGTTATGGCCCATGTACATGTTTCCTCGGACCCATCCTTTTCTTGACTTAGTCATGTGGTGTCAAGCTAAGTACAATCCCTTATAGAGAACTGTGATATCTCAAAATGGAGACATTATGATATCCATCACCCCTGAAACTATCAATATGATGCTTCTTATCCCTAAAAATAATTCCATTATCTTTTTATCCACTGCTATCTTAATGGATCTAAACTATAAGATCACTTCCCCCCAAAGAGCTCAAATTTTTGAGATCTTTCTTCCAGACGATGTTGAACTTCATAAAAAGAACCCTCCATACCCAGCATCCATGTTCCCTGAGAGAGCTAAACTCATAATTTCCTTAGTTTCTTGCTTTTTAGGTTACCAAACATATCAATGGGTAGATGAATCTATTCTAGGCTATCTAGCCATCTTCTCCAAAGAAAACAAACCTGCTTTCATTTATAATTACAGTCAATTTTTGGCTAAAAGTAAGCATGAAAAATTGATGAAAATTACTAGTGAATGAGTATTTAAATATTCCTCTGTACTAGTGCATATGATCCTTTTTCAACAAGGAGACAGGTTTCCTATAACTTTACACAAGTGGGATGATCAACAAGTGATTCAATCAGTCACACAGTGGACTTCATTGATCAGGAGGAACTCAACTGAGTTCAATTTTTTAGATTTCATTGATTGTTTTATTCATCCAGTTACACAGATTCTTAGCAGCCAGAGCGAGCCTAGGATCAGTCCAGAAATTAAAAGGATCCTGCATCTGAGTGACCAAGCCAAGATAGGGGACTGGTATATTTACCATAATTATACAAATATTAGAGTTTATGGTTGTGAACTAGCTCCATACAAATTTCCCAAATATGTTCCAATGATAATTTTCTCTCTAGAATATATTAGGCAAATGATTAATATGAATGAACTGCATTTCATTTCAGGGAAGAGGTAATCTCATTTCAAAATCAGGTCACAAGTAGGATCATTTATTTGCAATATGAAATCAGCAGGTATTGAAGCAGATTCAATCCTCAAATGAATGGGATTCCAACCAAGTTTCACCTAGTCTTATGACCCATTCAATATAATATCCAACTTAAGGGTGGAACTCAAAACCACACCTTACAAGCATACTCCAATACCAGAGATTGAAAAGTACATAAATCAAGAATAGTGGGAGGAGAATACACTTCAGGAAGCAGAAGAACATACTTTACCTCTTTCTACCCTCCAGACTCCCACTTCTCAAAGATGGTAGGAAAAGAGGCCCAAAGAAGAATATTCATCATCAACAAAAGGTGAAAAACAATTCATTATCTATCAGAAGAAACTAAGGACTGACTCCAAGGGCAATGCTACTCAAAGTCAGAAAAAGCCTATAATCATCAATTTGGATGATTCACAGGTTTCTACAGGGAGAGAAGAAACTGTAATCACCACTCCATCCTCTTCTTCAGTTTCACAGAATTCATTGGAGATCACCCAGTCTATAGGAGTAAGTGAGCAAGAGGATCCAAACATCTTTGCTAATTTCCTTGAAATTAAATAGAAGAATGAATCTTTGAAGGCAAATGTCTATGCTTAGTTTTGGAAACAGACATCAACTTCACAACACAGGTTATTGACAGCTTTTGACAGTGAAAAAGGTAGAACGAAAATGGCATTCCTACAAGCCCAAGTTCCTTTTCCAAAGGCTTCTTCAGATTATAAGAAGACTATATTTTTCCTTTGATGAAAACCAGATACATCCAATCGACTAGATGGACATGCATAGGTAGTCTAGTGAGTTTCTTTTCTCCACCATGACTAACATTGTTATGGAATTATCAAAACTAAGGATGACTCTTTCAAATGTATAGTCACAATGAAAGATAGAAAATATATCCTCTTTGGCAAAGGATAACAGGGTAAAATCATTAGAAGACTTAGTGATCAAATTTGGGTATGACCTCACTGATGTTAAAGTTGCAGAGGACATTATTAAAAAGAATAATGCAGACATTGCACCAATAAGGAAGCAACTCAAACTACCTTCTACAGAGGATCCTCAAACCAAGGAGATAGTAGAAATTGAATAGCACAAAGAAGAAATTCTCAAGTTGATCATTGAGAAAAATTCACAGATAAAGACAATCGAAGAGAAATCTGAGAAATTACTTAAAGAAAAAGAAGAATCTGCTCAAGTAACCATAGCTCCAATTGCAACTATACCTATTACAGTGTCAATGAGGGCATGGGAACCGGCATCAGCAACAACAGAGTCTACATCAACAACAATTGATTTAATCAAAGTCATATAGGAGTTATCTCTCCAAAGATATGAGAATGAAAGGCTTCACAAGAAATTTAATAATATGGAGACTCAAAAGATTAAAAATGACGCTCTTTATGTTGAAGAGATGAAGAAGTCCCATAGATTGACCAGAAGAATAGAAGAGTTGGAAAATGATCCATTAATGGCTCAGACCTTGGCCCAAGCCAAGGAAAATATTTGGGCAGACATAAGTCAGGCTATAACTGAAGTTTGGCCCTCCATACAGATTTTGAACGGGAAGAGCTGATAAATAGGTGCTAGACAACTATTGAAGAAGTTAGAGAACTTCTTAAGGATAAACCGAGTGAATCCACATACATTATTAAAGTTCTCCATTAAAAAACCAGAGCCGAGTTGGAGCAAATTTAGTTTGTGGACAGGACATAAACTATTATGGAGATTAAGAAGGTTTTGCAGAAAAAGAATCTCATGACTCAGTTGGAGACCAAGTGCCAAGCCTTGAAAACTATTGTCCAAAGGTTTCATTTCAAGTTCAACTTACTCAACTAGAGAGGACTACCAGGATTAGTGGCACCAAATGACAAGTTGATTAGTTTGGAGGAATATTGTCAAAAGCTTTATGCAATTGCAACTGATAAAGCTAGATTTGCAGGTATAAAGGGTCACCTTACAGGGAAGGAAATCTTAGAAGCTTTGGATTTTGATTTAATAATCAAGCATGAAATCAAACACATCTTTGTTAATAAGCCTACTTTTGAAAAGTATACCAAGATTGATGAAGTCTATCGAAAATAGATTAATCTTTCTATACCAAGTGAAGATAGGTGGGATCACTTATGTGAAATTATCGAGTAACTTTCATCACCAACTGATAGACAACTAGGCAACACTTTTTGGGGACCAGATCATCAACAAATTCCTTAAAGATAGTGCCAACATTCAACAGTTTTAGGATTCCTATAGTTTTGTACTATTTTTGTAATTTTTTTTTAAATGTTTCTAGAATATCTTTCATTTTGTATAAATAACTCTTCCTTCGAGTTATTAAGGGTTGAACCCTTGGATGAGCTTTCAAAGTAGAATTGTAATCAAGCTGGAGATTTGCTTCAAATTAATGAAAGGATTCTGGATTTGCCTCAAATAGTTTGTCTCCTTGTGATTTTTCTTATGTGTTCATTTCATTATGTTTTTCTTCGTTTATTTAAGTCTTTATGGAGAAATCTGGGGAAGATCAAACTGAATATCATTCCATCTTAAATCCCCTGTGAAGTTATAAACAATAATTAGAGATTAGTTTATAAGATTGTCTGTTATTATAAACTCCTCTATATCAATAAATTGTCACAACCATTTGCATTAGATTAAATACATTTGTTGACTAGGAAAACATTGTTTACCTGTATTCCTTCTTATAATCAATTAAATATTATGTTTTAATATTTAGTAAATTGTAATTCCTTAATACTTTGCCATTCACTCAATTAAAATCAATTAATTGTTTTTAGATAAATAAACATCACTTTCATTCTATTTGGCAAGTGTTAAAGTTTAAGCACCTGTTTTCGAATTGTTCATAACATTAGTCATCCAAAAAAATTTAAAACAAACAAAACATTTTAGATTCTTTGGCATGATTAATTAACCTAGAATCATCTCAGAGGATAACATAGTGAAAACAAATATCCTTCTTAAAATTCAAAGCCAAACCTATACAAAGTTGACTATGGCAAGAAGTAGTTTGTAAAATTATGTGTAATCATCTATTTCCATTGCATTCTTAGTTTACCTAGCAGATTTCACTACATCATATATCAAGATTTCCTTTTGGTTCTAATAAGATTCAAACCTCATGGAACTTATAGGTAAGGTTCCTAAAGATCAAGCCATAAAAGGGTATTGAAATGTCAGCCTTACGAGGTTGATCATGATTAAAGGGTCAACTCTTCTCGGTGTGGTCAGGTGTTGCATGAGGGGTGTGAATTTTCTAGCACCAAAGAAATGGAGCAGATAAAGTTTAAAATGATAAGCCCAAGCCATAACCACCTACTTTTTTTACAAATATATCTTCCAAATGTTAAATAAAAGTGTATGTTTAGTGTCTTTGACATAAATAGTGGTACATTATTATAGAATCTATTGTATATGTACTTCTTTTGGACCATATTAATTATTGAATTTAGATTATGATTTCTTATCCTTGAATTGTTTTTATCAAGGTTCTTCATAAGAAGACATTTTTTATTACCAATAGCTAAACTATTGTTTGATGGATGTAATAGATGTATATTGATATGTATAAGCTAAATTAATGTCTTTCCCTTGAGTTATTGATGGTGTTCTAGGAAATGAAGTTGACCCATATATTAAGTTGTTAATTCTCATGTGGTAATTCCATTAACAGTTGGAATTTGTGCATGTTTTATAGATAATAATGATAAGCCAAGAATAATTCCAAATCAAGAGCTTATATTTGGGGGAATAAGTGTGCATTCTGTCAAGGGTACAAAGAATTGCATGTTTGGAGGATCGGAGAAGAGGCTTGGGATTTCAAAAACATTATGTCTCCTCCTTAGCAGCAATCAATGAACTATTGAAAGTAAGGGATAAATCATTTGCATTGATAGCACTCTATGTTTTTCAAGAAGGTAATTGAATATATTTTACTTGTTGCTAAATTGATGTGTTTTGAATGTGTGAATAAGGTATTTGTTTTAGGTATATTTTATTACAAAAGACCACAACAACTAAAGTATTGTCATATAACTAAAATACTTAAAGAGAACTAGTTATTTAATTAACATGTTATACTTTGACCTTAATTATGAACATCTATCAAGAAGCAATAGTTTCCAAATTGAACACACGCAAATTTATTGAAAATTTAAATAGGAATACTTGCTAATAGATATTAAGCTTGACACACAAAAATTTGACTTTGGTTATCTTGCAGTTTGGAAAATGAAAAAAAATTAAAGGCATGTATAAGGTTGTGCTATAAGGAAAATGTTTCTGTAATGTTTAAGAGCTTGTTGAGTTGCATGGAGCTCATTACTTGTAATGGAAAATCCCATTTATGTGGAGAATTGGTTATGTTGGTTGTTGTGTATGAAGTTTCCTTCTCCAAATGAGTAAAATTTCCAATGTGGTTATGTTGATTTCTAAGGGAAATGTTAGAAATTAGAATTTGTTTAAAATATAGTTATCTGTATATTTAATGGTTGTTATAGTAATCATGTCTTGTTGAAGAATGCATAAAACAATATTTTGTGTAAAGTATTCCACACCCATGCCAATCGTATGAATTTTCCTTTGTGAGTATCAATGATAATCCCAAAACCATGAAAAGATTGTGATTTTCTCTATGCATAATGCTTTTCTCTATATTTTGTTATGTGCTCCCCTGTATTTGAGAAAAATGTCATTCTGCTTAAGAGTATTTATTTATTGTGTCCACTTTGCAACATGTTCGCCCTAAAACTCCACGAACTCGGTTGATTTCTTTAGCCCCTACCTTTGGATATTCCATGATCATTAATTTTCCCCGCAAACCCTCATTGAAAATAATTGTCCATAGATTTTTTGTTGTCAGGGCCTGATTGAAGACAAAAATGTACTTCAGGCTCTAACCACTTGCCTCCTTTGGTTTAGTTATCTCTTACCATTTTACAAGTGGAATACCTTCAACTTCAATTTTCTAGTCTAAAGGAAAAAACCAAAGTATTTTTTCTAATCTTATCCATTAAACGTTTTTCAAATATAAGAAATTTTGAACTAGTGCACTGGTCTACATTCCAAACTGACGTAACCAATACCAACTTGCCTCCCTAAGATAACAACCTATGGCATCAACATGAGAACTTTGATTCAGTTTTATTTAATGGGCACAACCAATCTATATATTTAAAGTTAGTTGTCTCTAAGTGAAACCATGTATTTTATTCCATTTATCGGTCTGTAGATCATGAACACTACTAATTTTTCGCCAGTTTTTATTGAATGAACAACTTCTTGTGCAGTCCCTCTTGCATCATGTATATGTCTATTAAATAGGAAACCAAATTGTTCTTTGAGATGACCTTTGATCATTTATATTTCAATTATATTTGCAATAACCTTCAATAGTGATATAGGTCTAAAATGTTCAAAGGAAGTAGGATCATTCTTCTTTGATTAAGCGCAGTGAAGGCTGAGCCTAAGGCACATTCTTCTTTGATTAAGTGCAGTGAAGGTTGACCCTAAGGCACTTAGAACTCTTCCAGAACTTCTTGATTCTTATATCACTCTAACAACCTAAATTTAATATAAAAATTATTATTTCAAACCAAAGTACAATTTTTCCAATTTAACAATCCTATCAGCTTCTCTTTGAACCTTTTGGAGTAATTGCTAGTTTGTCGATAGGCGTATATATTTCAACTTTAGACGGATGGAGGTTTGTCGAATATTTGAACTGATGGTCATAATTTATTGTCCAGAGAATATGCTTCATCTGAACATTTCATCTACGGTTTAGATTTAAGGAGTGCGAAGGGTTACAAACTTAAAAATATATTTTAATAAAAAACTGGTTACATGTTATCTCTAACACTCACAGTTTCATTTGCCTTCCTCCATCTCTGCCAAGTATTCCTCCTCCTACCTCAGGTTGAAAGAATTAAAAACAAATTGTATAACTGAAGTGACTCATTAGATAACTAAAGTATAACAGTTATGCAATTTTTTTTGTGATTAGTTAAATGTAATTTTTTTATGTTTATATGAAATTTGCATATGTTATGTGTGTGTGTGTTATACTTTGACATTAATTATGAACATATATCAAGAAGCAATAGTTTCCAACTTGAAAATGCTCAATTATATTGTAAATTTAAACAGGAAGACTTGCTAACAGATATTAAGTTTGACGAAAAAAAAATGACTTTGGTTATCTTACAGTTTGGAAATTGAAACAAAATTAAAGGCATGTATAAGGTTGTGCTATAAGGAAAAGGTTTATGTAATGTTTAAGAGCTTGTTGATTTGCATGGAGATCATTCCTTTAAATGGAAAAGCCCATTTATGTGGAGAATTGGTTCTGATGGTTATTGTGTGTGAAGTTTCCTTCTCCAAATGAGTAAAATTTACAATGTGGTTACGTTGATTTCTAAGGGAAAAGTTAGAAATTAGAATTTGTTTAAAATATAGTTATCTATATGTTTAATGGTTGTTACAACCATCATGTCTTGTTGAAGAATGCATAAAACACTCTTTTTGTGTAAATTATGGTACACCCATGTCAGTCATATGAATTTTCCTTTGTGAGTATCAATGATAACCCAAAAACCATGAAAATATTGTGATTTTCTCTATGCAGAATGTTTTTCTCTGTATTTTTTTATGTGCTCCCCTGTATTTGAGAACAATGTCATTATGCTTAAGAGTATTTATTTATTATGTCCACTCTGCAACATGTTTACCCTAAACCTCCATGACCCCAGTTGATTTCTTTAGCTCCGCCCTTTAGATATTCCATGATCATTACTTTTCCCCGCAAACCCTGTCCATAGACTTTTTTCTATCAAGGCCTAATTGAAGACAAAAATGTACTTTAGGCTCCAAACACTTGCATCCTTTGGTTTATTTATTTCTTACAATTTTACAAGTGGAATACCTTCAACTGCCATTTTTTATTCTAAAGGAAAAAACCAAGGTATGTTTTTCTAAACTTATCCATTAAACATTTTTGGAATATAAGAAATTTTGAACTAGTAAACTGGTCTACATTCCAAACTGACGTAACCAATACCAGCTTACCTCCCTAATATAACAACCTATGGCATCAACATGAGAACCTGGATTCAGTTTTATTTAATGGGCACAACCAATCTCTATATTTAAAATCAGTTTTCTTTAAGTGGTGTTGTAGCGGCTACAAACACCCTCCAAAAATTTTCCTTAGCTTCGTTTTGGAGCCTCCCTACCAACCATCCTCAACAACATGTCTTGCACCATCAAGCATATAGGCTTCAGTTGTTTCTCAGTGCCTTTTCAGCCTGTGCATGTCATTTTTCTTCATTCCCCTCACAGACTGTCTTTCTAGACTTTGACCATGTTCTAGACAAGTAGCTGCCCCAGAAAATTCCGCAATTTTGGAGGGGAACTAACCTTCCCTCTAGAAATAGCGTAAATCAGCTGGACAACCTGCTAAGCTCAAGAATTGTGCAAATCAGTCTGTCAGGCTTCCCTCGGAAAATTGTGCAATTCTGGAGGGGAGCCAGCCTTCCCTCCACAAATCGTGCAAATCAGCTAGCTAGCCTACTGAGCTCAAGAATTGCGCAATGCTACATGTCAAGCTTCCTCTAAAAAATTGCACAATTCATCCCAGGATCGTTTCTTAGCCCAGGAATTGTGCAATCCTGGAAGACAGTCACCTATTCCTCCCAGAAATTATGCAATCCCTCTAGGACAGCTAGCCCAACTCAACCTAGGAACTGTGCAAATTTTCATCCCAGGCTCGCAGACCGATGCATGTGCCTTCAGGTTGACTGGTTCCCTCCGGGACTAAGCAAAACTGATTTGCATGTATGGACTACTTTTCCCAAGGCAGCATGCAAAGGCATACCTAGATTTAGGGACCTATTTTTAGCAATTGGAGGTTACATGCAAGGCTCATTTTAGAAACCTCCCGCCAAGTGTCGCTTTTCCTAGATTTGTGGCATGCGCGTCATAACCTCGATTTTATTAAAACTTATGAATTGGACGTTGCAGATATCATCCTTCACATTGATCTTGCATCTTGGACATCCCACATCACATCTAGGAGTTGTCGGCACATTCAACTTGTGAAAATTCTATCACTGCAACAACTGATTTACTTTTCCTACTTATTTCATCATAAGTTATTGATGAAATTACTTCAACAAACATTAAAATAAATACTGCTACAGGTATTGCACTGTAATACAAAAACAAACACATGCAAACATTGACACAGTTATTTTGGACTAATGTCCCCAAGAAAACCCAATTTGGGAAAACCGGTGCAGCAAGGGAGGATTTTATTATTCATCATTTTTCCAGTACAACACGGTGCCAAATTGGCTTACCCACAAATAGACAAATTTCTAGCAGTTCTTCTGATCCATCGTAGGCCCTACTGACCTTTGCATCAGCCTGAAACCCTCTGCATCAGCTTACTGAGGCTTTGCGCAGCCTCTCTAGCCTTTGGTGTCACTCCTGCAACCTCTGCATGGATGACGCAGGCCCTTCTGGCTCTGTGCAGTCTCTGCTACCTCTACGTGGCTCCCTCTGGCTCTGCGTCAGCCTCTTCTGCCTCTGCAGTGATCTCTCGTCTCTTTGTTCCGTACTTGTTGCCTCCTAACTGCTCTACAGACCACTGGTTCAATTTGTCAGCAAACCCCACTCCAGAAATTGAACTGATTGGTCTCCCTCAGTGTATCTTCCAAGTGCCCCTCAAGCCTCCTCTTATAATTTTCCTATTGACATCTCAACGGCCGAGATTAAATCCCTAATCAACGGCTAAGATTAGATATTGCTTGATCCATGTCTTTTGGAGCATTCTAACACAGATTCATATTAATACACATTAATATTTTATTTTCCCTAAGTTTAGACTTAGGGACTCCATTAAAAATATTAATTATTTTAATATCTCCTGATCTGTTTAGAATCTTCCCAAAATCTTTCTAGGTATTGGATATCTCATGTGCCCCAAGCTCTCCACCAATTTTCGTGGCTAAAGCACATCTGATGATACCCCAAATCAACACTCCCTCTTAGCGAGGATTGTGCTCTAGCAATACTCCTCACTGAGTATTACTCTGATCATCCAGCATCGGTACCTGTGTTGATGCTAGGCCTTCCTGCCCAACATCCTCTACAATGTTGCCTCCTATATTGCTGCCCATGACTCTGATACTACCACTGATGCATTTGTATGACAACTCCCTCTGCATATGTGCTGCTGCTGGTCCTTTCTCCCAACACTGCATCCACACTGCAACTCCCTCTACATCTATCTTGTCATTGGTCCTTTCTCCCAACACTGCAACTCCCTCTTCATTCGTGCTGCTAACACTCTACTTTTGAAAGGGGTTCTTTACCATCCCCATATTTTCCCTGAATTATTCAAATTTTGACTTTCCAAGGGCCTTAGTGAGGATATCTGCCACTTGTTCCCCTGTAGGAGTGTAGCTCAATTGTACAGCTCCTTGTTGGACACAATCTCTGACGAAGTGACACCGGATATTAATATACTTCGACATATCATGGAATACTGGATTCTCAGAGAGTTTGATGCAACTCTGATTATCACACATGATCATGGTCGCCTCCATATTTCTTCTGAATAGGTTTACCAACAATTTTCTAAGGCATATAGCCTCACACGAAGTTGTGCTTTCTGCCATATATTCTGCCTCAGATGAGCTTAGAGCCATGGACTTATGTTTCCTACTGCACCAGGAGGTCATTCCTGATCTAATGTTGAAACAGTACCTAGAGGTACTTTTCCGATCTACTGAACTTCCTGCCCAATCTGCATTAGTAAATACAGTCAACCTGATATCCTTCCCCTTGTTGTACAAGAGCCCATAATCTATTGTTGCCTGTAAATACCTGAGAATGTGCTTGGTTGTTTCCCAGTGAGCCCTCTTTGGTTCCACCATGAATTGACTAAGGGTGTTGATAGCGTAGCAAATATCTGGCTTGGTATTGACTAGATACATCAGGGACCCTATGAGCTGTCAGTATAGGGTGGGATCAATATCCTTGTCTTCTAATGCATCAATCTTCTTCCAGTTGGTGATAATTGGCGTAGCCATAGGTCTATAGTCTCCCATCCCGAACCTTTTCAGGATTTCTGTAACATACCTTCCTTGCCCAAGGAACATTTCTCCTTTCTACTGCCAAACTTCCAACCCTAGGAAATAGTGCATTCGTCCCAGATCCTTCATATCGAATTATGTGACTAGATTCTTCTTACAGTCTTCAATGAGTCTGGATGATCCTATCAGGAAGAGATCATCCACATATAATACTAAGATAAGTGGCTCGCTCTCTACAACCAGAGAGTAGAGATTTGGATTCGTGTCACTCTTGACAAACCCCATCTTCTGCAAGTAGCCATGTATTCGACCATACCACATTCTTGGTGCCTACTTCAGCCCATACAAGGCTTTCTTCAGTCTACATACATGAGACTTCTTCTCATGAGTTTCAAAGCCCTTTGGTTTTTCAATGTATACTTCTTCTTCTATTACCCCGTTTAGAAATGTCATCTTGACATCCATCTGATGGATCTCCCATCCCATCTAGGCTAGAAGAGATATCATGGTCCTAATAGATGTATACCTAGCTATTAGGGCGAAGGTTTCCTCATAGTCAATCCCTTCCTTTTGAGCATACCCCTTAGCCACAAACCTGGCCTTGTATTTTTCAACATTGTCGTCTGCAACATATTTGATCTTGTAGATCCATCTTGAACCTACCACAGATCTGTCTTGAGGCCTTGAAACCACCTCCTAGACATCGTTTACCATTATGGAGTTATACTCCTCCACCATCGCATCTAGCCAGACCTAATGCTGAGCTGCCTCCTTGAAGCTGGCAGGCTCTCCATCTTGAGCTACTAACGCCTGATACCTGTTTGGCCATTTTCGCTCCCTTTTACTTTTCCTTGGCTCTCTAATGAAGTTATCTGCATCACACAGAATCTGATGAAGTTCCCTGCTGGTTCTTCCTCTTCCAACAGGTGCTTTTGTTCACTTCTCTTCCTCATCCTAAGATTCTTCCTGATCTAAGGAAGGATTCTTCACTTCCGTTGGTTGAAGAAGAATGACCAATGGATCCTCTTTCGACTACTCCTTGGAAGGCATTTCGTGAGATCTTCTGAAAGCTCTATCCTCCATGAACTTTAAATCTCGTCGTAATACTACCTTCCTACTCCCTGGAAGATAGATCTTGTATACATTAGAATTCTTTCTATATCCTACCAGATACCCCTTTTCTACAGTCTGATCCAGCTTCTTCCTCTTTTCTTCGGGTATGCGACAATATGCCAAACTCCCAAATATCCTGAAATGACTGACTTCAGGTGTCTTCCCAGTGAAGACTTTCTCTGGAGTAATCTTGCCCAATGCCTGATGAGGAGTCCTATTCTGAACGTACACAGCTATGTTGCATGCTTCTGCCCATAGGAATTTTGGCATATTCTGATCATACAGCATGGCCCTAGCTGCTTCTACAATAGTCCTGTTTTTCCTTCTGCTACCCCATTCTGCTCTGGATTGTAGGGAGTTGTCCACTCTCTTCTGATGCCCTCCTTAGCGCAATAATCGGTGAAGTCCTTATCGACATACTATCCACCATTATCTGAGTGCAAGAGTTTTATTTTCTTACCTATCAGATTCTCCACTAGAGCCTTGAACTCCTTGATCGGCACAAAACCTCATCCTTGGTTTTCAAAAAATAGATCCAAGTTTTCCTCGAGTGGTCATTGATGAAGGTAAGGAAATACTCGGCACCGCTAAGAGCTTTGATGGACATAGGTCTACAGATATCTGAGTGTATCAATCCTATTACACTCTTGGCCCTGTGGTTGCTCCTAGGAAATGCTGCCTTGACATACTTTCCTAGACCGCATCCCTTGCATACATCATCTTGTTCTGTACTTAGATCCGGAACTCCTATTACAGTGCTCCCGAGAATTCTCAGAGCTCCATGGTTCAAGTGACCCATCCTTCTGTGCCATAGTTCATTTAGGTCTTTGTCCCCATGACTACCTATTAGTGCCATTGGAGATTCTAGTTGTAGTATGTACAACCGATTACTTTTGATCTCGATATGCACTTTCTTTTTCCAACTTGGGTGTTTGACATATGCCTTTTCCTTGATGAAGTAGACGTCATAGAACTTTCCTTGTAGTTGTGACATGGAAAGTAATTTCATCCCCAATCCTGGTACATGCAGTACACTTGTGGCATGGAATCACTCTCCCGATTCTTTCTGAAAAACTATGGTACCCTTTCCTATTGGAGTACACTTTGCCTTGTTCCCCATGGTGATCTAAAACTTCATCTTCTCTTCTCGATATTCGAAGAAAAACTCTCTGATTCCTGTCATATGCCATGAGGCTCCACTGTTTATATACCATACTTTTGATGATGCAACACTAGTCATGCACGCCACTTCTTCTTCCAACCTGGAAGCCAACATAGAGAAATCGAAATCTCTCTCCCTTGTGCAATTTTCTGAAATCTGTGAGACTCCCCTGAGGTGGATGCTTCTGCATCGTTGTCTCAACCCATAACTGATTTTCCCTTTCTGTCTCTGATTACTTGTTGTGATACCATGTGAAAATTCTATCACTACAGCAACTGAAATACACTAATGTCCCTAGAAAAACCCAATGTGGGAAAATTAGTGCAACAAGGGAGGATTTTATTATTTAGCAATTTTCTAGTACAACACAGTGCCAAACTGGCCTACCCACAAATAGACAAATTTCCAATAGTTCTTCTAATCCAGCATAGGCCCTACTAACCTCTGCATCAGCCTAAAACCCTCTGTGTCAACCTACTGAGGCTCTGTGCAACCTCTCTTGCCTTCTGTGTCACTCCTGTAGCCTCTGTGTGGATGACGCAGGCCCTTCTGGCTCTACGCAGTCTCTACTGCCTCTACGTGGCTCCCTCTGGCTCTGCGTCAACCTCTTCTACCTCTACGTTGATCTCTCATCTCTTTGTTCCATACTTGCTGCCTCCTGACTGCTCTCCAAACCACTGGCTCAATTTGTCAGCAAACCCCGCTCCAAAAATTGAACTGACTGGTCTCCCTCAGTGTATCTTCCAAGTGCCCCTCAAACCTCCTCTTATACTTTTCCTGTTGACATCTCAATGGCTGATATTAAATCCCTAATCAATGGCTAAGATTAGATTTGGCTTGATCCATGTCTTTTGGACCATTCTAACACATATTCATATTAATACACATTAAAATTTTATTTTCCGTAAGTTTAGACTTAGGGACTCCATTAAAAATATTAATTATTTTAATATCTCTTGATCTGTTTAGAATATGCCCAAACCATTTCTGGGTATTGGAGATCTCATGTGCCCCAACCTATCCACCAATTTTTGTGGCTAGATCACATCTGATGATACCCCAAATCAACACAACTCAGTTGTTTCGAGGTAAACCCACTTTCCATGTCTTGCGTTGTGTTTCTGTCGCTTTTTGTGTGAGTGTTTTATGCTTGATTTCAATGAGTGCTTGTTGTCATTTTGATGTATGTTAGCTTGTAGAAGCACCGTTTCAATTTTCGTTCACATCTCACTGTTGTCGCATGCATGACATTGTTTTTGCACCGATGGTCGTCATTGCGGTGACTCGTTTCACACACATGCATGTTTTCCAATTTTCTGAATCCTGCACTTGCTTTTTGCATGCATGATCATTCACTCTTGTTTACACTCAGATTCACCATGCATTCAAACTTCTCATGTTTCAGTCACCCGTCAGCGAGTCTAGGCAACCTTGGTCCAGACTCTGCCTTTCCCAGATAACATTGCGCAATTCAGAGAGGGAAGGCTCTGCCTTCCTCCCCGGAAATGTGTAATTATGGCCAGTCACTAACCTCCAATCTTGCTTTCCACAATTATGAGAGGTAGTGACTACTAGCCCAGGAAATTGTGTAATGCAGTCCCTGGGCTTGCGTCACTTTCCAGCTGATATTGCGCATTACGCAATCTCAACATCCAGCAGACCAAGATGGATTGTGCATTGCGCAGTTCCAGAAGTCAGTTACCCTCCTGATAGCCTGGACTTTTTCTTGTGCAGTTTTGGCAGTCAGTCTCCCAACCTCCCAACAGAGATTACACAACCTTCATAGACAGTCACACAGGTATGTTGCATGTCAGTCCTCCAGTTTATTTTGGTTTTCGACTGACATATTGCTTGTCACGAGTGTTTCTATGTATTCTGGTATCACAGGTGTTCGTCTGCCTCTCAATAACACAGGTACAATGATTTCCAGAAGAGGAGAGTCAAAGACACCATTCAGAACACAAATGGGGATGCAGTCGATCAAGTGTCTATGAACTTGCCTATCTATGAAGACATCAATTTGTTCATGGACAACGATGTCAAGATGAAATGGCAGAGACGTCACAACAAGAAGCACCATCAGCAGTAGCTGGAGGTAGCACATCTGCATGCGACTAATGCAAGAGGAGGGTTGTTGACAGCGCAGAGGCGGAACAAAGTTGCAAGCTCAAGCAGATCCACCTGTTATGAAAGCAGCTTTGGAGATTGAGGTTATCAGGTGACGGCGCAACAAGAAGATTGCACAAAAGCAGAGAGAGAGGAAAATAAGGAGTTGTAGGTGCTGAAGCAGCAACTCAAGGAAGAACAGGAGCTACACAGACGATAGAATGAGTTGTAGTGGAAACATGCATGGCAGGAGATGCAACATACACAAACCGATGAAACTACTCCCATACAGGTTATGGACCCATTCAGCAACTGACATGGAGTAGACAAGGTGAGCAGTGTTGTTGATCACATGCAAGGGTATTCAGGAGCATGGATGTCATTGTGCGAATGCAAGTTTGACTGGAGCTAAACATGTATTTTGACAAGTTAATGTGCATCATCATGAACACACACTTGGAGATCAACACAAACACTATGCATCAGTATGTTGCTAGTCCAACTGCACTCAAGACAATGATGTGCATGTTATCAAAGGTGTTGGACAGAGGAGCCATATCAGTGTACACGGATGCAACTGTCAAGAGTTCGCTTTCAGCAGGATGTCACCATTGAGCGCACAGGCACCATCACAGACGACCAAGCTTGGCATCAGTTCACCACCGTCAATCATCGCAAGGATGTCGAAGAGTTTGTCTTACCACAAAGGTTTGAGTGTTAGTGATGTATTGCATGGCTTGCTCAAGCCTATTTTGTCTCACATGGGTACATGTGAAGATTGTATGTAACATCTTTTCAAGTGGAAGTTCAAGTGTCGATAGTTGAATCTAACAATCATAGAGTAGTTGAAGAGTCATGAGGGTAAGTGTAACACCCTCCAGGGTAAATTTGCATATAAAAAAACATAATAGGAACAGAAATACAATAAACATATCAGCCATCAAAATTCATATATATATATCAGTACATTTTCACATGAAAATCAAGGGAATGAATTTTTCATTAATAAATGCAACGAACCAACCAGTGATGGGACTACCACGTTCCACCTGACCATAGATTGGTTGAGCCAAGTCTCTCTTCAGCCAATCACCCCCGTGCCATATTCCAAGAATGAATGTGGGACTCGTAAAACACATAAAAAAACACCAATAAATGTGGATGCCACTAGAGTTCTCCACCTACACCGTGAGGAATTTGAGTGCATCCTAGTCTCTCATGCTTTACCATGTATCTGCAATCTAATCCAGGGATCATTAGGCCTTGCACTGAGACATACCCTCCAGGCTTTACCGTGCATTCCATCCCGGAATCACTAGGCCCAACGAAGATAAAATACACCTCTTGCCTTTATTGTATATCTCGCCATTCATCGGCAAGGATTCCAAGGTCCATCGAGGCACACAATCTGGCTTTACCGCAACCCATAGTCTGGTTCAGGGGTTACTAGGCCAGTGGCTTCGTGCATCCTCAGTCTTGTTCAGGGACCACTACCACCATGTGTTTGTCAATTCAGAGATCCACCCCACTCAGCTTCGAATCCAATACGGCCATCCCCCACAAAATGCATGAAAGAACCCATCTCATCAACGCTATTAGGAAATGGCAAGTCTAGGCTAAAAATACTATCACACCTGGAAAAACCCATGCCATGGTAGAAAATAAACACATGCAATCCCATGCATGCCAAATCTAGCAAGGAAAATACACATGCAATCCTATGCATGCCAAATCTAGCAAGTAAAATACACATGCAAGTTAATACTTGCAATGAATCCTGTTGTAGCCGCTTGATCCTGCCTTTCCCTACTTGATCCTTGCTTCCTCTTGCCTTCTTTGCTTTTCTTGCTCCAATGTCAAAGTGCTCCAAGAAAAATCTAAGTAACCAAGAGTATGGAAGAGAGAGAGAGAAAATAATGAGAGAGCTCCAAAACTAAACTGACCAAGTCTTGCCCACTAATCCTCATAAGCCTTTTTATTAATGAGGCCTCTATTTTCTTCATTTTCCATTATTTTCCTTCAATTTCCTCCTCACATGCAACCTATGACCTTTCAACTCATTTTTCTCCTAATTTTCATTATTTTCCTTCATTTTCCTCCTCACATGCAACCTATGACCTTTCACCTCCTTTTTCTCCTAATCTCCATTATTTTCATAAATAAATGTGCCAAAATACCTTTTTTCCCCTTTAATGCCTTAGCCATTGCCTTTGCCAATTTCCTTATCCATAAACAACCAAATGAACGCCCCCCTAGGATGTCTTGCCCACCATTCAGCTTGGAATACGTGTCCCATCATCTATGGTATTTATATATTTTTACATGGAATTTTCACAAGGGTTGTTACAGAACAACATGTACATAGTACCACTAGTACACAACACCACCTGCACAACATGTGCACAACATCACATATACATGGCACTACCTACACAACGTGTACACAACACCACATGTACACTACACCACTATATAATGCATACACAATACCACATGTACATAGTACCACATGCACGATATGTACGTGACACCACATGTACACAGCGCCACATGCACGACATGTACCTAGCACCATATGCACATAGCACCACTTGTACAATATGTACACAATACCACACACACACGACACCACTTGTACAATCATGCACACCACACCATATGTACATAGTACCAATGTACCACATGCACGCAACACCACTTGTACATAGAATTGCACATCCAACATAGCACTGCATATCCAACATGCACATAGCATCATATGCACACAACACCGCATATCCATTATGCACACAGTGCAATATATACACAATACCGTGTATCCAACATGTACATAGCACCATTTAAACTTAGTATTGAATATGTAACATTTATACAATACTATATGTACCAGGTTGTACATAACAGTGCATAAACAACATGTACACACACTATATATACACAACACCGCATGTGCACACATCATATATGAAACATGTACAACATATATAGTATATGCACAATAGTAGTACCCCACATCCAAAACCATATTGTCCTTACCAAGAAACCTTGCTTCCGGTGTCTTACCCATGCTTGTCCCTAGCATGTCGCAAACCACACTACTTTCACTTGGTTGATGTATCCTTCAACATTACCTGTCATAACATAAACATAGGCATAATACAAGTATACAATATCAATTCATATCCACATGATACTAACCTCGTATATTTGTTGTGACTACTCTTCCCAATTGATTCGTCATAATACCAGGAACCTCTTCATGTCGTTCTCTTGCATAAGCAATCATTCCTCCACAAGAATGATCCCTGACAACCCTATCAGATAGTAACATAGATACATGGATACATACATACATATATAAACGTTAGCATAAAACAATCATGATCCTGTCAGACAACGACATACATTCATACATGTATACATATATAAACTTCAACATAATCATGATCAAAAAATAATTACCAGATAACATAAGGTCTAGGTTAAGAGAAATTCCTTATTTATGCACAGGCATTGAGAGAAATAGTTCCCAACATAGCCAAAGCATATGACACCTCTGATCCATTTACTTTACCTTTTCTAGTTACCTTTCTCATGTTTGCACTACTTCTGTCCATTTACCACAATGGACCCAACCATTCCAACCGATTGTCATAGTCTTACCTTCCATTGCGCTTACTCATACACCAATCTCCATCTGAGTCTTACATCACCTCTTGGGTACCACTTAGCTCTCCTTGAGCTACAGTAACTTTCCTCTTTCCCAACCAATTCCCAAGACTCAAAACGTAAAATGTCAAGACAAGAAACAAACAAGAAGAAGACCATAAAACCAATAACAACATGACTTTGCAAACAAAGTGGCATGGCCATACACTAGACATAAACAAACCCACAAATCAAGCTCAGAAATTCATAAAATACCAAAATCACAAGACTAACAACAAAAACCATGACTCAATTCCCATGGTTCCCAGGGAAAGCTCAACCCGAGCCTTCTTCAAGATTTCAAGGAAACCTCTCTTGCCATGAAACTCCCTGCATCATGCTCACACATGTCAACCACATGTTCAAAATATCAAGGCAATCATATTTATCAATTTGAAATCAACTTTTACAAACGATCATGTTATAATCCATAGTCATTAGACATAATGCTACAACTATCAACTACATTCAAGTACATATCAACTGTCTCAACACATACATGTTAGTACAATAAAAACAAATATTTTGAACACATAATCATATTAAGCAATTCATCAATCATTCAACCGCTTGCAAACATACCATGTTATATAAATCAATTAGATGACATAATAGGCACCAATCAATAAAATACCAAATAAACAACATAATCAACTATGAAACACCAAGTATAATACATAAGCAAACTCACACCTTAGTGTACCTCAGGGGAGGCTATCTTGTCTGCATAATCAATCTAGTTAGCGAGATATAACTTTACAACATGTCAACATAAATCATGATATCCATGACAGTAACTAACTAGCATGTTCATATTACAAGCTCATAAGCTTGTGTCATTCATGCATAATAATCACATATGTATGATCAATCTAGATTAGTATGACATCATATCACAAATATTTCAGCTCATAGTTGAGTATCGCAACCATAACCATCTGCATAGGTCAAACCAGGTTAACACAATACATATAACATCAAGATCTTCAAGTCAATGAACATAACCATCACACATATGACCAATCTAAATTATAACATCAATATCTCAATGAAATAATCCTAATCATCAAGTTAATAGAATATAACAACAATAAGTTATATATCATGCTCATCAACAACATAAAACTGAATCATCAAGCTAACTTTCATATAACAATCAACAAGTTAACATATAACATACTCATCAACAACATATAGCATAATCATCAGGTTATCTATATAAAACAACAATAGCAATGCATGCAACTACAGATTACTATCATTCTTGACTATCCGACACATGTGCATATAACTACACTAAGTAACCAACGTCTATCATGAATGTAACCATAACATCAAAAGACATGTACATAAACCTAATGCACATAAAAATCCTGAACTTACATACCTGCATGGCGAACATACAATACATGTATGATGATCTTCTCTTACCCTAAAGTCCAATGTTGCAACCTCATTACGATGATCTGCATCTCCTGCTCTATCTCAGCCAACACATTAGCATCATAACATCCAATAGCACTATGATGACCTAACTTGCATACCATGACTTCACAAGGCATGTTTGACCTACTATTCAAACTATAACCAAGACCATACATGCATAACAACTGCATATATACATATAACACATGAGTGCAAAACCATACACACACTATTCTAGTTAGAGTCCACTCATCAATGCATGACCATATCAAGTACACAAACCATGGCCTCATGCATGAAAATAATCATTATTCCAGTGTACACATTACCACATGCAACCAACAGTATGAATAAGCAATGCCAAACCAACTACATCTAAGCATAAACGCATGTAGTTGAACATAAGCGACCAATTCTTGTAATCAACCTACAAGATTGATACATGTAATCAAAATATTCAAAAATGTAACCTAACATACAAGGATGTAAGTAGATATCGTGAAATCAACATGTAAGCGACATATAATTCATACACAGTGAGTCAAATCTTCCAAAACAAGACATCATGTCTATTAATTTGAAATCAGCATTCACAAATACTAACAACCTATAAACATACCCCTTACTATCCATGGTCCACACTGAGGTAGAAGGGGGAAGCTACTATAATGGTCCGATCTCCAATGTCCAATTATGGAAATGGGATCTCCAAATCTCTATTAAATTTAATCACACTTGAAAACAAATTGATTTTTATTTCTTATACATTTGTATGAGACTAAGTCAAAAACATTTCACTTATTCCACTTGTAACATAATAACTAAAAACATGCCACTTTTCCATTTCCTTACACGCAACTTTTCAATTCCTTGCATGCAACCTTTCAAATTCCCTACATGCAACTCTTCAAATTATTTGCATGAAAATAGGCATAGATAAACTACATCCATATTATCATAATACAATACCATTGCATTTAAAAAACAACATTTTCTTTAAACAATTACCATACTTTTACATTTTCTTCAAACAACTACTATACTATTACATTTGCATGTAAGCATTTCTTCAAACACTTTACATGCAAATTAATATAGCAAAGTATTTGCATAAAAGTAAGCATATATCACTACAACAATAATATTACACATCAATACTATCCCCAACCACAAACAACATACTCATTGGTGCATTTTATCAAAGAGTTTGTATGCAATTAATCATTGAACCATTTAAGAAATTCATCAAACACCTTGCATGCAAATTAATATAGCGAATGATTGAATGCATATATCCTAAACTGTAGTAGCACAAGTTATGGAAATTGAACCATATGATCAGTGGAATTATCCCTCACTATGGTTCAAGTTTCATCTTTTGATATTTCATAGATGAAAAGTTATAACAAAAATACCAACACAATCATATTTGGTGCACAATTCTAGGAGTATCCAGAAATCTCGACTTCCACTGGTCATATCTCCTAAAATATAGTGAATGAATATCTGAAATTTTTATAACAATATCAATGGGATCTCCCCTCATTGTGGAAAAAAATTCAGCTCCTGAGAGTTCCCAGAAGAGAAGTTATAACGAAACTGACAGCGTGACCTATTTGAGGCCTGATTTTAGGAACATTCAGAAGGATCGACTCCCTCTACTTATATATCCTAAAATATTGTGACCCAACATCTGAAATTTCTACCACGTAATAAGTGGTATGTCGGCTCAATGTGGATGATTTTTCATCTTTTGAAAGCCTACAAAAGAAAATTTATTGCATAAATGCCAACGTGACATATTTAAAGGTGCATTCAGGAAGGTCATCTTCCTTAGATCATAATTCATAAAGTATTATGATCTAATATCTGAAATTTTTACCACATTATCAGTGGGATTTACCTTCAGTATGGACAAATTTTCGACTTCTAATATTCCACAAAAGAAAAGTTATAACAGATATGACAGAAAGGTCTAAAATTTAACCTTTGTTCTTCATTTTACCTATGATAGAGCCCATCCAGTCCAAGTGTTTGAACCATGTACTGATACCACTTGTAACACCCTCCGGGGTAAATGTGCATATAAAAAACATAATAGGAACAGAAATACAATAAACATATCAACCATCAAAATCCATATATATATATATATATATATATATATATATATATATATATATATATATATATATATATATATATATATATATATATATATATATATATCGCATGAAAATCAAGGGAATGAATTTTTCATTAATAAATGCAATGAACCAACCAGTGATGGGACTACCACGTTCCACCCGACCATAGATTGGCTGAGCCAAGTCTCTCTTCAGCCAATCACCCCCATGCGATATTCCAAACATGAATGTGGGACTCATATAACATATCAAAAAACACCAATCGATGTGGATGCCACCGGAGTTCTCCGCCTACACCATGAGGAATTTGAGTGCCTCCTAGTCTCTCAAGCTTTACCGTGCATCCACAGTCTGATCGAGGGATCACTAGGCCCTACACCAAGACATACTCTCCAGGATTTAGCATGCATTCCATCCTGGAATCACTAGACCCAACGGAGAGAAAATACACTTCTTGGCTTTACCGTATATCCCGCCATTCACCGGCAAGGATTCCTAGGCCCACCCAGGCACACATTTTGGCTTTACTGCAACCCACAGTCTAGTTTAGGGGTTACTAGGCCAGTGGCTTCATGCATCCTCAGTTGGTTTCAGGGACCACTACCACCATGTTTTTGTCAATTCATAGATCCACCCCACTCAGCTTCGAATCCAATCCGACAATCCCCCACAAAATGCATGAGAGAACCCATCTCATCAAAGCTATCAGGAAATGGCAAGGCTAGACTGAAAATACTGTCACACCTGGAAAAACTCATGCCATGGTAGAAAAGAAACACATGCAATCCCATGCATTCCAAATCTAGCAAGGAAAATACACATGCAAGTCGATACCTGCAATGAAGCTTGTTGTAACCGCTTGATCCTGCCTTTCCCTACTTGATCCTTGCTTCCTCTTGCCTTCTTTGCTTTTCTTGCTCCAATGCCAAAGTGTTCCAAGAAAAATCTAAGTAACCAAGAGTATGAGAAGGAGAGAGAAAATAATGAGAGAGGTCCAAAACTAAACTGGTCAAGTCTTGCCCATTGATCCTCATAAACCTTTTTATTAATGAGGCCTCTATTTTCTTCATTTTCCATTATTTTCCTTCAATTTCCTCCTCACATGCAACCTATGACCTTTCACCTAATTTTTCTCCTAATTTTCATTATTTTCCTTTATTTTCCTGCTCACATGAAACCTGTGACCTTTCACCTCCTTTTTCTCATAATTTCCATTATTTTCATAAATAAATGTGCCAAAATACATTTTTCCTCTTTAATGCCTTAGCCATTTCCTTTCCCAATTTGCTTAGCCATAAACAACCAAATGAACACCCCCAGGATGTCTCGCCCACTATTAAGCTTGGAATAAGTGTCCCATCATCCATGGTATTTATATATTTTTACATGGAATTTTCACAAGGGTTGTTACAGTAAGTGAACAGTCAAAAAGGGGAATGTCAAGGGCCACCGCAACCTTTGCTATATATAGTCCCTTATAACTCATTGTAAAGCCTTTTGGTTAGCCAAGCTTTTGATAGGAGTATCTAAGAGAGAGCTTGGAGAGTATTGTAATGAGCCTTGGCTTCTCCACTGTGCAGAGCTAGTATATCTCTTTGGAGGAGCAGGCGGCAATGACTGTAATGTTCTGCTGTCGAAACTAGTGGTTGGTCATGGTTGTATTGTATGACTAGAACTTTCACTTCTTAATATAATAGAGCCAGCACATTTCATGCATATGTCGTATTGTATTTCAGCTATCTTGTTTACTCTAAATGATATATGTTTTTGTTTTCTTACGCATGTGTGTATAAAATCTTTCTGTATATGTATGTATGAACCTTACTGAAATGTGTTGTTGGTTTAACCATCACTTTGGATTTCTAGCTTACTTGCCTTCCAGTTTGTGATGCATCTTTGCTCATGTGTTCCCTTCTTAACTTCATGCTTTCACAGGTTTCCAAGGGCGCACTCACCTCACCCTCCGTGTGTTAGAACCATTCATGCACCTTCCTTGACTTGTTGCATATGTCACACCCTTGCTACCAACAGGGACATATTACTTGCCTCTGTGCACAACCGCGGTCAAGGCGATATTGTACGACCCACTGCTGGGACTCCTACACCAAACGGTTTGAGGTCTAGTTGGGACTTCTTACTGGGGATATCCCCTAACATGTTGGTGGGTCCAACACCGTTAACATTTTGGCGCTAGAAGGAGGGCCAGATGACAAGCTGAGTCCTCATCATCTGTTTTGAGTCTTCACACATCTATCATGGAGTTTTTTATAGTTCGCCCTACGAAATTTTTGTCCAACGGACATATCTTTCACGTCGAGAGGGATTTATGGCATCACTTGTCACGATTCATGTATGGTGGTGAAGGCGAAGTGGTCTGGCTTGAGAACTTAGATGACTTCCATGCGCTCATGAAGGGCATGGAATATTTTAATGAAACAGAGATATGTTCGCTGCTCGCACACACACTTCGCGACCACTCATTGCAATGGTGTGGCACACTACCTCATAACTCCGTGCACTCATTCAAGTAGTTCAACGATCTAATCGAATATGTTTTTCACCATTTTGATCCTAAAGTACTTGATAAAAAATTGTTAAAACAACAGAAGGCACCACATGAATCACCTATGGAGTTTTCAGATCGCTTCCGTCTATTCATGTTTGAAGCGCCCAAAAGTCAAATGAAATTTCAATATCTCATGGATAGATTTGAATATTGCCTTATCAAATCTCTCAATCCCAACAAGAAGTTCAAGCTCAAACCCCACTCAGCATACTTCGGTGATGGAGTTGCGCAATCACAGACGGACACAGTCATTGTCACAAGTGATTGTCTACCATCCCCTCATTAAACAACTCCACCACCACAGAGTGATGTGGGAGAATATGCACACACATCTGTTCAACCGTTACATCCTCCCGACATCGCTCCTTCATATTTTCGTGCAAGATTGGTTGTGAATCCATTAGGTTATCACATGTATTTTGCATCTCAACCTCTATCTTCGTACTTGGATGATCCTTCGGTTGACACTGTCTTGTGTTCTTCCATTCCGGACTCTACACTTGTTGTGAACGAGGATCAAGCCATTGACGAAGTTGGTGTTTCACAACCAACATGCGCTATCATTCATGAAGAGTATGACTGGGAGCTTGAACATCTACCAGCTATAGAGGACCATCCATGTCTGTCCATACCTTCTCTATTTTTTCTGGACATCCTTGATGATCTTGCCATCCCTGATTTTTCATGTGTATCTTTGTCCATGGATGCACCGATTGTTGATCATTTGCAGGACACAACGTATGTTAGCCCATCATCCAACAATGGAGAGGAAAAATCATTCACTAAAAATCCACTTTATTTTTCATCTTCTTTTTCCGCAAACGTGAAGGGTGAACATTATTGCTTCTCATATACCCCTCTATGTGATTCATTAAATCAAGAGGATGCCGACAAACATCTTGAATTTTCTAATCTTGGTTTTTGTGATCTCTCTACTTCTTCATCTGATCACAATATTGATTCAACTGTTGTTAATCTATCTAAGACACTAGTCTATGATGATCTATCTGTTGACGAAGTCGAAACCCCCCAGACTGTCAAGGACTTCAACCCGAGCTGATGGTTATGTCAGGCCCTCGCTGTCCTGAGGTTGGTCTCACTTCCGATCAGGAAATTGTTCAAACACCTGAGGCTCCTCATCAGTCATTTGTATGCATTAAATATCAATCTCACACACAGATCATGCTTCCTCCACTCGAACAACACGACCCCATCGCTCATGCATTGGAGGAATCTTACACAACAAACATGTGTGCGCGAGACAAGTTGTCTTTGTTTCTTTTGTTTGTTTGCATGTCACAGTCAAGAGTGTGTGTATGCTAAACATCTGCGCGCAGTGTCACACAACACCATGGTAATTACACGGACCACATGTCATGCACTTGCACTCACTTATGTTCCATGGACGCATTTAAACCGAAGTGTCTTTGTCTTCATAGTTATATCTTTCTTGTTTGTTGGTTCGCACAACTGTCTTGTTCGTGAACCATGCCTTCACCAACATGGGTCAACCAATGTGTCGATGGCTGCATTTGAAGTATCACTTCACGTGAGCAGACCCATGCACCATTAGCTTAGGAGTAGGAGTAGTGTTTGCTTTTGGTTTGTTTTCTTGCATGCATGCTTTCTTCTTACTTTGCATGTTTGTTTGTTTACTTTCTTGTTTGCTTACTCGCTTTACTTATGCTTTTACTTCTGCTTTTGCTTTGTCTTATTGTTTGTTTCTTGTTTACGTCCATAGGTTAGTTTCGCATGAGACAGTGTGTGACTCTTGAAAAAAGTTGGGTAAAGTACAAGAGGACTTGTGCAGCTATCAGTACTTGGTCATCAGGGAAAATTTTAAGAACCCCCCTAAATTTATAAATATAATAAATGGGCGAATCTCCATGGTATATAGGAAAAATGGAAGGCGATTTTATCAATAATATAATATGTATATATAATTTTTTGGCGAATCTCTCACCAAGCATGGCGAATATTTTGCTCAATTATAAAATCTTGTAAGATCTTGGCGAGTCTTTCACTAAATAATAAAACTTTGTAAAGTCCTAGTGAATCTTAGCATAGGCTACATGCTAGTTTAATTCCCCCATTTAAATAGGCTACATTCCAGGTGAATACCATGGGTCAATACCATGTGCCATTTTGGCGAATACCATGGGTCAATACCATGTGCCATTTTTATTTTTATTAATTCTAATATTAGGGTTAATAATGGTTTTTTGCATGGTATTAATAACAATCTAGTCCATGGTATTTGTCCCATAGTATTTTGGCCATAGGTTTCACCTAAATATAACCCATTTTTTGAGTGTTCGTAAATATAAGGTGACTTATGGAGTAAATATAAAAAAAATGTTTTATTTGTTTACCATACCTCTCATTTATTTATATTTTTATTAATTTACCATACCTCTTTTACAAATATGGTATTTGGCCCATAGGATTTACTTAAATAAAACCTCTTTCTTGAGCCTTCTAAATAGAACGAGATTTATGGACTAAATATAAAAAGAGGTTTTATTTATTTTTATTAATTTACCATACCTCTTTTACAAATATTGTATTTGGCCCATAGGATTTACTTAAATAAAACCTCTTTCTTGAGCCTTCTAAATAGAACGAGGTTTATGGACTAAATATAAAAAGAGGTTTTATTTATTTACAAAGCGTCTAGTTTATTTATATTTTTATTTATTTACCATACCTTTTGAGTAAGTATAAAAAGACGTTTTATTTATTTACCATACCTCCACTTTACTTATATTTTTATTTGTTTACATCCTTGCATGTATATAAGGTGACTTATGGAGTAAATATAAAAAATGTTTTATTTATTTACCATACCTCTCATTTATTTATATTTTTATTAATTTACCATACTTCTTTTATAAATATGGTATTTGGCCCATAGGATTCACTTAAATAAAACCTATTCTTGAAAATGGGCGAATGGATTCACTTAAATAAAACCTATTCTTGAAAATGGGCGAATGGAAGGTTGTAAGTCCTAATTTCAAGGGCTAAATTTACCTTTTTTACCCTCTCCCTTAAAATAAGGTGGGCTATTTGAGGTGATTTGTAAAAATGTACTATGATACAAAATATTTGTCCACTAAAAATTTAAAACCCCTTAATTTCGCCAAAGGGCGAACATTCGCCCCTAAAATTATCCTTGTTGGTCATTTGTCGTCCCGCCTTTGCATGAAGAACTTGTTGTCTTCATTCCATGATACGCCAATGGAAAATACGTACTATTTGAAGTGAACCTTGGTGAAAACACAATGCTTGTGCGCTAACTAGTATCACCTACTCTAGTCGGTTGTTTTTGGGTTAATCCCTATCAGCTTAGTCAAGTAGAGTAAGGTGAGGGGGAAAACCTTAACAAGCACATCAAAGGTATATTTAAACTACTTATCTGAAGGAACAACCTCTTATGCTCTCAATAAGTTGGGATCCCTCTTCTTCCTCTGAAATGAATAAGTGCTATGCACAGTTACGAAAAATGAAAAATGAAAATGTAAAAAAAATTCGAAAAAATGAAAAATGAATAAGGCGAAAGAAGAGAAAGGCTTCCTGCGCATAGAGGTGATGCAAGTAACTCTGTCGGGGTACTAACCAGGCTCACTGGTAGCGGAGCAATGCTTGTGTTCCTACGTGACTTCGTTGGGATACTGTCTAAGCCTGCTGGCAGCGGAGCAACACCAGAGATGAAACTAAAACTCTAATGACCATAAATCTTGTGCACCAATATACCCCTCATCCCCAATCAACACAACTGTGTTGACTTGGCTTAGAATGTATGTCGACTGACCAAGGGCTTGGCAGATGCTACATCTTACAATTAAGCAAGTGTGGAAACCAAGACGAATAGAGAACTGAACAATACTTCTAGAGGTGTTAGACTTGCTTTTCACGAACAAGGTCCATTCAGAGAGCTGGATTTCTACCAGTGTGTCGCCAAGTGTTGTAGCGGCTACAAACACCCTCAAAAAATTTTCCTTAGCTTCGTTTTGGAGCCTCCCTACAAACCATCCTCAGCAGCATGTCTTGCACCATCAAGCATATAGGCTTCAGTTGTTTCTCAATGTCTTGTCAGCCTGTGCATGTCAATTTTCTTCACTCTCCTCACAGAATGTCTTTCTGGACTTAAACCATGTGCTGGCGAAGCAGCTCCCCCAGAAAATTGTGCAATTCTGGAGGAGAACCAGCCTTCCCTCTAGAAATTTGTGTAAATCAACTGGCCAACCTACTGAGCTCAAGAATTGTGCAAATTAGTATGTCAGGCTTCCCTCATAAAATTGTGCAATTCTGGAGGGGAACCAACCTTCCCTACACAAATTGCACAAATCAGTTGGCCAGTTTGTTGATCTCAAGAATTGTGAAATGTTGCTTGTCAAGCTTCCTTTCAAAAATTGCACAATTCATCCCAGGACAATTGCTCAACCCAGGAATTGCACAATCCTGGAAGACAGTGACCTTTTCCTCCCACAAATTGCACAGTCCCTCTAGGACAGCTAGCCCAGCTCAGCCCAGGAACTGCACAAATTTTCATCCCAGGCTCGCAGACCGATGCATGTGCCTTTAGGTTGACCAGTTCCCTCCAGAACCGAGAAAAACTGATTTGCATGTATGGAATGCTTTTCCCAAGGCATCATGCAAAGGCATCCCTAGATTAAGGGACCTATTTTTAGCAGTTGGAGGTTACATGCAAGGCTCATTTTAGAAACCTCCTGCCAAGTGTCGCTTTTCCTATGTTTGTGACATGCGTGTCATAACCTCAATTTTATCAAAACTTATGAATCAGACACTGCAAAGCTCATCCCTCACATCGATCTTGCAGCTCTGACATCCCACATCACATCTAGGAGTCGTCGCCACATTCCGCTCAACTTTTTTAGTGTAAGCTTGCTTTTCATGTCTTGCGATGTGCTTCTGTCGCTTTTTGTGTTTCTCTTTGTGTGAGTGTTGTCTTCTTGATTTCAATGAGAACTTGTTGTCATTTTTATGTATGTTAGCTTGTAGAAGCATCGTTTCAGTTTTCGTCCGCATCTCACTGTTGTCGCATGCATGACACTATTTTTGCACTGACGGTCGCGGTTGCGGCGACGTGTTTCACACACATGCATGTTTTCCCATTTTCTGAATCCTTCACTTGTTATTTGCATGCATGATAATTCACTCTTATTTACACTCAGCTTCACCATGCATTCATACTTCTCATGTTTCAGTCGCCCATCGGCGGGTCTGGGCAACCTTAGCCCAGACTTTGCCTTGCCTAGACAACATTACACAATTATGAGAGGGAAGGCTCTGCCTTCCTCCCAGAAAATATGTAATTCTGGCCAATCACTACCCTCCAGTTTTGCTTTGCACAATTATGAGAGGCAGTGACTGCTGGCCCAGAAAATTACGTAATGCAGTCCCTGGGCCTGCATCACTTGCCAACTGAAATTGCACATTTCACAATCTCAACATCCAGTAGGCCATGTTGGACTGTGCATTGCGCAGTTCCAATAGTGAGTCAGCCTCCTGACAACCCGAACTGTGCATTGCGCAGTTTTGGAAGTCAATCTCCCGACCTTCCGGCGGAAATTGTGCAATCTTCACAGACAATCACACAGGTATGTTGCATGTCATTCCTCCAGTTTGTTTTGTTTTCGACTGATAGATTGCTTTTCATGAGTGTTGCTATGTCTCCAGGTATCACAGGTGTTCATCTGCCCC
The DNA here is from genome assembly GCA_031772625.1 of Pinus tabuliformis. Taxonomy (NCBI): domain Eukaryota; kingdom Viridiplantae; phylum Streptophyta; class Pinopsida; order Pinales; family Pinaceae; genus Pinus; species Pinus tabuliformis. Next base: position 838,414,300 of record CM062820.1, read on the forward strand.
TCAGCAGCATAGGTACAATGGTTTCTAGGAGAGCAGAGTAGAAGACACCATTCAGAACACAACTGGGGATGCAATCGATCAAGTATCTATGAACTTGGCTATCTATGAAGACATCAAGTTATTCATGGACAAGGATGTCAAGATGAAATGGCAACGACATCACAACAAGTAGGACCATCAGCAACAGGAGAAGGTAGCACACCTACATGTGACAAATGCAAGAGGAGGGTTGTTGACAATGCAGAGGTGGAACAAAGTTGCAAGCTCAAGAAGATCCACCTGTGATAAAAGCAGTTTTGGAGATTGAGGCTATGAGGCGACATCGCGAAAAGAAGATCGCGCGAAAGCAGAGAGAGAAACAGAGAAGGAGTTGCAGGTGTTGAAGCAGCAAATCAAGGAAGAACAAGAGCTGCACAGATGAGAGAAGGAGTTGCAGTAGGAACAACCACAACATGAGGCGCAACTTACACAAACTGATTAAACTGCACCCATACAGGTTATGGACCCATCCAGCAGCTGGCATGGAGAAGATAGGGTGAGCAGTGTTTTCGATCACATGCAAGGGTATTCAGGAGCATGTTGGAATTATGATACAAGTGTTGTCCTTGATGGCAACTCTCTCATATGACAATTCACAGTGCAGCAGGTTAACAACAAAGGATTACAGATCAGACTCCAAAGAATGAAGAAAGATAGGTATACGCTGGTTCACTTTGTCCAAGAAGCGTATACACGCGGGTTAACAGAACAAAAGGAGCGTATAACATTTACACACACTTTCACAAGAGGAAAAGCGCGTACATGTTGGAAAACCAATTATTTGATCCAAGGTATTTTGATTCAAGGTATTTGGTCTGAGGTATTTGGTCCAAGGTATTGACCCTGGGTATTTAGTCCAAGGTATTGGTCCTAAGTGGTTTTGGTCCAAGGTATTGAGAAAGTCCTAAGAGTATATAAGGAGGAGAATATCATTAGGCTAGGTGTGCAAGCCATAAGATTATAAGGAATACTTCTATCTGAAGTATATTTTATGTTGCAGGGTTATGTTTGGGACTAGATCTGAAATATTCATGTGCACCTTGAATTCAATATTGGATCAGGAATCATGAGACTTGAAATGACTTATTCTTGAATGATCTGATATTGGGTGAGACTAGATCTGATGTGCTGCGCCTGTTCTATTCATCATCTATCAAGATTTGGGTTTGTTTGAAGTCTGGAATTGCTGCAAAATTCTGAGTCAATATTTGTAGATTTGTACGCAGCTTCGTCTCAGCCAAAGAGCGTATACACGCAGGTTCAGTTCTTTCAAGCAGCGTATACAAAATAAAAGCTTCTTTTTCAGATATGATTGATCTATCTAATAAAATTATGTTATTTTACTGCTGTCAGTCAATGAAGTCTTCTTAGATATGAATGTAACATTGAATGCAGAAGGAGGCTGGCATTTGATTGATTGATTGTATAAGTGAGAACAAATGATCTCTGTCCCCGCCTGTGTAAAACTCTGAAAGTTGACAGTAGATGTTTAGAATATTGATAGTTGGTACAGACTTGATTCAAAAGTTTATGTTTGCAATAGTTTTGAAGGTATACACAGGTTCAATTAACGGAAACAGTGTACACACACAGTTTGGGTACAACCAAGTAGCGTATACACTCTAATGCATGATTTTTGAGGTTACAGCTGGCTCTGAATGATGATGCAGGGTTCTAGGTTCAGCATAGTGTTCTAGTGTCAGTGTTTTGATTGTTCAGATTATCTGAATATTGGGTGATGCAGTTTAAGTTTAAAAATTATGATGGGTCCAGTGTGAAAATTTGATGAAACGTGGCCTTCAGATTGTGGTATTATGATCCAGGAGTATCTAGTTTGAAAATTCATGAAATGTGGTCCCTGGAGGAAGAGAGAAGGTCATAGTCTTCTGTAGGTCGGAGCCTACATACTAGTAAACATATCGGCTAGTACAAGAGCTTGGGGGTTGTAGCTCCCTTCCAGTAGAATTTGGAGAACGAGAGAAGGTTGTATCCTTCTGTAGGTGGGTGCCTGCATACTGGTATGAGTCTGCAATAGTACAAGATTGTAAACATATTTTCTTATTATTAAAAGAAGACAAAGACGATAGCATCAGGTGGTTTTCACCCACATTGGGTTTCCACCTTACATCTTGGTGTTCATGTGTGTTGCTTATGTGTGATTTTTTATTCTTCTTTTACTACACTATCCAATAAATCTCTAATATACTGCTTTAAGATCAACACATGATAAGTTGTCTAAATCACAAGTTCTCTGGATATACGATGGTTTCCTTAATCACAATTGCGTGGACATGCTAGTTCACTTCACTGAAGTAGCGTATATAAATCTGTTCGGGAAATACAATTATTGATCTGATAATACTGATTCACCCCCCTCTCAATATTATTTCCAAAAATTGGTATCAGAGTAGGTCCTTCAGAAGAAGTTTGATCGCTTGATGGGATATCCATCAACATGAATAATCAATAAAGCATGGGATCCATCAGACCGCCAATCTTCGATGGGAGAAACTTTTTTTATTGGAAAATAAGAACCACAACCTATCTACAATCGCTTGGAACGGATGTCTGGGAAATTGTGGAAGCAGGATATACATTTCCAACAACAATTCCTACAGATGCGGCAGGTAAAAAGCAATATGAAACCAATGCTAAAGCTGTCAATAATTTTTTGTGAAGTCTATCACAATCAGAGTTTGTCAAAGTCATGCAGCTCAAATCAATCAAAGAAATATGGGACAAAATCGTTCTGAGCTACAAAGGAGACTCTCGGGTAAAATGTGCTAAACTTCAAACTCTTAGAATTCAGTATAAAACTCTTAAGATACATAGTGATGAAAGTATAGCTAGTTACTTCTTATGTATAGATGAGGTTGTTAATTTTATGAAGAATATGAGTGAATAAATAAAGGAAGTTACCTTAGTTGAGAAAGTCTTGAGATCCTTATCTGCTAAATTTGAATCAAAAGTGTCTGCCGTAGAAGAAAAACAAGACCTGCAGAATATCACTATGACACAGCTTCACGGAATTTTAACTACCTTTGAGATGAGAAAATGAGGACCTTCAGATATGAGAGAAGCCACATTTAAAGCCTCAGCAAAAGGAAAGGAATAACACAATGAATCAGGACATATTTCAGAAGAATAAGATGAGGTAAACTTTTTCAAGAAGCTTCAACGGGGTTCTAGAAGGTTTAGAGGTAAGCTACCCTTCAAATGCTTTGCTTGTGGTAGAGTCGGTCATTATGCTGCCAGATGTCCTCATAAAGATAAATATGAAAAAGGAAAGCAATATGCAAAAGGGAATAGAAAACAAGTTGTGAATAAAAGGAGTTACTATACTCATGAAGATAGCAATGGTTTATCTAATAGTGATGAAGATGAAACTGGACAAGATTATAGACTTCTCATGGCTTATGACGATGATAATTTTTGGGATGCTTTAGAAGAGGAAGACCTTCATGAAGAAATCTATAAACTCAAAATATGTTTAGAAGAAAAGAATATGATTATAGATACCTTGACATACCAGCTTGCTGAAAAGGAAAAACACAATGAAAAACTAGAATGTGAAATTGTGGGTCTAAGAAAGGATCTTGAGAAAACAGAATCTCTCAATCTTAGATTTGCTAAAGGATCATAAACTTTAAATGAAATTATCAAAGTTCAGTGTTCTCCTCTGATAAATACAGGTCTTGGATAGACTGAAGAAGCATCTCAATCACAGAAGTCGTCGACCTCCACCAAAAGCTATCTTGATGTAGCAAAGACCAGTGAACAGTATGAAAATCGTCAACAAAGGCATAAAGCTGATCACCAGGTAAATCATACTCAATTTACTCCAAGAATGAATGGAAGCCACAACCAACCTTAGGAAAATCATACTCAATTTGGTCCAAAGATGAATATCAATATAAACTACAATCACCAGGTTAATAGATTCGATAGTCACAGGAACTTCTTTAATGGGCAATGTTTTTCATGTCATAATTTTGGGCACAAAGCTTCTCAATGCGTTGCTTACAAAACCATAATGAATAGAGAAGCACGAAATCAAAGGAATGTAACATGAATCAAGAGAAGTTCCTATAATAACTTTTCTCCTCTTGAAAATGAAATAGAATGCTCAATCTGTAACAACTTTGGTCATGAAGAATCTGAATGCAAGAGCAAATTTCGGCAAACATCTCAAAAAGAGAAAATGCCATTAAATCCCAAGATATGGAGAAGGAAACAATCTCAATCAGAAAGATGTGGTATAGCCTTGCATGCAGAAGGACAAGAAAATCAGTGATACATCGACAGTGGATGCTCCAAAAACATGATAGGTGACATAGAAAAACTTCACTCATATAATGACTTAGAAAAGGAAAAGAATGTCTCATTTGGAAATGAAACTCCTGCTGTCATAAAAGGTCAAGGTTCTGTTTTCTTGAAAGAAAAGGTTAAAGCTGGAAATGTTATGTATGTAGACGGTTTAAAGCATAACCTGTTGAGTGTCTGTCAAATGTGTGATCAAGGAAATGATGTGGTGTTTCGATCAAACAGATGTGTTGTTCATGAGCTTGATACATGAGAGACCGTAATCAAAGGTACAAGAACTTCAAACAACTTATACATACTCAAGGGAGGACAACAATAGTGCTATCTAAGCAAAAATGATGAAAACTGGCTGTGGCATAGAAGATTGGGACATCTAAGCTTTTCTCAAATAAGAAAAGCATGCAGACTCAAGGTTGTTCGTGATCTTCCAGATATCAGCATCCCAAAAAATACAATATGCAAACCATGTCAAATCAGTAAGCAAACCAGAGTTCACTTCATGGAAAAAGAAGGGTCAGCTAGTAAGCCTCTTGAACTTGTCCATATTGATTTATGTGGACCATCAAGGAAAAAGTCACCTCGTGGAGAAGAATACTTTATTTTGTTCATTGATGATTTTTCCAGAATGTGTTGGATAGGTCTTCTAAAGCATAAAGATGAAGCATTTGAAAATTTCCAAGCCTTCAAAGCCTTGGTTGAAAATGAATCAGATCGAAAAATCAAATGCCTCAGATCTGATCGAGGAGGGGAATTTACATCGGATGAATTCTTTGACTTTTGTGAACAACATGGAATAAAAAGGCAATTCTCCACCGCAAGGACTCCTCAGCAAAATGGTGTGGTAGAAAGAATGAACAGAACAGTTCAACAAATGGCTCAAGCTATGCTAGATGAATCTGGAACTCCTGCAACCTTCTAGGGTGAAGCTGCATTCGCTGCCATGACTATTCTCAACAAAGCAAATGTTCGGGTAAATAGCACTCAAACTCCACATGAACTTTGGTATGGTAAGACTCCTACTGTAAAATACTTTAAAGTCTTTGGAAGAAAATGTTTTATCAAAAGGATTGATGAAAAACTTGGTAAGTTTAAACACAGAGCAGATGAAGGTATTCTTCTTGGTTATTCTTCCATAATTAAGGATATAAATGTTATAATAAAAGACTTGGGAAAATTGTTGAAAGCATTGATGTTGTAGTTGATGAAGCATGCAAAAATCCAAAACAGATAAAAACAGAAGATTATGACAATGAAGAAGATGGGGATTATTTTCCCACATCAAATCAAAATGATATTGAAGAAGAAACCAATGAAGCACCAGAAGAAGAGATAATGGTAGAAGAAAAGACTCCATCCAGGTATGTTCAGAAAAATCATCCAGAAACTCAAATTTTAGGGGAAAAAGAGGCAGGTGTATAGACAAGAAGAACCATTACAGGGACCTCAAGCTATCTAGCATTACTATCCTCCATCGAACCTCAAAATGTAAATGAAGCATGCAAAGATGAATGTTGGGTCAACGCCATGGATGAAGAACTTGAGCAAATTGAAAAGAATGATACTAGGGAATTAGTTCCTAGACCTCATGATAAAAATATTATAGGAATTAAATGGATATTAAAAAACAAACTGAATGAAAATGGAGAAGTCATTAGAAACAAGGCCAGACTTGTTTGTAAAGGGTATGCTCAACAAGAAAGTATAGATTTTGAAGAAACTTTTGCACCTGTTGCCAGACTTGAAGCCATAAGGATGTTTCTTTCTCTTTCTCGCTTTCAGAAATTCAAATTATACCAAATGGTTGTAAAATCAGCTTTCCTTAATGGAGATTTAGAAGAAGAAGTTTATATTGAACAGCCAGAAGGATTCATTCTTGAAAATGATGCAAAACTTGTATGCAGACTCAAAAAGGCTCTCTATGGTCTAAAACAAGCTCCAAGGGACTAGTATTACTGCCTTGACAAATATCTACACCAGTAAGGTTTTACAAAAGGTTCAACAGATAGCAATCTATATACAAAGATTGAAACTGATAAATTGTTAATTATTATTGTTTATGTTGATGATGTCATTTTTGGTAGCAATGAAGAATCCATGAGTCAGAATTTTTCTTCAGTATTGCAGCAAGAATTTGAAATGTCCTTGCTTGGTGAACTTACCTATTTTCTTGGTCTACAAGTTCAACAAAATAAATATGGTATTTTTCTTTCACAAACCAAATATCTCAGACAAATCTTGAAAAGGTACAGAATGGAAGATTCTAAACCTGTATGTACCCTAATGGTAACAGGATGTAGTCTCAGCTCAAATGGTGAATCAGCAGCAGTACATCAACCAACTTACAGATCCATGATTGGTATTCTGCTTTATCTAATAGGTACCCAACCTGACATCATGCATGCAATAGGAATAGTTGGAAGATTCCAAGCAAATCCAAAGGAATCACGCCTTCATGCAGTCAAAAGAAGTTTCAAATATCTTCAAGGAACTCAGGACTTTGGTTTATGGTATCCCAGAGATGCAGATCTTACTCTTCATGCATATACAGATGCAGATTGGGCAGGAAGTGTTGATGATAGAAAAATCACTAGCGGTGGTGCATTCTATATGGGTTCCAGGTTAGTTTCTTGGTTCAGCAAGAAACAAAGTTCAGTTGCTTTATCAACATCTGAGGCAGAATATGTTTTTGCTGCATCTTGCTGCACGCAACTACTTTGGATGATGCAAACTTTGCAAGACATTCAAATCACATGTGCTCCACCCATCTCCATTCTATGTGATAATACAAGTGCCATCAATATTTCAAAGAATCTAGTCATGCACTCCAAGACCAAGCACATACCCATCAAGTACCATTTTCTACAAGAACAAGTGCTTGAACAAAAGGTAAAATTGGAGTATGTTCCCTCCAAAGGACAGGTTGCTGATATATTCACTAAACCACTGCCCAGAGAAACATTTGAATATCTCAGACAAAAACTGGGAGTAGTTGTTGCATCATCCTGCTGTTAAAATCCAGTTTTTTTCTTCAGAAAAAGGTTATTATACGCGGGTTTCATGAAGTATAGTCGCGTATACACGTGGGTTTCTATGGGTGAAGGAGCGTATATGTTTTTCAGTCAAGAAAAATAGTGGGGCAGACTCTGATATGGGTGCTCTGTCTGTTGTTGATGATTACAGTGTATCAATATGCTTTGTTCATTATTTTTTATCTAACTAACAAAGATGCCTTGATCATTGACTTGTTAACAATGCACAGGTAGCACAGGTTCAAGGGGAGCATTAGCCTTCACATGCATTCTGCATTGTTGGCATTATGGTTGTTGAGTCCAGCTATGGCTTCAAATATTTATACCATTTGTTGCTTAAGTCATGTAAAAGTCTAGGATGTGATATGTCTTCCCATGTATTTGAATGAGTCCTATTGGACAAATGATGTAATTTGTATCCCCATTTTGTATGGGATGGATGATGTAATATTTATTGTATTTTTGTCATGTATAAACAATTGGTATATCCCCACTTGGTTGGATGGATGAGTCACATTTGGTATATCCCCACTTGGTTGGGAGATGGATGTATGTATGAGTCTTTGGTGATAGGAAGGTCATACTCACATAGTTGAGTTATAGAGTCATGTTATTCTTTTGTAGACTCTGCATGTGCTCAGGGGGAGCATGGACGGTTTTAGTACATCTCAGCATGTACAAAGGGGAGCTCAATCAGAGAATTCAGCATGTACTCAGGGGGAGCATGGACAACATAATGTATGTCAAAGGGGGAGAATATCTTGGTCCACCCTTTGCCCTTGATGTCAAAGGGGGAGAGTGTCTTGGTGTTGTTGTTGCCATCAAGTCCAAAGGGGGAGATTGTTGGCATTATGATACAGGTGTTGTCCTTGATGGAAACTCTCTCAGATGACAATTCACAGTGCAGCAGGTTAACAGCAAAGGATTACAGATCAGACTCCAAAGAATGAAGAAAGAGAGGTATACATTGGTTCACTTTGTCCAAGAAGCGTATACACGCAGGTTAACAAAACAAAAGGAGTGTATAACATATACACGCACTTTCACAAGAGGAAAAGCGTGTACATGTTGGAAAACCAAGTATTTGATTCAAGGTATTGGTCCAAGGTATTTGGTCCGAGGTATTTGGTCCAAGGTATTGAGAAAGGCCTAAGAGTATATAAAGAGGAGAATATCATTAGGCCAGGTGTGCAAGCCATAAGATTCTAAGGAATACTTCTATCTAAAGTATATTTTATGTTGCAGGGTTATGTTTGGGACTAGATCTGAAATATTCATGTGCACCTTGAGTTCAATATTGGATCAGGAATCATGAGACTTGAAATGACTTATTCTTGAATGATCTGATATTGGGTGCGACTAGATCTGATATGTTGCAGTTGTTCTATTCGTCATCTATCAAGATATGGGTTTGTTTGAAGTCTGGAATTGCTGCAAAATTTTGAGTCAATATTTGCAAATTTGTACGCAGCTTCGTCTCAGCCAAAGAGTGTATACACGCATGTTCCGTTCTCTCAAGCAGCATATACAAAATAAAAGCTTCTTTTTCAGATCTGATTGATCTATCTAATAAAATTTATGTTATTTTACTGTTGTCAGTCAATGAAGTCTTCTTAGACCTGAATGTAAAACTGAATGCAGAAGGAGGCTAACATTTGATTGATTTATTGTATAAGTGAGAAGAAATGATCTATGTCCCCGCCTGTGTAAAACTCTGAAAGTTGACAGTAGATGTTCAGAATATTGATAGTTGGTACATACTTGATTCAAAAGTTTATGTCTGTAGTAGTTTTGAAGGTATACGTAGGTTCAATTAATGGAAGCAGCGTATACACACAATTTGGGTGCATCCAAGTAGTGTATACACTCTAATGCATGATTTTTGAGGTTACAGTTGGCTCTGAATGATGATGCAGGGTTTTGGGTTCAGCACAGTGTTCTAGTGTCAGTGATCTAATTTTTCAGATTATCTGAATATTGGTTGAAGCAGTTTAAGCTTAAAAATTATGATGGGTCCGGTGTGAAAATTTGATGAAACGTGACCTTCAAATTGTGGTATTATGATCCAAGAGTATCCAATCTGAAAATTCATGAAACGTGGTCCCTGGAGGAAGAGAGAAGGTCATAGCCTTCTATAGGTCGGAGCCTACGTATTGGTAAACATATCGGCCAGTACAAGAGCTAAGGGGTTGTAGCTCCCTTCCAGTAGAAGTTCGAGAACGAGAGAAGGTTGTAGCCTTTTGCAAGTGGGTGCCTGCATACTGGTATGAGTCTGCACCAATACAAGATTGTAAACATATTTTCTTATTATTAAAAGAAGATAGAGACGACAGCAACAGGTGGTTTTCACCCACATTGGGTTTCCACCTTACATCTTAGTGTTCATGTGTGTTGCTTATGTGTGATGCTTTATTATGCTTTTACTGCACTGTCCAATAAATATCTGATATACTGCTTTAATACCAACACATGATAAATTGTCTAAATCACAAGTTCTCTGGATATACGTTGGTTTCCTTAATCACAATTGTGTGTACACGCTAGTTCACTTCACTGAAGTAGCGTATATAAATCTATTTGGGAAATAAAATTATTGATCTGATAATACTGATTCACCCCCCTCTTAGTATTATTTCCAACAGATCATGGATGTCATTCTGCACACACATGCGATCCCACCCATTCAGCACACTCACTGAGGCAAAGACAAGAAGCAAGTCCGATTGGAGCTAAACATGTATTTTGACAAGTTGATGTGCATCATCATGAGCACACACTTGGAGATCAGCACAGACACTATGCATTAGTATGTTGTTGATTTAGATGCACTCAAGACAATGATGCACATGTTATCAGATGAGTTGGATAGAGGAGCCATATCAGTGTACTCGGATGCAACGGAGGCAAGAGTTCACTTTCAGCAGGATGTCACCATTGAGCGCACGGACACCATCACAGACGACCAAGCTTGGCATTAGTTCACCACCATCGATCATTGCAAGGATGTCGAAGAGTTGGTCTTACCACAACAGTCCAAGTGTTAGTGATTTCTTGCATGGCTTGCTCAAGCCTATTTTGTCTCACATGGGTACATGTGCAAATTGTATGTAACATCTTGTCAAGTGGAAGTTCAAGTGTTTATAGTTGAATGTAATAGTCATAGAGTAGTTGAAGCGTCATGAGGGTAGGTGAACAGTCACAAAGGGGAATGTCAAGCACCACCCCACCCTTTGCTATATATGGTCCCTCATAACTCATTGTAGAGGCTTTTGGTCAGCCAATCCTCCAATAGGAGTATCTTAGAGAAAGCTTGGAGAGTATTGTAACGAGCCTTGGCTTCTCCACTGTGCAAAGCTAGTATATCTCTTTGGAGGAGCAGGCGGTAGTGACTGTAACGTTCCGCTGTCAAAACTAGTGGTTGGTCATGGTTGTATTGTATGACTGGAACTTTCACTTCTTAATATAACAGAGCCAACATGTTTCATGCATATGCCGTATTGTATTTCAGCTATCTTGTTTACTCTAAATGATATATGTATATGTTTTTTTACGCATGTGTGTATAAACTCTTTCTGTATATGTATGTATGAACCTTACTAAAATTTGTTGTTGGTTTAACCATCACTTTGGATTGCTAGCTTACTTGCCTTCCAGTTTGTGATGCATCTTTGCTCGTGTGTTCCCTTTTTAACTTTGTGCTTTCACAGGTACCCAAGGGGCGCACTCACCTCACCCTCTGTGTGTTAGAACGATTCATGCACTTTCCTTGACTTGTTGCATATGTCACACCCTTTCTACCAACAGGGACATCTTACTTGCCTATGCCCGCAACCGCGGTCAAGTTGATACTGTATGACCCACTACTGGGACTCCTACACCAAATAGTTTGAGGTGTAGTTGGGACTTCTTATCAGGGAGATCCTCCTGACATGTTGGCGGGTCCAACACTGTCAACAAGTGGAAACCATGTATTTTACTTCTCCATCTATGGGTCCATAGATCATGACCACTACTAGTTTTTCCCCAGTTTTTATTGAATGAATACCTTCTTGTGCAGTCCCTCCTGCATCGGGTATTTTTCTATTAAATAGGAAACCAAATCGTTCTTTGAGATAACCTTTGATAATGTATATTTCCATTATATTTGTAATAACCCTCAATAGTTATATAGGTCTAAAACATTCAAAGGAAGAAGAATCATTCTTCTTTGATTAAACACAGTGAAGGTTGAGCCTAAGGCACATTCTTCTTTGATTAAGTGCAGTGAAGGTTGAGCCTAAGGCACTTAGAACTCTTCCAGAATTTATTGATTCTTATATCACTCTAACAACCTAAATTTAATATAAAAATTATTATTTCAAACTAAAGTACAATTCTTCCAATTTAACAATCCTATCAGCATCTTTTTTCACCTTTTGGGGCAATTGCTAGTTTTTCGATAGGAGTATATATTTCAACTTTAGATGGATGGAGGTTTGTTGAATTTTTGAACGGATGGTCACGATTTATTTTCGAGAGGATATCCTTCATCTGAACATTTCATCTACGGTTTAGATTTAAGGAGTGTGAAGGGTTACAAACTGAAAAATATATTTTAATAAAAAATTGGTTACCTGTTAGCTCTAACGTTCATAGTGTCGTTTTCCTTCCTACAGACCTTCTGATTATTCCTCCTCCTACCTCAGGTGGAAAGACTTAAAAAAAACTGTATAACTGAAGTTTAACTCATTAGATAACTAAAGTATAACAATTATGCAATTTTTTTGTGGTTAGTTAAATGTAATTGTTTTATGTTTATATGAAATTTGCATATGTTATACGTGTGTGTGTGTGTGCGTGTGTTATACTTTGACCTTAATTATGAACATCTATCAAGAAGAAATGGTTTCCAACTTGAACACACTCAATTTTATTGCAAATTTAAACGGGAAGACTTGCTAATAGATATTAAGCTTGACGAACAAAAATTTGACTTTGGTTATCTTGCAGTTTGGAAAATGAAACAAAATTAAAGGCATGCATAAGGTTGTGCTATAAGGAAAAGGTTTCTATAATGTTTAAGAGCTTGTTGAGTTGTATGGAGATCATTCCTTGAAATGGAAAAGCCCATTTATGTGGAGAATTGGTTCTGTTGGTTGTTGTGTGTGAAGTTTCCTTCTCCAAATGAGTAAAATTTCCAATGTGGTTATGTTGATTTCTAAGGGAAAAGTTAGAAATTAGAATTTGTTTAAAATATAGTTATCTATATGTTTAATGGTTGTTATAGTCGTCATGTCTTGTTGAAGAATGTATAAAACATTATTTTTGTGTAAAGTATGGTACACCCATGCCAGTCATATGAAGTTGCCTTTGTGAGTATCAATGAAAATCCAAAAACCATGAAAAGATTGTAATATTCTCTATGCAGAATGATTTTATCTATATTTTCTTATATGCTCCCCTGTATTTGAGAACAATGTCATTACGCTTAGAGTATTTATCTATTATGTCCACTCTACAACATGTTCACCCTAAAATTTCACAACCTCAACTGATTTCTTTAGCCCTGCCCTTTAGATATTCCATGATCATTACTTTTCCCCGCAAACCCTCATTGAAAATAATTGTCCATAGAATTTTTGCTGTCAAGGCCTGATTGAAGACAAAATTGTACTTCAAGCTCCAACCATTTGCCTCCTTTGGTTTAGTTATCTCTTACCATTTTACAAGTGGAATACCTTCAAATGCTATTTTCTAGTCTAAAGGAAAAACCAAGATATGTTTTTCTAATCTTATCCATTAAATGTCTTTGGAATATAAGCAATTTTGAACTAGTAAACTGGTCCACATTCCAAACTGACATAACCAATACCAACTTGCCTCCCTAAGATAACAACCTATGGCATCAACATGAGAACCTGGATTTAATTTTCTTTAATGGGTAAAACCAATCTCTATATTTAAAGTTGGTTTTCTTTAAGTGGAAACCATGTATTTTACTTCTCCATAAATGGGTCCATAGATCATGACCACTATTGAATTTTCACCAGTTTTTATTGAATGAACACCTTCTTGTGCAGTCCCTCCTACATCGGGTATCTGTCTATTAAATAGGGAACCAAATTGTTCTTTGAGATGACCTTTGATAATGTATATTTCCATTATATTTGTAATAACCTTCAATAGTGATATAGGTCTAAAATGTTCAAAGGAAGCAAGATCATTCTTCTTTGATTAAACACAGTGAAGGTTGAGCCTAATGAACATTCTTCTTTGATTAAGTGCAATGAAGGTTGAGCCTAAGGCACTTAGAACTCTTCCAGAACTTGTTGATTCTTATATCACTCTAACAACCTAAATTTAATATAAAATTTATTATTTCAAACCAAAGTACAATTTCTCCAATTTAACAATCCTATCAGCATCTCTTTGCACCTTTTGGGGCAATTGCTAGTTTGTCGATATGCGTATATATTTCAACTTTAGATGGATGGAGGCTTGTTGAATTTTGAACTAATGGTCATGATTTATTGTCGAGAGAATATGCTTCATCTGAACATTTCATATATGATTTAGATTTGAGGAGTGTGTAACCCTGAAAAAATAAAATAAAAATAAAATAAATAAATAAAATAAAATAAAAACTAAAAAAAAAAAAAAAAATTAAAAAAAAAAATTAAAAATAATAATAATAATAATAAATAAAATAAAAATAAATAAATAAATAAATAAATAAATAAATAAAATAAATATATATATATATATATATATATATATATATATATATATATATATATATATATATATATATATATTTTAATAAAAAATTGGTTACGTGTTAGCTCTAACGCTCACGATGTTTTTTGCCTTCCTGCCGTTCTGTTGATTATTCATCCTCCTACCTCAAGTGGAAAGACTTAAAAACAAGTTGTATAACTGAAGTTGAAATCATTAGATAACTAAAGTATAACAATTATGCATTTTTTTGTGGTTAGTTAACAGAAAGGAATGGTGAATGGATATAACAGGAAGGAATTATATAAAAAATAGGAGGAGCGGGCCAAGGCCACTCAAGGGAGTTTAGGATATTCTTCCAGTTAGTAGACAATTAGGAATAATTAACTACTTTTCAAGAAAGGAAGTGTTAACAAAAAAAATGGTTCCTTATATGGTAGTCGTTCTTGTGGTGAAAAGAGGAAAAGGAGGGAGGTGGGAGAGAAAGGTCGGCCGAACCAAGAAGGAACCGAGGAGAGAGGGTTTCTAGAAGGTTAATTGTTGGAGACAAATGCCATTGAACTGGTACAACTCTCATCCTTACATCACTGTGGGAGAAAAAGACAATGATTTGCATGCCACCAGTGGGAGATAGATACTAGTGCAGACTCCCCATTGAGCAGAAAAGTGCTCGGGGTATTGTCGTCTGATTGGAAAAAGATCTAGCTCGAGGGAATTGGAGAAGTTATCCAATTAACAGTTGGGATGCCTAAGGAGGCTTCGCTTCTGACCTTGTGCGGAGTAGCGTAAGAAAGACAACCTTAGCATAAATTATGAATGGAAAATAATATAGTTGTGTTTTCTTTCTTAAGGGTGCACTTTGGAATGCAGCGAAGATAGAAAAGGATTGGAGTTTGTATATGAATATACTTGGAAAAAATTGACCTAAGATGTGGGTTCCATTTTAATGAAGGAAAATGCAGCATTGAATGGTTAGTGTTCTCCCATCAACCTGAAGCCAACGAGATTGCACATTCCCTGAGTTAGATAAGAAAAAGAAAGTTATGTAGTAACTATTGATTGGTAAATGGAAAAGAGGTAATGGTTTTTATTTCCTTTGTTTTACCAGAAACAAAATAATTGTTGATATCTCTCCTTTTAGATTCTTTGAAAGAAATGTTTTCAAAACTTATAACAATAATATGGTTAAGATAAAAGAAAAAAAGAGACAATAAACAACAAAAGAAAATCCACTTAATACAATCCTCATAAATATATAGCGAAGACTAACAATATCAAAGACAAGCACTTGTTACAGTCTTAAAACTCATGTTATGATTTGCAACAGAAAAGACCACAAAAGGAAAATGCATGACATATATATATATCATGCATTACAAAGAATTTAATCAATGTAACTTGACAACCCCTGACTTTAACCTCCCCAAAAAAAAAAGGAAAACTAAAAATAAAAAAAAGAAGAAAAGCAACATGTTCCATAAACAGTTAATAACTGTTTGCCAAGAACGAAGCTCCACCTATACTGACCGCGTACATCCCCATCACAAGTCCGCCTCAGATAGGCCGTAAAATAAGGAGGAGGTTGTTCCATATAATGTTGAGTGACCCTACGGAATTAAAAGAAACTTAATGCAATTTTCTGCGCAAGGCTTATCCTCCTTTAAACCGTGCAGACGGCCATAGAGACAACCAAGGCTAAATATTATATTACTATTACTATTACTCGGTCATTAAATCCATATCACGTGGTAACATAGGGCAACATAGAAATGTGCATTATATTGTTATTAAGGTAAGAAACCATAGCATGTTATTGCCTCTTTATCTGAACTAATACAAATTAGCATTAATTCAACAAGTGACCCGACAGGTGGATTAAATTGATGTGTACAAAACATTAAGGAAAGAAGTCACTCAGTTAGTTCCAGGTCCTATGATATAATTACATTAGTTTCAACACCTATCCATAAAACATTATTGGACTTTGTTGATTAAAGCTTTCCAGTTATCTAGATTTTTGTTGAACAAATCTCATATCATATTTACTTATAATAAGACCATTTTGATGGTAGTATTGTTGCAGCGTTTTGTTTAGGGTTATTAGTAAATTATTATATTTTTAATATTCTTAAAGTTTAAAATGCAGAGTTACTTAAACATTCACTTCAAATTTTATAATTAAATGGATGCTATACTTTATAAACATTCACGATAAAAATTTATTTAAATTTTATTTATCGCCTATATAAAAAATTTTAAAAATGGATAAAAGTGTTTGAGTTTTAAATATTAAAGTGATATATATATGGAATGGAAAATGGAATTATTAAAATTATGTATAATTTTTATATATATGGAGAAGGTGAGAAGTTCAAATTATTAAAATTATGAGTCATGAAATAACATGATATGTTTATTTTAGGAAGGCCTTATAGTGTAATATAGGGGAGTTGTAAATTACTATGAACTTTTAAATCTAAGTATATGGAGGAGATGGTGTATATGGATCTTTTTAGTTACAAAACTTACTATTCCAAGTGTAAAATTGCGATAAATGTTTTAACCATAAGATTTTTTTTTTCAATTGCTTTATTTAATATATAATTAGTGTATTTTTTAACCCTATATAATGTATACAAAGTTGAGATTGAACTATTTTACTTAGCATGGGTCTGTATAATGTTTACATAGGTATTGAAATATTTTACTTAATGTGGTGGTAAATTATTTTATTTATTTAATTATTTATTTTCTGTTATTAATTACCCTGATGTGTTTCTTTATTTTGGAATTGAGCTTTTAAAAATTTAAAATAGTTATTAGATTGATGGTAGAGATTTAACCTTCACGAGATATTATAGAATATTCATAATAAAATATTGATAACAACATACACAAATCAATCCACAAAATATTCTAGAATATTCGTAATAAAATATTGATAATAGCATACACAAATCATAGGCTAAGAGTTATCTCTAAAGTGGTTATGTAAATGGCATATGATGTGACCTGTGATCTTTTGGCCGTGTGGTATTTACAAATTTAGAATGTCTGTGATGGTAAAATTGAGCTAATCTCCATGATTAAGAATCTTGTTATATGTTTAACTTATAGTTATTCTTTTTATAATTAATAATAATATAACTTGTTATATGTTTAACTTATAGTAATTCTTTTTATAATTAATAATAATAAAGTTATAATTTGGTTTATTTTTATTAATTTTTAAAATTTTACCAACCAGGAATATCATGATGTAAGCGAGCTTAATATGGATTGATCCCTATTGACATTTACTAGCCGTTTAATATATATGGTTGTATTAGTATATTATTAAATACAAATTAATATTACTTAACCCTATATATGGAAATATTTTAGTTATGACCACATTGAATTTTTTATCATAATATTTGTATATTAACAAAGAACAAAGTTGTTGAACACCGCAGGAAATACACATTTCCCTCACACTAGACTATAGAATGCACCCAACAATGGAAGAAAAAGTAAAAAGAAAATAATAAATCGGTTTAATTCAACTTGTTCTATTGTAAGATATTTTTATTAATAAAATTAAAAACAATTTTTTAAAAGAAAATTGTAATATACATAACACATTAAAATAAATCTAAATAGTAATAATTAGTATTGTTAATCATGATATTTCATATCATATAATTGATAAATATATTAAAAGTTAATATAGTTAATTAATAAACACAAGCACAAAATTAGATTTCAAATTTTTATATTTAGATTTAATTAATAAATATATAACATTTTGTTAACTCATACATTGAATACAAGATTTATCTACCTACGGAGAAAGGGATTTGAGCTTTTTATTACAATAACAATACAAATATTACATTTCACCCACTTCTTTTCACTCACATCGATGTGAAAACAGATTTCATTACAATACCATTGGCCTAATAACATGAGAAAATACCATGGGTTGCAAAGCATCCAATTATATTAAACAACTACATGCTTTGTTATAAAATGATATGCTAAGTTTTTTTGTTAAATGAGTGGTTCTTTGATTGTCACATTGCAACACATATTTTTGTTCAACTCTCTTAAGAATCACTACATCCACAACATCTCTTTACAACCTTTTGTGGTAGCTAATTATTCTACCTCTATTGTGGAGAGTGTTACTACTTCCTGTAGTCTAGAAATCCAAGACACTACTGTATGTGCAAAAGTATTTAAATAGCTAGCATTGGAATTTCTAGTATCCACATCCCTAACCATTTGAACTAAAAAGGAGTTACAGCTCACAGGTGAGTACTGCAGCTGGAAACTGTACTCATACAAAGAGAAATCTCTCCGTACACTCTTCTTTCATCAAATGAGCAATTACATCATTAAGTACATTACTAGAACTCAGGAAGTTGCAACCAAACTCCTAAACTCTAGGAACAAATCCTAAACTAAGGAGATACGTTACAACTTGTGTAACCATTTATCCATTAATACAAAATAATATTAATTATTTTCAACTCCCCCCCCCCCCCCCCCCTTAATGGAGAAAGGATTATCCTGAACTCCTAGCATCCCTCTAAACAGTTCAAACTTTACACGCCCAAGAGGCTTAGTAAAAATATCAGCCATGTTATTACAAGTTTTACAATATTCAACACATATCTCTTTTGATTGTTGTTTCTCTCAAACAAAATGAACTTGAGTATCGATATGCTTGGTATTTTTATGAAATATTGGATTTTATGCAAGCTTGATGGTACTCTGGTTGTCGGTTTTGATAATAGTTGATTCTTTCTGCTCTTCTCCTGCATCGTTGAGAATTCTTCTCAACTAGATAGCTTCACATGTGGCTGCACACAATGCTTGGTACTCAGCTTCACATGAAGATAGAGCTACAGTGTGCTGCTTTTTGCTGCTCCATGCTATGACCCCGGATCCAATGCTGAATGCATAACTTGTGATAGATCTTCGATCATCCAAGTTACCTGCCCAATCGGAATCTAAAAAACCTGTTAGAATAACATCAAAAGTGTCAGTGTACAAAATTCCATAATTACTAGTACCACTAAGATACCTCAACACACTTTTTGTTGTGACCAAGTGACTTTCAAGTGGTTTTGACATGAACTGGCTCAACACACTAACAGAGTATGCCAAATCTGGTCTAGTTGTAGTCAGATATATCAAATTGCCAACTAGTTGTCTGTACATGGTAGCATCCACCTGTTTAGTACCATCGTCACTGCTCAACTTTAAGTTCTACTGTAATGGTGTTGCTGTTGATCTGCACTGCTCCATTCTGAACCTTTCCAACAAGCTTCTGGCATACTTCCCTTGAGTAAGAAAAGTTTGTCCAGAGTCTCTCCATACCTCCAATCCCAAACAATAATGAAGGTTTCCAAGATCTTTCATCTCAAACACTTGTGACATCTGCTGTTTGATTTCTTTGATCAGATTGTTAGCATTCCCTATTATGATCATATCATCTACATACAAAGAAATCAAAATAATTTGCCTCTGTTTATTAAACTTGGTATACAGATTTGGATCATTCAAGCTTCTATGAAAGCCATGCTGAACAAAAAATGAGTCAATTTTCTCATACCATGACCTGGGTGCCTGTTTTAAACCATAAAGTGCCTTTTTCAATTTACACACAAGATGTTCCTGTCCCTTTTTCACAAAACCTTTAGGTTGTACTAAATAAATTTCTTCTTTCAAGTCACCATTCAGAAATGCAGACTTGACATCTAGCTGGTGTAGTTGCCATTTGTGTTTTGTTGCTAAGGAAATTAGCATTCTAATGGTGTTTAATTTGGCTACAGGAGCAAAGGTGTCATCGAAATCTATTCCCTCTTTCTGTGAGTAACCCTTTGCTACCAATCTAGCTTTAAGTTTCTCTATACTCCCATCTGCATTTATTTTTGGTTTATATAACCATTTGCATCCTATGGGGGTTTTACCTTTATGCAATTCAACCAAATCCCAAGTACGGTTTCTATTTATTGAATCTATTTCTTCATACATTGCAGCCCTCCATGCATCAAATTTACTTGCTTCCTCATAATTTGCAGGTTCTACAATGTTTAAAATCTTTGACATTAATGCATAGTCTTTCAATTTAGAAGATAATCGAGTCTTCCTACCTGATCTCCTTTTTGCCATCAAAGCAAGGTCATTGCTATGTGATTTCAAATTTTATCGTCGCTCTTCTTCCTGTATCAGAATCCTTGTCAGCTCTTCAAATGAAGGGGTTTTCTCCCTTGCTGATAGTCCTGTGATAAACGTCTGGTAATCATCAGTCATTCCGTTCAACGTGATCATGACCAGATCTGAATCGAAAACTTTCTCTCCGATATCTCCCAATCTGTCCTTCAGGTCTTTGACTCTAGCAATGAATCCAGCAGCGGACTCATTCTCCTCCAAGATAAAAATCAGATTTGAACTAAAAAGAAGGAGTTACAACTCACAGGTGAGTACTGCACCTGGAGACTGCACTCATACAAAGAGAAATCTCTCCGTACACTCTTCTTTCATCAAATGAGCAATTACATCATTAAGTACATTACTAGAACTCAGGAAGTTGCAACCAAACTCCTAAACTCTAGGAACAAATCCTAAACTAAGGAGATACGTTACAACTTGTGTAACCATTTCTCCATTAATACAAAATAATATTAATTATTTTCAACTCTTTTCACTCACATCGATGTGAAAACAGATTTCATTACAATACCATTGGCCTAATAACATGAGAAAATACCATGGGTTGCAAAGCATCCAATTATATTAAACAACTACATGCTTTGTTATAAAATGATATGCTAAGTTTTTTTGTTAAATGAATGGTTCTCTGATTGTCACATTGCAACACATATTTTTTTTCAACTCTCTTAAGAATCACTACATCCACAACATCTCTTTACAACCTTTTGTGGTAGCTAATTATTCTACCTCTATTGTGGAGAGCGTTACTACTTCCTATAGTCTAGAAATCCAAGACACTACTGCATGTGCAAAAGTATTTAAATAGCTAGCATTGGAATTTCTAGTATCCACATCCCTAGCCATATTTGCATCTATATAATGTTCCAGGACAACATTATTATAACCAAAACAAAAACATAAATTACTAGGGTATAATATTTTTGATAGGGTTTATATACCTTGGTTTATAATATTTATCTTAGGGTTTATCATAGGATTTTCTCAATATGAAAATCAATTATGGTCAACCATGGTCAATCATGGTTAACCATGCAATTATGCTCAATCATGGTTAACCATGGTCAACAATGGTCCAACATCATACCGTGACAAAGATTGTGTCAATATGAAAATCAACCATGTTCCAACATCACATTGTGATAAAGATTGACTCAATATGAAAATCAACCATGGTCATTAATGGTTAACCATGCTCAACCATGGTCAATAATCATGGTCACGTTGTGACAAAGTTTGTCTCTGTCCAACATCACATTGTGACAACCATCGTCATCCATTTTCAACTATGGTCAACTATGGTCCAACGTCACATTGTGACAAAGATTATCTCAATATGAAAATCAACCATGGTTAACCACGATCCAATGTCGCATTGTGACAAAGATTGTCTCAATATGAAAATCAATCATGGTCAACCATGGTCCAACATCGCATTGTGACAAAGATTATGTCAATATGAAAATCAACCATGGTCAGCCATGTTTATTTTATGGTTTATAAAATTTATCTTAGGATTTATATACCTTGGGATTATAATATTAATCCCTTGCATTTAATATTATTCCCTTGGGATTATTAGTCCCTTAGCTTTATAATATATTCTCTCAAATTGAAAATCAATCATGGTGAACTGTGGTCGAACATTTCATTGTGACAAAGATTGTCTCAATATGAAAATCAACCATAGTCAACCATGTTTATTTTAGGGTTATAATATTTATCTTAGGGCTTCTATATCTTCGATTTACAATATTAATCCCTTTGGTTTAATATTATTCCCTTGGGTTTTTAGTATTAATCCCCTGGGTCTATTAGTGCATTGGGTTTATATTATCAATCCCTTGGGTTTATTAAACTAAGGGTTCATATTCCTAGGGTATAATATTTTTTATAGGGTTTATACTATTAATCTTAGTGTTCAATATAGATCCCTTTGGATAATCCATTGGATTTATAATATAATTTCCCTTAAATCCCTTGGGTTTATAATATAAATTCCTTGGGTTTATTAATTGAATTGTGACAAATATTGTTTCGATATGAAAATTCACATTGTGACAAGGATTTTCTCATTATGAAAATCAATCATTCTCAATAATGGTCAACCATTTTTATTTTAGGGTTTATAATATTAATCCCTTGGGTTTAATATTATTCCCTTGGATTTATAATGTTAGGTCCCTATAATACTAGCTTATCCCTCTCATTATTATTGTTGAGCCCATGTTTCCCCCATATTGTTATTTTTGTGCCACACATAAGCCCACTATTGTTATTGTTGTGCCCTTACTTTATTACTGTTATGTAGACTCTGATTATATTGTGACCCCTTAGACTCATATATATACAAACGAGGTCTTATCATTTGTACCATCCAAAAATTGGTCATTTATTTAATGTAAAGGAGGCTTCACCCTTGAAGAGGATAATTTTTAAGTTGTTGATATATATTTTCTGTGAGCGGGTTGCATAAAATTTGGTATCAGAGATTTGGATTCTAGGGTTTCGCTTCTTCAAACAGGGTTCAGAATTCAATCTCAAACATGTGACCTAGGGAAAATCATCATAACTTTAGTTTCAGATATAGGATTTGAATTATGTAAAAAGTAGTTGAAATTGCACGAACCGTAGTTTTTCGTGTATCAATTTCATGGCCGAAGGTTGAAACAGAGACACGTGGAATCCCGTACAACTTTGATATACTGAACGAGTCCATAATCAGGTCATCGTGGGAGATTTGGCATAAATCTTTCTTGAAGAATCCAATATCGATCAAAGTTGTGGGGTTGGAAAGAAGACTCATAGAGCTACCACAGGAATAAATTTTAGAGGTTGGAGGTCCAAAACTACAAAGTTACAATGGTTTCAAGATCGAGCTTCTAAAAGCAAGAAAAATGCATCTATTTTTTTTTAAATTGCATAACATTTTTGTTTGAAAAATCAGTTTGAATTGATTCCAAGGACATATTGAAGCATAGATATCAGTATTGGATTCTAAAATTCCTCCTAAGAAAAATAATTCTACACCCATGAAGAGGAATAATTGCAGCATGATATATCAAAATTATGGGACCAACTGCAACAAATTTCGCTCTCACAAAGAGCAACCAAAGATGAATTAAAAGGTGACATTGATGGTTTAAAAGGTGACATTAATGGTTTAAAAGTAGACATGGAAGTTTTGACAAATTTGTTGCAAGAAAAGTTTCCCGGTGGTGACAAGGTAATCCATGAAAATCATGATGAGGACAAAATGAATATGAATTATGATTTTAGAGACTCCAATGTGCGGTTTAAGAACCACCACATCCAAAGATAGATATGAGGAAGTTTGATGGCAAGGATCCAGTAACATAGATACTACATATGGAGCAATATTTTGATCTACAGGATGTGCAACCCTTACAAAAGGTACGTATTGCATCTTTGTATTTATAACCTAATCAGTTTGTATTGTATATATGTCTTTGTTCTCGTAAACCACTTATCACCTGGTTAATTTTTATGGATTAAATGATAACACATTATGAAGATACAAAGAGAAACACCTTCTTTAACCAATTGATAAATCTCAAACAAAAGGGTTCAATGGTGGAGCACATTGAAGACTTCCAAAAATTGAATATTAGAGTAATCGATATTCCAAAGGAGCGTAGGATTGATGTCTTCATAGGGAATTTAAAAGATAATGTCCAACATGAGGTTTTCCTTTGGGAACTTGATTCATTGGATAAGGCATTCAGGGTGGCAAGAAAAGTTGAAAGCAAAATTATGGCAATAAGGAAGTCTACCACTCACAACTATAAAGATGGAAGTGTTATTGCTCCTCGTTTTCCACAACCTACAAGGTTGACACCACAATAATGCGAGGAAAAAAGAGCAAAAGGTCTTTGTTACAGTTGTGATAACAAAAACACTAAAGGTCATAAGTGTGTTGAGAAAAAATTATTCTACATAGATTGTGAAGAGGAGGAAGAAAAGGAACAAGAAACATCAAAAGAGGAGGATATACACTAGGAACCAACCCCAGAGAAAGAATAAATGAATCTGACTATATCTTGTAATGCATTGGAAGGAATTACCACTCCTCAAACTCTCAATATAGAAGGATATATCAAGAAGAAAAAGGTAATAGTGTTGACTGATTCGGGTAGTCCCCATAATTTTATTCATTTTAAGATAGCCAAGGAATTGAATTGCTTCCTATATCCAATACTAGAGTGTCAAGTGATGGTTGCAAATGGAGTAACTATAAATCACTTTGGAAAGTTCCACAATACCAATCTAAACATGGGGGATATGTATTGAATAGTTCAATGCTTTCCATTCCAATGGGTGGTGTTGATGTTGTACTAGGAATCAAATGGTTACAATCTTTCAGGACGTTAACTTTCAATTTTCAAGAAATTTTCTTGATTTTTTTTGGGAAGGAAAAGAAGTTGAATTAAGGGTATCACAGGGAAACCAGGAAATATAATTAGCTCTAATGGCATGACAAATATTCTAAATAAATAACAACGAGGCGTATTTGCACAATTATGCTCACTAGGGGTTCAAACACCAAAATCATCTATTTCTCCATATTTCCAAAAATTCGTGGACAAGAATTCCATGGTGTTTGACTCCCAAAGTCCTCCCACCTATCTATGATCATGATCATGCGATTCACTTGATTCCAGGAAGTGTTCCTCCAAACATCAGGCCTTACAGATATCCTTATTCCCAAAAGAGTGAAATTGAATGTATGGTTGCAGAAGTGATAGAGGCTAGTATAATTCAACCTAGTCAAATTTCTTTCTTTGCTCCAGTAGTGTTTTTGCACAAGAAGGATGGATCCTGGCATATGTGTCCATATTATAGGGAAATAAACAAGCTCACTATTAAAGATAAATTTCCCACTCCTGTCATTGATGAATTATTGGATGAATTACATGGAGCAATTTACTTCACCAAGTTGGATCTTCATTCAGGATATCATAAAACTAGAATGAAGACTAAATACATTCTGAAAACAACATTCAGAACTCATGATGGTCATTATGAATTTTTGGTCATGCCTTTTAGCCTTACTAATTCACCTTTCACGTTTCAAGGTTTGATGAATTCCATTTTCAAACCCTTCCTTAGAAAATTGTGTTAGTATTTTTGATGATATACTAATCTACAACAAGTTTTGGAAGGATCATGTTCAACATGTTGGTAGGGTGTTCAAACTATTGGAGGAGAAACAATTATATGCAAAAACCTCCAAATGTTTCTTTGGAGTACAAGAGGTGGAATATTTGGGTCATATTGTATCTCATGAGGGTGTTAAGGTAGACCCTAACAAAATTAAATCCACTAAGGAATGGAAAATCCCCACAACGATAAAGCATCTTCGAGGATTTCTCGTGTTGACAATTATCGTAAGTTTGTTAAGAACTGTGCGAGAGTAGTTGGCACCTCTAACATCATTACTGAAAAAATATGCATTTTCTTAGACTCCAGAAGCAATGAAGGCCTTTGAACATCTTAAAGAGGCAATGTGCCAAGCACCGGTCTTAGCTACACCAGACTTCACAAAAACTTTTATTGTGGAATGTGATGCTTCAAGAAATGGAATTGGTGTTGTTTTAATGCAAGAAGGAAGACCCATTTCTTTTGAAATTCGTCCAATCAAAGGAAAGTATTTACACAAACCTATTTATGAGAAGGAAATGTTGGCAATACTACATGCATTAAAGCAATGGTGACCTTACCTAACGGGAAGACAATTAAAGGTAAAAACATATCATGATAGTTTGAAATACTTTTTGGAATAAATATTATCTTCAGAAGAGAAGTGAAAATGGGTGACAAAGATGTTGGGTTATGACTTTGAAATCATCTACAAAAAAGGAAAGCAAAATGTTTTTATATATACACTTTCAATAAAGGATGAGGATGTGGAAGCATTGCTTTGTTTCATTTCTATTATCCAACCTGAGTGGATAACGGAAGGAAGGGATGAATCAAAGAATGATGAAGAGGTGTGGTCAATCATTCAAAAGTTGCAACAAGATCCCAATACATCTGATACATTTAGTTGCAAAAATGATTCATTATGGTACAAAGATTGCCTATATCTTTGTAAAAATTCCCAACTCAAACAAAATATTATTTTGGAATTGCACACCTCTCCCTTAGGAGGGAACTCAGTATTTTTAAAAACTTACCATAGGGTCAAGAAGGATTTTTTTTGGGATGGCCTTAAATCTGATATTCAGAAGTTTGTGGCAGAATGTTTGGTTTGCCAACAAAATAAAGTTGAGACAATTAAGACCCCAACTTTGTTACAACCTTTAGCCATTCGAATTCATCGTTGATAGACTTACCAATTATACACACTTTTGTGCATTATCTCGTCCTTTTAAAGCCAGTACAGTTGCCACTACATTTATGGAAACAATTAAAAAGCTTTATGAAAATCCAAATATTATAGTAAGTGACAAAGATCCCACTTTCACTGGAAATTTTTGGACATAATTATTTTCTTGTCTTAGTATTCAATTAGCTCATAGCTCATCTTATCATCCTCAATCTGATGGTTAAACTGAGATAGTGAAAAAATGTTTGGAAGGATATCTTCGTTGTTTTGTATTTGATAAACAAACACAATGGGTCAAGTGGTTACCTCTAGACGAATGATGGAATAACACTTCCTTCCATACTGCAGCAAAAATGACCCCATTTATGGCACTTTATGGATATCATCCACCATCCATCACATCATATTTAAGAGAAAAATCTAAGGTTCAAGTAATGGAATATCATATCGAGCATCAACAACAAGTTCTCCAACTCTTAAAGGATAACCTCACTCTAGAGCATAATCGAATGAAACAACAGGCATATCAACATCACAGTGAAAGAATATTTTATGTAGGTGATTGGGTATTTTTACGGCTACAACCATACAAACAAATTTCTCTCAAGCAATCTAAGAAGGATAATAAATTATCACCAAAGTACTACAGTCCTTACAGGGTGTTGCAAAATATTGGTACTATGGAATACAAATTTGAGTTGCATGCATCTTCCCGAGTACACCCAATTTTCCATGTTTCATGCTTAAAAGTGTTGAAAAGTGTAACTAGGCTCGGTATTCATATTGATATGTAATTATGACTTTTATGATGTAATAAATGAAATAAAATTATTTTTGTATGCCTTGCTTCATGGTTTCATGAGCAAGAGATTTTATTTGTTAGGATTTATCATTAGGTCAAAGAATTAATGTCATGTATGAAGAGCTCTTCTTGAGTGTATGTAAAATGTATATGAGTCAATCTAGTGTCTAGATAGACCTCCAAAAGACAAGCATGGATCTCCTCTTAAATTCAGCCTGTAAGATTAATTAAATGACATAAGTCGGCTCAAAAATAAAGACATATCTCTTCATGTATACAAGTAGGCTTATTTGTGGACATACTACTATAAATACCCAGCTCGAGTCTTCGCATAAGGACAATCAACAACTCAGATATCTTTGAGATTTTTCAGAGGTCAATTACAGTGAAAAAATTCAAATAAGGGTGTAGAAGAAGGTTCAGTGAAGGACTTCGGTCTATTGTATGGAAGTATAAAGGTAAGCGCAAGATTCTTCTAAAGTCTGGATCACAGAAAGGAGACCAGTTCGGATCACAGATAGGAGACACTAGTTCGGATGGAACTCATAAAATGATGAAGGAACAACAAAGACTTGTTTAAGTACAAATCATAGTTCCATGGAGTTAGTTCGGTGCTAAAAGGAAACTATAATTTGGTGGTAAAAGAAACTAAAGTTCGGTGATATGAAGACTGAGTTTTGGTGCCATCTCAAGAAGGAATCGATGCCATCACAAGAAGCAAGGTTTCGTTTATATGACAAGAATAAGATCTCACAAAAAGAGATCACGATATGAAGACAATGACAAGATCTCAATGGTGACAATGTCTTGATGATAAGAAGGTAAAAGAGGAAGAAAAGTCAAGAAGAATAAGGTTGACTATCAAAGAGAACACGTGTCTTAGTCTTGTAGTGGCAAATAGGTCAAGGGTCTTGGTCTTGGTATTCGTCAATTGGAATCTCAATAAGAGGAATTTGTACGGTTTTTACTCTTAACTAGTGAGATGTTTTGACCCTGGCTCATAGCCTACATGATGTGTCTCTTATCTATTTATGTTCTTGCATTGGTTATTGTTTGATGAATAAGAACACTAAGAATATAACATAAAGAAGATCCTAACCCAATCATGTAAAAAGCATTCACAAGCAGTCACCAAAGAAGAGAAATCATCTAATACTAATGCCCTAGATTTCTCAACTTGGTATCAGAGCTAAGGTGTTGAAGTCAAAAGAAGGGAACCTAATCAAAGAGACATTCAAGGATCAAGTTTCAAGGAAGGCATCAAAGAAAGTTGAAGGTTATCAAATTAAAAGATCAAGATCTACATTGAAGAATCAAATGCTAGACCAAAGAAGCAGTTTGCAACAACAAGAGCTTTTGTTTCTATATTTATCATCAAAATGACACAAAGACCCTCATCAAGTTGTATAAGCTCGAAAGAATTTAAAGATGAAGATCACATCATCTTGGAGAAAATCGAAACCCTAGAAGAATTTCTGATCTACACTACAAGAGAAGTTGAATTATATTAAAGGCAGGAAGGAATTGTCACCATTTTCAAGGTTATAAAGCAAGCAAGGATCCCCTCCTTACCCTAGAAGAAGATCATCCGAAGAAGCATAAAATCATTCTCACCAAAGGAGCAACCCTTTCTATTGAAGAAAGGCTATTTCGTTTGAGAAAAGATCATCCAAGGGGGAGCACTAATACATCTTATTCAACCATCATCAAAGTGATCAAGTATAAGAGTTCATCTTCACTTGTCAAGTAAGTATCTTTCACTCTTTAATTAAATTTGGTAAAATGACTTCATGTTTTCAAGGATATCTATAAATTGGATGGGTCATCAAAATTCCTTGCATAAAGAAGGAGGATATACATAGTCCTCTAAGCAGTTGAAGTCATTGAACATATCAACAGGTCTCCTCTGAATCCATGGAAAGGGATACTTATGAAAGATCCCCTCATATAGAAATATTGCAAACATCAAAGAGATGAAAATGATAAACTCATTCTCTAAAGATACAGTAAAGAAGGTCACATGAATTAGATCTGATCTACACAAAAGTAAAGATATCAAAGCATGAAGGATATCTTCATAAGATCTCATCTACAAGATCTAGGAAAGAAGATAATCATCATTGATCTATAATGCAAAGACTATGAACTTTACAAGAAAGATTGTCGTTAGCTTAAGAAGGACAATACCAAGAAGGATAGAGAAGAAGTCTATTTCACCGAATAAGTGGAGGAATTTCAAAGAAGGAATTCTAAGGAAGATAAGAATTAGAAGCAAGAGCTCGTGACATAACCATAGGGAAACATGAAGGACCACTGGAACACAATTTATGGTAGTCAACTTTGAAGGATATAGCGCTTGATGACCTCATTGGAAGATCAAAGGAAGAAGTCATCCAAGATAAGTCTCATCATACATTAGTTTAAAAGGGAAACATCTGCTAACGAAGGATATGCAAGATGGAACCCTCATTGGAGGATTCACCAATCTAGAAAGGAAGCAAGTGTTTCATCAGAAATCCAACTTGTGGAGTTCATGGAATGATGGTATGATGACATGAGAGATGAAGAAGATCAAGGGGTTGAATATCTTTTCAATCAAGGAAGCTGCTGAAAGAAGCCTAGATGACCTAAAGGTAAAATGAGGTATGTATGATTGTATTTAACATTATAAAGTCATGTCCCATGGTTGTAGGTAACAAGGATCACTACTATTTTGAGAAGCATGATCAACGGAAAGGAATCTCCTCCTATGAAAGAATGTCGGAAGGCATGAGTCACACTAGATGAAATCAACATAATATGTCCTCATATGAAGTATGAGGTGGTTGACTATGATTGAGGAACTCTGATTGGAAGACCCTAGGAATGAAGTGTTTGAAAAGGTAAGAAGAGATCATGATAGCATGCAACAAAGGTAGAAGCCATTCAACATATGAAGTCCAAGAAGATTTGACTATAAGATCTCCCAGAAGAATGTGAAGACTCTAATGGAAGTCGGAAAAAAAAATAGAGACCCTTGAAACTAAACATTTGTGGGAGATGTGTCAATATGCATGCAGGATGTTGATACTTACAGGAAGATGTCATGGTGAAAGATCATCACAAAGGTAAATCTGATTTGAAGTGTTTAGTGATTATTCTTGAACTAACATCTAGTTGGGCTTATGTAGGACTGTCAAAGGGAATATTTGTGAATGACTTCCCAGCAAACCATATAGAAGGATGTAATGTCCTTTCAATAAATATGGCATGAAAGCAGAATGACATGGAGCAAAGCCAGATAGAAAAATTGATAGATCACTTCCTGATGAGTTAAGGACATGACTAACTCATGGATAAAAGTGATGGATGATTTGTTCCCTATATATAGAAGTTCCCAAAAGTTGAAGACTCCTTAAAGAAATTCATGACATCGAAGAAAGGAGCTCTTCATGTAGCGAAGAATTCTAGGATCCCCACATAAATAGTTTCTATAGGTTCCTGGTTAAGAGGGAGTCTGAGAATAAGTTTCTTACTTTGGAAGAAACTCGGAAATTTCTAATCCAAAAGCTTAGGTAAATTCCTCTATGATAGGAATGAGTACATTAAAGGAATAAAACCTCATGGTATAAGAAGGAGCGATATAAATGTTGTACTGTGCTTCACTTGAGAAGACAACATGGAGGATTGTGTAATCATTTGGCATCCGATGCTCTTGCAGGATGAGATAAGGAATCCCATGGAACAGTAGTCATGGGGGACCGATATTCTTTTGGGGACTACAGAGTCCAAGAAAAGAATAGTCCTCATGGAGCATATCCTGAGAGAACCCGGGTGGGGTATGTTCTGAGAGAGGCAATGATGAGGATGTCTATAAATCATTTGTCTCTCCAGCATTTTTCTTTGATCTTATGGAGAGATATAGCTATTAGTCAAGGCTTTGCTATATAAATGTTGGTTGGTATGATGTTATACAAATGAGTTACAAATCTGAATTCTCCTTATGAGAAATTCGTCAGATGAGAATGACCATGTACCATTATGAATACCTCCCTAGTTAAGAGGTAGTGTTGAAAAGTGTAACTAGGTTTAGTCTTCATAATGACATGTAATCGTGAATTTTATGATGTAATAAAGGAAATAGAAGTATTTTTGTATGCCTTGCTTCATGGGTTTCTTGAGTAAGAGATTTTATTTGTTAGTGGCTCCCATTGAGAGCCTTAGGATTTATCATTAGGTCAGAGAATTAATTTCATGTATGAAGAGTTCTTGAGCATAATTAAAATGTATATGAGTCAATCTAGTGTCTAGATACCCCTACAAAAGACAAGCATGGATCTCCTCTTAAAGTCGACCTGCAAGATGAATTAAATGACACAAGTCAGCTCACAAATAAAGACACATCTATTCATGTATACAAGTCGGCTTATTTATTGACAGACTACTATAAATACCCAGCTCGGATCTTCACATAAGGATAGTCAACAACTCGGATATCTCTAAAAAATTCAGAGGTAAATTACATTGCAAAAATTCGGATAAGGGTGCAGAAGAAGATTCAGTGAAGGAGCTTGGTATAGTGTATAGAAGTATAGAGATAAGCCTAGGATTCCTCTGAAGTCCGGATCATAGAAAGGAGATCAGTTTGGATCACATATAGGAGACACTAGTTCGGATGGAACTCAGAAAATGATGAAGGAACAATGAAGGCTTGTTTAAGTACTAATTATAGTTCAGTGGAGTCAGTTCGGTGCTAAAAGGAAACTACATTTTAGTGCTAAAAGAAACTAAAGTTTAGTGATATGAAGATTGAGTTTCGGTGCCATCTCAAGAAGGACTCGATGCCATCAAAATAAGCAAGGTCTCGGTTATATGACAGCAAGAAGGTCTCACAAAAGGAGATCACAATATGAAGAAAGTGACAAGATCTCAATGGTGACAATGTCTCGATGATAAGAAGGTCAAAGAGGAAGAAGATTCAAGAAGAAGAAGGTTGACTTTCAAAGAGCACATGTGTCTTAGTCTTGGAGTGGTGAATAGGTCAAGGGTCTTGGTCTTGGTATTCATCAATTGGAATCTATATAAGAAGAATTTGTGTGGGTTTTCCTCTCAATGGGTGAGAGGTTTTGGTCCTGGCTCATAGCCTACATGATGTGTCTCTTGTCTATTTATGTTCTTGCATTGGTTTATATTCGATAAATAAGAACACTAAGAATCTAATATAAAGAAGATCCTAAACTAATAATGTAAAACTCATTCACAAGCAGTCACCAAAGAAGAGAAATAATCTAATGCTAATGCTCTGGATTTCTTAACAACAAGGTTATCAGTGACAAGCTTCCATTTCAAACAGTGTTTCCAGAACTTAACAAAGAAGGAAAAGTCATATTTGAGCCTGGCGCAGTCATAGAAGCAAGAACACGACAACTATAGAATTGATCAATTTCAAAGTATCTCAATAAGTGGAAGAACTTACCCGTTGAAGGTTCCACATGGGAGGATGAGAATTTTATACAGAAGCATCCAAAACTACTCAAGCGTTGAGGACAACAATTTTTTGAAGGATAGGGGTATGTTAGGTCCCTATAATATTAGTTTATCCCCCTTATTGTTATTATTGAGCCCATGTAGCCCCCATATTGTTATTGTTGTGCCCCACAAAAGTTGAGTATTATTATTGTTGTGCCCTTACATTAGTATTGTTATGTAGGCTCTGATTATATTGTGACCCCTTAGACTCCTATATATACAAATGAGGTCTTGTCATTTGTATCATCCAAGAATTTTTCATTTATATAATGTAAAGGAGGTTTCCCCCTCAAAGAGGATAATTTTTAAGCCATTGATATCTTTTCTGTGAGTTGGTTGCATAACATATAATTCCTTGCAGTTTTAGTATTGATCCCTTGAGTTTAATATTCCCTTGAGTTTATAGTATCAATCCCTTGAGTTTATTAATCTAAGGGTTCATATTCCTAGGGTTTTTTTATTAGTCACAGGTTTTATAATATTAATCCTAGGGTTTATAATCCATTGGGTTTATAATATAAATTCCTTGGGTTTATAATATTAATAATCACTCACATTTATAATATTTCTTCCAGCGGTTTATAATATTAATCTCTTGGGTTCTCAATATTAATACCTTTGGTTTTTAATATTAATCCATTGGGTTTATAATAATAATCCATTTGGTTTATAATATTAATCCTTTGTGTTTAATATTATTTCCTATAGTTTATAATGCCTTGGGTGTATAATATTAACAATCCATTTGGTTAATTTATCAAGATTTTTTATATTATTGATAATATCAATAATATTATCATATTATTATAATATAACAATAATTATTTTAAATTGTCATTATAATTATTATCATTGTTTTCACATTTATAATATAATGATAATAATGTTTTATAATATAATTATTTCTGTATTCAGGCTTCTGTGATCCATAATGAATTAAGCAAAGCCTTTCGGTAGAAATCACATAAGAGAAATTTTTGGTCGACGTGTTTCGAACCAATAAGTGTGGTTCATCATTAGGACCAGATGAAGAGGCAGCCCATGGCAAAGGTTTAAATAGAGAGTAATGTAGAGACATAATTTCAAGTAACGACTATATTTGAACAATAGCATTTAAATTATGATATTAATTTATTAATATATTAAAAACAAATATTATTAAGTAACGACTATATTAAACGGTTAGTTTTTGAAAAATAATATTTAAATAATGATATTAGTTTATTATTTTATTAAAAAATATTAATAGGTAATGACTATATTAAATGGCTAGCTTTTGAAAAATAATATTTAAATAATGATATTAGTTTATTAATTTATTAAAAACAAATATTAATAAGTAACAACTATATTAAATAATTAGTTTTTGAAAAATAGTATTTAAATTAATTCCTTAAAAAAAAAAAAAAATCAAAGTCAAACTCTAAACAAGGAGGGAAGTCAAAAACTATAAAAATGAGTCAAGACCCTAATCGAGACAAGATCATTTAATAAATAAAATAATTAATGGAAAAATAAATAAAATAAAACAAAAATATACACAAGTCAAAATATATATATATATATATATATATTCAAAGAAAAGTAATCAATAAGTAAAACATGGTCAACAATAAAATATGGGGCTGAGGCCCATTAAACAAATAACAAAAATACTAAAAGAAGTTAAGAACGAATAAGACTATAAAATACATAAAAAAACATGAAGGATCAAGAAAATAAACTCTAATGAAGAATAAATCAACAACAAATACTATAAAAAGGACGTCAATACCTACATAGATAAATAAACAAAAAAAAAAAATCCCAAAAAGAAGCCTAAAAAACTAGGAGGACATGACAGGGGCTCAACTTTTACTACTATTCCAACCATCATCTCTATTCAAATTATTGGGTCTTTTTTCAATTTTTAGGGCCTCCCCCAATTTATGATGATGGAAATGACTAACCCTAGCAACGACTTTGGCCTCCTCAATGAAGATGTGATGCTTAGATTTATCTGCATTTTCTACCAAAGCAGAGGAGCGGGTCCTCCCATGCTTGATGTCAGCAGCATTCTCACGAATCCTTTGATTAATCGAGCGACCAATCTCACCAATGTAGGGAATCCCACAAGAGCATGGGATAATGTAAACACCCTTCATATTCTTGGAGTCCACTGGGTCTTTTATAGATCTAAGGGAGCTCTGGATGGTATTTAAAGGCCTAAAGGTTGAAGCCACCTTATGCTTCCTTAGGATTGGATTATAGTCGTTACTTAATAATATTTGTTTTTAATATATTAATAAATTAATATCATAATTTAAATATTATTGTTCAAATATAGTCGTTACTTGAAATTATGTGTCTACATTGCTCTCTATTTAAGTCTTTGCCATGGTCTGCATTTTCCTTTGGTCGTGATGATGAACTACACTTGTTAGTTTGAAATGCATTGGCCAAAAATTTCTCTTATGTGATTTCTACCAAAAGACTTTGTTTAATATAATGATTTTTATTGTATTATTATTACATTTATTAATATCAATATTAGTATTAATATTAAATCCATATCTATTGACTTTTATCAGTGTATATCAATCATATTTAATAATGTGGTTGATATTATAGTATCAATCTATTTGGTTTGTACTATTTATTCCTTTTACAAAACAATAATTATTATTAATTATTAATTAATTGATTATTATTAATATGACCATGGTTGATACTATCAATCCATTTAATTTATATTGTTTATCCTTTATGAACAATAATTATAGTAGTTATTAATTATAAATAATTGTTTATTAGTATTTATTAATTAATAGTAATTATTGATATTTACTATTGAATGATTATTAATTATTAATGATGATGATGATGATAATGATGATGGTTAATGTCCACTGAGACGAAACTTTGGTCTATCAGACCTAAAGAAACAAATTATTTAGTTTGATTTAAGATTTTATTCCTATGCTCAAAAAGCTTGGAGAGAAGCCTCCCAAGCTCACTATAATTTTGACATCGTAAAAGGCTAGGAAGGTCAGTATTGCAACAAAGATTATGAAACTGAGATCTAATGTGGTTGTACGCGGGGCAGTCTAAGAGGAAGTGGTTTTCATCCTCAATGTTCCTATTCTCACAGAGATGGCAGATCCTTTCCATTCGTGGTGTTTTAGGAACTACCCAACGACCTGTTTCACTATGGAGTTCATGAGAGTTTGTTCTAATCTTCGCTATATTAATTTTCTTCTTTGAGCTAGCTAAAACAAAGAGATACTTTTGATCTTCTAGGGTGGGGTTGATGACCTTTTTATAATAACTTAATTTTCTTTTAGCTGCTAAATCTTTCTCACACCACATTTTTTCTTTGAACTTAGAAGTAACAATATTTTTAATGTTATTAATGTTTTGCAATGCATCATTATCGTTGATCTCCCAATGGTTTAACCAGGCCCTCGTGTCTTTATACCACCCCCGTTTGAGCCTTAGGTGGTTTTGGTTGGAATTTAAAGCTAGCTTAGGAAGTCTATGATCTCCTATATTATTGAGCTTGTGCTTGCACAACAGAAGCTTAGTCATAGCTAGGCTCTCGATAGGGGAAAGACCTACTTCTATAAGGAGAATAGGGTAGGGTGTATTGCTTTTAATTTTCAAGTTATATGTTATAAAGCGCTTCTGGATTTGCTTAATATTTCTCGAGGATTCTCTAGAGATGCTGCAAACCCAAACCTCACATCCATATAGGATAACAGGAGTGACTATGTTATTTGATTAATACTTTTTTTATTATTAATAATTAATAATTAATAATTAATCATTAATATTTACTAATCATTTCTAATTATTAATATTAATATTATTAAATTTTTATATTAATATTTATATTTTCTATATTCAGGCTTTTGTGATCCATAATAAATTAAGCAAAGTCTTTCAGTAGAAATCACATAAGAGAAATTTTTGGCTGACGCGTTTCAAATCAACAAGTGTGGTTCATCTGGTCCCGATGATTAACCACACTTGTTGGTTCGAAACGCGTCGGTCAAAAATTTCTCTTATGTGATTTCTACCGAAAGACTTTGCTTAAAATATTTATATTATTTTTAATTATTAATTATTAATATTAGTTATCTTGTTTATTTATTGATTAATTAATAGTGCTAAATAATAATAATAATAATATAAGACTCCGTTTAATTAAAATATCACAAGAACTGTTGAATATTCACCTCTTGTTGGCTTCATCTCTCCATGATAAAGACATAATAACTATAATATTCAAATTTTATCAAGTTGACCCCTAAAAAAAATTTGACATTAAACTTTCATTAGCTCTACACCAAGCACATTAATCTTCTAAAAAATAATTGGCATTCCCCTAAAGATGGACTCATGTAGAAGTCTGAAACGTTGGGTTTGATTAAAAACTTTGAATATGTTATTCTACACTCAACTCAAATTAAATCACCTATATGGACTCACTATTCAACATCATCAAGTCTTGCAATGGAAGGGATAAGATGGACACACAACCCATTTTTAGAAGCTTCAATTATCTAAAGCTAAATACCTATCCAATCTAATCTTTCTTAAACATTACAGAGAAAAAAATCTTATTCCAAAATTCGCTTAATGTAAACATCCTCTCCGACGTGACCATAACTTACCCATCTTCAACAAACTAAGTGAAACCCTAACAAAAAAATGAAATCAAAACTACAAGACTCCATTTAATTAAAATCTCACAAGAACTGTTGAATCTTCACCTCTCATTGGCTTCATCTCTTCAATTTGACTTATGGCAATCCCTAGACGCCCTCACATACATGGAATGTGAAAGATGGCTTGATAAAAACATAATAACTATAAAATAAATAATATTCAAATTTTATCAAGTAGACCCCTAAAAAGAAATTTTGACATTAAACTTCCATTAGCTCTACACCAAGCACATTAATCTTCTAAAAAATAATTGGCATTCCCTTGAAGATGAACTCGCGTAGAAGCCCGAAACGTTGGGTTTCATTAAAAAAATTTAACAAACTATTACACACTCAACTCAAAATAATAATATAATTTATAAATAATAATCAAATTATTAATGTTAATTTTTATGAATAATTAATACTAAATGTGGTTGATATACTTGTATCAAATTTTATCAACCACATTTATTAATGTTATTGTACTTATATTATATATTTAGTAATATTTTCAAAATGAAATAATAATGCATGGAAAAAATACACATAACTTATTACCATGCCACAGGTAGAGACATCACAATCGATATCTCAATGGCTTTTAAATTAGTTTTAAGATTGACTTAAAATTAAACCACTATATGCAAAGTTTACCTTACAAATTAAAAATAATGTATTTTTAAAAATATTTTAATTCATTTTCTTTTGATTTTGATTGGTTCTTCGTGGTTGCGTCTTATTGTGCTATGATTCTTGTGCCGTCGATATGTCGATTTTCCAGGTCTGGAGCCTATTCAGCTCATCGGTCATGCTTCTTTGTGTCGTATTGTACAACAACTAATGACAAAGATGTAGACAAAGAAAAGAAAAAATGCATTAGTTGTCACCAACATCTCTTCATTATTCAATGCTCTTTATGTAGCCCTCACAACCCAAGCAAGGAACTGGATTTTGATCAGAATCTTTGTTATTTATCTATCTATGTCTTAGCTATATTGATATAGAACCATTGTAACTCAATTAAATTTTGTTCTTTAGTGGTTCTCGAGTTTTTGTAATTTCAGTAACTTGGACTCTGAAAAGATCTTTGTGTTCTTGTAAAGGAAGCAGATTTCAACCAAAATCTTAAAATTGCAAAACCTCCCTCGCAGTTTGCAGTTATTGAGCTTAAAAATTGTACAGACCATTTTCACTCCTCTAAAATAAATAAATAATACATATCAATAGTACATGGCAACCAACACACTGAGGTCTATAGGACTTGTAAGAAGGAGCAATATAGTTGGTATAGATTCGCTTAGCTATTGAAACTGTATTTTTTTCACCTCCACGTGTTAATGTTGCCCACTCCACTGCATGTCAAGTCAGAGGAAAAGATTGCCAAGGAAGAGGAGGCAACTTTCAAAAGCCAAACTGGGCATAGAATTATTTGATTAAAGTAAATTTTGCATACTTAATAATTTATTTATTTATTTTTATGTTAATGAACTTTTATAATTACAAATATTAAGTGACTATGTTATAAATTAAAATGACACATATTAAATCGATAAAGAATATTCAATTATTATACATTAAATTAATTTAATCTCTTTTCAGTATGACATGAATATTGTTATTTTCATCCAAATAACTAAATTGCAAATCAATCATTAATTTATTACAAACTCTAATAATATTCGTTCAATTAACAAAATTGCAAGTCAATCATTAATTTTTTCACAAAATCTAATAATCATCCATTGCAATTCTTATGATTGAAATGATTGATTAGGTTTCATAATTTAATTATTTTAATTTTTAATTACAATTATTAAAATTAATAAAATCATAATTAAAATTAATAAATATATAATTAAAATAACTAAAACAATTTAAATTAATTCTTATATTTTCAGCAATAAGCATTACCATATTTTAAAAAATGTATCATTTCTTAATGTTGTTTTACTTAGTTCCAAAGTTATTTTATTAATATGATTAACCATAATGTTTAAAAAATGTGAGAATATGTTATTCTAGTTTGCACAAAACCCATATTTTCAGGCAAGCCAATTAATATAGTTCAATTGTAAATGCAAATATAATTATATTCAATGAACATTAACTAGATCCTTGAGTTAGAGAATATATTTTTTATGTAATGCAATTGCTTTCGAACCAGGTTTTTTACTTTAATTTAACTATATTTAAGCTAAGCGGCAAGAAGGCTAACTATATAGCATTGTTTAACTACCAATCCAACTCCTTGACTAAAAAGTTTCATAAATATTTATCACGAAATAAACATCATGTGGTACATAAATAATTGGTTTTACTCATTTTATTAGTTGAGTAAAAATAATTACATTGTTGACAAAATTTTACTAAAATAAAATATTGTTTTATTTTCCAATATTTTTCCGATGATTAAACAACAAAATAAAGTTTTATTACAAAATTTTATAATTTTTATAATTATAATATAATTCGGATAAAAAACTTAATAATATTGGTGGCAAAGTCAACGTTGTTTTAGTGAAAAGAAGAAACAAAAAAATTGCAATAAAGAAGACCGAAGTGACTTCATAAATTTGAGAATTCCGTTGACACTGCTACACCATTTAAATATTAATTTATAATCCGTTTAAAATAATAATAACAGTGATAAAATTATTATTCAACTCTAGAGTATCTTTCTTTTGATGTTTATTTTTTTCATAAATAAATGTTTCAGATATGTTTTATATTTTAAAATATTAAATATTTTTAATATTTTTTTATAATAAATAAATATATAAAAGATTTAAATTATTTTTATAATAACTGACAATTTTATTGGAAAAAGATATTTGAATTGTGTCATAATAATAATAATATAATTTTAAAATTAAACTTAGACTATAAAATTTTGTTGTTTATAAAATAAAAAAATTATTTTTACACAGTAATTTGATTATTAAAATTTAAATAAATGTAGATATTTCACTTTTTATATATTTAATTATATATTTAATTTACTAAAATATTTTTAAAATTGGATGATAATTCATCATAAACGTTAAATCTGTTTTGATTGCAAATCAAACCCTTGAGTAGAGAGTTTCATAAATGTATTTTTTTTTGTAAGCTTAGGTGAGACCTTCTCATTTTCGAGTTTTTACATGTCCGTTATTCACCCCATTTCCAGAGAGGGTAGCACAAGAATCGAACCCAAGATATTTCCAGAGAGGGTAGCACAAGAATCGAACCCAAGATATTGCCGCTTGAGCTACCCCATACGGACAGCTTCATAAATGTATTCAATATTGAATAACAAAATAAGATTTTATTACAAAATTTTATAATTTTTATAATTATTATATAATGCGGATAAAAAACTTAATAATATTGGTTGCAAAGTCAATGTTGTTTAAGTGAAAAGAAAGAAACAAAAAAATTGCAAATAAAGGTGCATCAAGAAGAACGAAGTGACTTCATAAATTTGAGAATTCCGTTGATGTTGCTACATCATTTAAATATTAAATATTAATTTATAATCCGTTTAAAGTAATAATAATAGTGACAGGAAGTATTCCATATGGATAGAAGCGAATGAAAAAATGCGCTCTGAGGCGATACGCTAGAGGACAACAAAAAACCTAGCCGCCATTTTTTCGACCTGCCATCGATTCTGCAGGTCTCTCCATTGACGGCCGCAAATGATACCAGACGCAGGAGGGGAGAGCTCTGCCTCCCCTCCACGGGACACACATATGACTGACAACAAGCAAAAGCCTGTGATCCAGCCCACTGCAGACACAGGTTTAAACACAGAAGAAAACCAGCAAAGGACGCAGACAGAACAGCAGCATGCAGCCCAGAATGCAGAGGACACAGAAAACAAGGACAAATACACCAATGCGGAATCATCCAAGACCAAAGCGACTTCCAGGACCTGCATACCCAAAGCGGCAGAATCAATCAAGGTGGATCTTCCCAGCCACCGTATCAATAGCGAAATACAATACATGCAGGACTACGCTCTCATTGGAAAGTTTCTGGGATTTTGGCCCACAGAGAAAGCCTTACAAGGCTGGATAGCTTCCAAATGGAAGCCAAAAGGACAAGTGACGTTGCAGCTTGGCCCAAAGGGTTTCTTCACAGCTATTTTCAACTGTCTCGAAGATAAAACGAAAGTATTTGAAGGTGGCCCGTACTTCTTCAACTCCTCCGGTCTGTATCTAACTGAATGGAAGCCAAGATTCAATCCGGATAAAGAAGACTTCAGCTGGGCCCCTGTTTGGATTCGAATGTATTCACTTCCTGTGGAATATTGGAAAGAAGAGACACTGGCTGATATAGGCAACAAGCTGGGGACATTTATCAAAGTTGCTACCGAAACAAAATCTCGCAAATACACCTCCTATGCCAGGATATGCGTCAAGATGCACCTAACCAAGACGCTTGCAGACACGGTAAGTCTCTTTCACGATGATTATGAATGGAAGCAGTCTTTAGATTATGAACATATCCCCTTTCGCTGTAGAAAATGTCATGAGCACGGCCATCTCTTCCGTGACTGCCCCTTAAATGTTCAGCCATCTATTCCTTCGAATGAGACAAATAAGGATCAAGATGGCTATACCAAAGTCCCCACTCGTCGCCGGCATGCCAAGAAAAACCAGGCCATTCCTGATCCAGGTCCCAAGGTGAACCTCCAGAACCGATTCACGGTTCTTGCCTCTCAGGACTCACCAAATCCATCCCACTCTGAAATCCAGGTCCATCAAATCCCCATTGAAACCCCCCCCAACCGATCCATCTCCTTATCTCCTTCGGATCCCACCATCTCCAAACCTGCAGATGCTTCCCCTCTGATGCTCACCAAATCTGTCTCAGATCTCGACCCCCCTTTACCCTCCAAAGGGAAATCCAAATTGAATGAAAATCAAATAGCTTCAGATATGGATCTTGATGCCGCTCTCGCCTTAAGTCTTCATGATAATATTGAGGAAATGGAGCAAAACATTCCGATCACTATGGAGGAAGACAGAGCAGATGTAAACTTAGAAGAGTTTGATATCTCCAAGCTGGATATCTCCAAATTGGAGAATGCATGCAAACAAAAAGAATATGAATCAATCCCCCTCTGGCAAATAGATAAAATTGAAGGAGTCTTGTCGCGAGTACATCACCACAAGAGTCTGGGCATTCAAGGTGGTAGTCACTGGGATGGAAAAAAAATCATGAAAGAAACAAAGAAAAGAGGCCGGAAAACAGACCTTCAAAGAACAATAACAATTGGGGAGACATTAATGGATTCGGGGTTATTTCCCAAGCTGACAAAGTTCTTCAAACCCTCAACGCAATCTCCATGAAGCTCACATCCTGGAATGTCAGAGGACTCAACAGTCCCTCAAAACACAGAATGATAAAAAACTTGATTATGCAAGAACAACCAGCAGTAGTCTTTCTCCAAGAAACTAAAAGCAGTAGCACAATGATAGATAAACTTGGCAGCAAAATATGGGCAGGCAGTAGGTCAATTTCTGTCGACGCTTCAGGGGCGTCAGGCGGCTTGGCTATTTTATGGAATCCGCAGATAGTTACGTTGGACAATTTCCATGCCACTCTCCATCTCATTCAAGCCACTTTCCATCTTATAGGCACCAACATTCATGGGCACCTCACCAATGTATATTTCCCTCAGTCGATTCAGCAAAAATTGGACCTCTTAGACACGATCTCTCTCCTTAATACAAATAGACGTTTCCCCTTGTGGATTGGGGGGGGAGATTTCAATATCATAAAATCAATGGAGGAAAAACAAGGAGGCAGAGTGCGGCTC
Organism: Pinus tabuliformis; assembly: GCA_031772625.1. Lineage (NCBI taxonomy): Eukaryota > Viridiplantae > Streptophyta > Pinopsida > Pinales > Pinaceae > Pinus > Pinus tabuliformis. The sequence goes on from CM062820.1 coordinate 838,457,786, forward strand.
GACAGCGACAGTTCGGGCTTCAAGCAATTCATCCAGAACAATCAGCTCATGGACATTCCTACCTCCAATGGTATTTTTACTTGGTCCAACAAGCGCAAAGGAGCACACCATATAGCCTCAAGGTTGGATCGTTTTCTTATATCTGACAATGCGATCCACCTGGGAGGAGACTTCAGCACCTCAATAATTCCACAAAGTGGCTCGGATCATTGGCCCATTCTGCTTCACTGGTCAAGACCAGGTCATGGCTGCAACAGACCCTTTCGCTTTGAAGCCTTCTGGCTACAACATAGCAAATTAAAGGACATAGTAACTCAAGCTTGGACATCATATTCACCACCAGCGGGAGCCAAGATGTATCAGTTTCAGGAAAAGTTAAAACATCTGAAACAAGTATTAAAAAGATGGAACCGTACCCATTTTGGCAACATACAGGAAAGCAAACAGAAGCTGGAGCAGCAAATGAAAGAACTTCAACAAAATTTCATTCTTGCAGGACGCACCGAAGAACAAATTCAACAAGAGCAGAGCCTATGGAGACAGATAGAAGAACGCCAACAACAAGAGGAAATTTTATGGAAACAAAAATCCCGAATCAGTTGGCTGAAAGAAGGGGAAAAAAACACTAAGTTCTTTCACAAAACTACAATTCAAAGGCGTATGCACAACAAAATAACCTTTGTCAATAACCAACAGGGTGATAGAATTGAAGTTCATGAAGAAATGGAAAAAGAATTCACAGACTACTTCAAGGACATTCTAAAGGAACCTGAAGTCAATCGAGATGAAGCAATCCGCGCCATCACACAGCACATTCCCAAATTAATCAATGAGGAACACAACAATCAGCTTCTCCAACCTGTTTCGCTGAAGGAAGTCGAAGAAGCCATGGCCCAACTTAAAGATGGCAAGGCACCTGGGCCAGACGGATTTACAGCCAACTTCTTTCATGAATTTTGGGAGCTCATCAAAGTTGAAGTATGGAATCTAGTGGATGAATCTCGTTGCATGCACTGGGTCCTCCCAGCCCTCAACACAACTTTCATAGCCTTGGTACCCAAAGAAGCAGCCTCCAGCAAACCTGAGAAATTCAGACCAATAGCGTTATGCAATGTGATCTACAAACTCATTTCAAAGGTCATTGCAAATCGTCTCAAACCTCTTCTACCTATACTAATCTCTCCAGAGCAAACAGGGTATGTCGAGGGAAGACAAATCATGGATGGTATAATACTCTCAAATGAAGTCATACATTCTCTAAAGCTCCTAAAAAAACCAGGTATGCTTCTCAAGCTTGACCTCTCAAAGGCCTTCGACAAACTTAGCTGGAATTATATACGTAAAATGCTCTTAGCTTTTGGTTTTAACGCAACTTGGACCAGATGGATCATGAGCCTCATTACTTCTCCAAGTTTTTCAGTCTTATTGAACGGATCTCCCTCTCCTCCCTTCAAATCCTCTCGGGGCATAAGGCAAGGGGATCCTCTCTCGCCTTTTCTCTTTGTCCTCATGGCCGAAGGATTAAGTAGGCTACTCAAATCAGCCGTTTCATCCCAAGCGCTCAAAGGTTTATCTCTCCACGGCCGCCCTCCACAGTCCCATCAACAATTTGTTGATGACACTCTGCTCTTCGGGCATCCCTCTGTAAAAGAAGCCGCCGCATTCAAAACCCTTCTAAATATCTTTGCTGAAGCTTCTGGTACCTCCATTAACGCCTCCAAATCCCAGCTCTTTTTCTTCAATACCCCCCCCACCACGCAAAGATCCATTGCCAGATCTCTGGGATTCACCATCTCCCATTTACCTGCAAAATATCTAGGCGCCCCTCTTTCCGATTCTGCGATCAAACAGGTGTCCTGGAGAGCACTTCTGGACAAACTTGAATCAAAGCTTTCCTCATGGACCTACAGGGCTCTTAATCTAGCTGGTAGGCTTGTTCTCATTAAATCTGTCCTGCAAGCAATGCCGCTCTATCTCTTCTCCATCCTGGCAGCTCCAAAAGGGATTCTGAAGGCTATTCGCACTCTGCAACGCAACTTCCTCTGGGGTTCCACTGCTTTAAACAGGAAATGGGCTCTAGTCAATTGGACAGAGGTGTGCAAAACCAAGTCAGAAGGAGGGTTAGGCCTTCGGGATCCGTTACATAGCAATAATACAATGGGTGCCAGAATATGGTGGAACTGGGTTTCCAAACCGAACTCCCCATGGGCTCAACTATGGCAAGCAAAATATGCCAGAGGCAGCAGTTGGAGTGATCTCATCAGAATCAACCCAACGGTGCAAGGTTCACTCATCTGGAACAATGCAAAAAAGCAAAGCTGTTTCATTCAAGAACACAGCTTTTGGGAAATACACTCAGGGACGGATGCCAGATTTTGGGAGGACTCTTGGCAACAGCTCCCAAAACTCGCAAATTTGTTCCACAAACCTCTTTGGCAGGCACACATGAAGCAAATAGGTCACACCCAGGTTCACCAGTTCTGGCAGACTTCCTCAAATCACGATCTTCATATATGGAAACCCGCGCAACAATGGCAAACAGATTGGCAAGGAGAAACATATACAGAAATAGAACAGGAACTCCAAGAAAGGAGAATTCGTCTCTCAAACCAGCAGGACAAATTACGTTGGGGATACACAACCAGGGGCACCTTCACCACCAAAGAAGCTCACCATCTGCGTTATTCCAATCTCCAAGAAGAAAGAGACCAAATTTGGAAGCAAGTCTGGCACAAAGGACTATGGCCCAAGATCTCCACCTTCATCTGGCTCTTAAGTAAAAGGCGCATCCTTACTTGGGACAATCTACTAAAAAGAGGATTCATAGGGCCCTCCCGATGCCCAAACTGCAATGCCAATAATGAAACCATCAGTCATCTAATGGAAGACTGCCCACTCGCAAAACAAATTTGGAAGAAAGTTGAAAACTGTCATATGAGAGCAATTCCCAGACAGATGGACGTTACGGAAAACATAAGAAACTGGGTCAAAAATCCATTTAAGAGTCAAATTCTAAACTCTCTATGGAGTATCATTCCCGGCTTCCTGTACTGGACTCTGTGGAAAGAGCGTAACCATCGGATCTTCAACAATACATACCGTTCCATGGATAATCTTTGGCTCATTCTCAAGCAAAATATCCAAGAAACCCTGGCCATCCGAATCTGGAATGACACAGACTGGCCCGATCTTCCTCAAGAATGCAGAATAATGAAGGCATGGGATCTAGATCTCAAGCCCCTGGTCAAAGCAAAAACGGCTCCCAGCTCCATATCGGCTTCTCCTTCATCATGGTCCCCTCCAGCCTTAAATTCCTACAAGATCAACTTCGATGGAGCAGCCAAAGGCAATCCCGGCCCTGCAGGTTTCGGAGGAGTCATAAGAAATCACTCAGGAGAGGTGAAACTCTTATACTATGGCTCTCTAGGCAAAAATACCAATAACGTGGCAGAGCTGGAAGGACTTTGGAAAGGAATATGTTTGGCCGAGCAATATAACCTCTCTCCCCTTGAAGTTGAAGGGGACTCGCTCATACTAATAGAGGCAGCCAAACGAATACAAGCAGGGGCCAGAGCAGTCAAAATTGCAAAAAGTTGGAGGCTGCTAAGCCGTATGGAATCCTTGGAGGAACAGCTTCTCACTCCCCACAACATAACCTTCAAGCATGTCAGAAGATCAGCAAACCAGGTAGCAGATCGATTGGCTAATCAAGGAGCGACTCAGTCGACATCGTATTTCTCGGGGGCCATGGATTTGGTAGAAGATGATCAACTTAAGAAAGATTGCATCTCTCTGGTGCAAAAAGATCTCCTTCTCCCGGATGCGGGTGACATCACTGTCCATGCCGCGAGTTAGAACAGTTATGAGGCATGTGGCTTGTCACATGGGCCTCTGTCAGCCCGAACAAGCCACGCCAAGCCAAGGAGCAGGCTCCTTAAATTCGCCGGAAGGCGATGCAATCAGCAAATTCGCAATGTTTTGCGTGGAGAGGAATGTAGTTAGGCTGTCTAGTCTGGAGCAGGGGAACGACGGGGGAATGTACAGGAGGTTGTTGGCGCCATTCAATGCGCTGCAACATCCGAGGAGCATGGGAGCTATTAAGGTTGCCTCCCTGACCTCTCTGCCGCATTCCAGGCCGTTTGAGTGGGTTATTGCTTGGAACAAGGTTTCTGGAGGAATTATAGGTGAGGGAAGCCATCGCCAAATGCCAAGGGAGAGGCTCAGGATGAGTAGTCGCAGAGGAATGGCTAGAGGGCACTCTGCCTCTCAGAGGCCTGAGATTTCTCCAACGTCCTCAGTTGAATTTACCTCTGAGCAAAACAGGCCTCCAGGCCGCAATGCTAGAGGCAATTGGGGCATTCCGGAGTGTGGTCACTTGGAACATCCGGCCATTCGATATAGAATTCCCTGTGCTTTTGCTAATAACACTCTGATAGTGTCGGTTACTGTGGAGCATTGTAGCAGTGCTCGTGGGCGCTTGGATACGGTGACTGTCCCGCGGGTCGACATGGAGACTCCCACTGTAGACTTCACGCGTCCGGTTCAGACGGATGAAGCTGGCCCCAGCGAACCTGTTCAGAGAAGCTCGTGCCAGGGTAAGGAACCTGCTCGAAGGAGCTCGTGCCAGGGTAAGGAAGCAGCGGAAAAGCTCAAGGGTCCAGCATCTGATGAACCTCACACCACGGATGACGATTAACTCAGCAGTTGCCAAGTCTGGGCAGCAAGGAATGAATTTCTCTGACCTTTTCATTTTCATGATTTTGTACATCTATTATGGAGTTTATGTCTGTAATTTCGGTTCATAGTCTCAGCCCACGCGTCGTTCAACATGTTCACCATGTCGTTTTCCATACGCAGCGTGTCGATTTGTGTTCACCTTGTCCAGTAATGCATCCATCGTGTCAGTTTCGGTACTCACCGTGTCATGTAATGAATCCACCGTGTCGATTACTGTATGCTACGTGTCGCTCTTCTATGCAAGATAGCAATGACTGATATCTTCTCTGAAGGTACAGGGCTTTGGCCCAGATGTAATTTTTGTAATATTTTTGACTTTTTGTAATATAAATAGATCAGTGTTATCGAGAAAAAAAAATAATAATAGTGACAAAATTATTATTCAACTCGAGAGTATCTGTTTTTTTATGTTTATTTTTTCCATAAATAAATGTTTCAAATATGGTTCTCTACTTTAATGTTTATGTTTTATATCTTAAAATATTGAATATTTTTAATATTTTTTATCATAAATAAATATATATAAAATTTTAAATATTTTTATAATAATTGACTGTTTTATTGGGAAAAAAATATTTAAATTATGTCATAAATAATAATATAATTTTAAAATTAAATTTACACATTGAATTAGAATACAAAATTGTGTTGTTTATAAAATAAAGAATTTAATTCTCCATATTAATTTCATTATTAAAACTTAAAAAGATGTAGATATTTCACTCTCTTATATATTTACTTATAAATGTAACTCACTAAAATACTTTCTAAATTGGATGATAATTCATCATAAATGCTAAATGTGTCTTGATTACAAATCAAACCCTTGAGTAGAGAGCCTCATAAATGTATTCAATTGTATGATTGTTACTAAGTATAATAATGATTGGTTTATTCATCTTATTCGTTGGACGAGAATAATTAGACGTGTTTATATTCAAAAGATGGGTGTCAAATTTTAGAGTTTTTTATAACAAATATTTGTAGAATTTCTAAAACAAATAGTACACTGTCCCTGCTAGATTACAAATTTTAGAGTTTTTTTATAACAAATATTTGTAGAATTTCTAGTAGATTACTCTAAAACAAATAGTACACTGTCCCTGCTAGATTACATGCTGAGAGGTAATCTACTCTAATAAACTCTGGGGCTGCATGTTGAGAGGTAATTTACTCTCCCTCTCAACCACCAAGTCTCTAACCTTTGCCTTTCTCCTCAAGGTTTTGCATGCATCTCGAACCTCAAGAGCATACAGGTTCTTGACCCGTGCATCGATCTATTTCACCTCACCTGTCCAGTGGTTATGTGTCTAAGGAAAACATTTCCCTTACAAAAAACCACATCATAGCCACGGTCTTCCAATACTGCGACTGAAACAAGATTCTTCCTTAGTCCTGGAACATACATCACATCTGTGATCTTGAGAGGGGAACTAGACTCCCTCCGAAAGGGAACTGTACCGATCCCGGTAGCTCTATACCTATTGTCATCTCTAAACTCTATGTTCTACTTGAGGTCTTTCTCCTCAAAATCACTAAATATATCTCTATTCCCCGTCATATGGAATGAGACACCGCTATCAAGATACCACACGCCTCCCATGGCAGTGCCGCCCATGCATGCAATGAGAGTGAAATCAAGTTCGAATTGTGAAGCTAGAGTCTCACCTGCTACCGCTACTGTCGGCTCCTTCTTGCTTGCTTTCTTCTGTGGGCAGTTCTTGGCATAGTGCCCGTGCTCGTGACAGTGAAAAAACTTGAATTTTGTCAAGTCCATCTTCTTTCCTCCCTCCTTGCCTTGGGACTTCTTTCCCTTGGCCCTCTTTTCCTTACTCGCTAAGGCATAATCCTCTTCCACTTCCTTGAAAGAGGTCCCATCTCTGGTGTTCCTCCTGATCTCCTCCTGCATCAAATTTGACCAAGTAGTCGTTCCCAATATGGTAGCTTCTCCCATCCATTGATAGAGTCTTGATAATTATGCCAACTCTTTAGGAGTCCAAGAAGAGTAAGGCTCACCATATCTTCCTATGTCCCATCGTCACGAAATTTTCTAGAAAAAGAGTTGATTTTAAATAAACAATATCTCCCTCATTCGAACTTCGATTCAGCTGATTTTTTTTTTTGAATTTGGGTATTTTTTCGCAAGGAATACAATCTACTATTTTTTTCTAAAAATTTTGCACACAATTTTTCTGATTTGCTTTGCAAATTCACGGCCCAAAAAAACAATCCAGCTTCGATACCATGTAGAAAATTATGTAGATTCACAACCTCATGTAATCTACTAAAACAAGAGAGAAGAATCTACTTATACTCTTTACAGTGAAAGCGCATAAAGATCGAGAAAAAAAATAATCTTTTTATGAGAAAAAATATTTCGGCGAAAATCACATCATTGTTCTAAAAGCTGACAAAGGTGGAGCTGCTATCATTCTTGACAAAGAGGATTAATGGAAGAAGATGTTAGATCATCTTCAAAATAGTGGAAGCTATAAAAAACTTCCCAAGAACCGCCTTAAGAAGATCTCTAGGACTATGGCTCTTGCCATCAAATCTTGTAACTCTGTGAACTCCCTTTACCATAAACTCATTGAGAGCAATCCCATTACTCCGAGGATCTATGGGCTTCCAAAAATTCACAAGGAGGGGCCCCCCCTAAGACCCATTGTCAACACTATTGGTGGTCCTACCTACCTTTTGGATAAACTCCTTGCCCTTAAACTGAAATCCTTAACTGTCCATACAGAGTCCTTTGTCAAAGACTCTGCGTCCTTTGTTGAGGAGCTCAAGGGCATGAAGCTTGACCCTGGATACATTCTTGTTAGTTTTGATGTTGTCTCCCTTTACACTTGCATCCCTATAAGGGAGGCAATGGAGGTGATCAACTGCCTAACAGATCCCGACACCACGCAGTTTGTTAAGATCTGTCTCACTTCCACTTTCTTTAGTTTTGAAGGAGAGTTCTTTGAACAGACCTGTGGTGTTGCCATGGGCTCACCCCTGTCCCCTGTTGTTGCTAATCTCTTTATGGAAGATTTTGAATCCAAAGCTCTGGCCTCAGCCCGACTCCTTCCTAAACTTTGGAAAAGATTTGTAGATGACACTAATGTCATCTGGTCTCATGGCCAAGAAGAGTTAGATCTCTTCTTCAATCATCTTAACAATCAATCCTCAACCATTAAGTTCACCAAGGAACAGGAAGTCAATGGTTGCCTCCCTTTCCTTGATATTATTATTTCTAAGAATATTGATGGTTCCCTCTCCCACCAAGTGTTTCAGAAGAAAACACATACAGAGCAATATCTTCATGCCAGTTCCCATCATTTCCCGGCTCAAAAGTTGGGCATTCTCAACACTCTCACTACTCGTGCCCTAAGGATCTCAGATGAAAAGAGCTTTGAGAAAGAGAAATCCCATCTCCTTAATGTCTTTGTTGAGAATGGTTATATTAGGCACCTTGGTCAAAAAGCTTTCCTTAAAGCTTCCAGAAATCGATGGTTAAAAAAGAACTCAAAGAATGAATCCCTGGAGTCCATCTTCCTTTTGTTCAAGGGACCACTGATAAGATTGCGAAAATTCTTAGGAAGCATAATATTCCCTCGACCTTTAGACCCCTTAACACCATTCGTAAATCCCTCCGCTCTGTGAAGGATCCTATCAACCCTATGGATATGAAAGGTGTCTATATTATTCCTTGTTCCTGTGGAACCCCCTACATTGGTGAGACTAGTCGCTCTATTAATCAAAGGATTAATGAGCACGTAGCGGACCTTAGACACAGGAGAACCAAATCTTCCGCATTAGCAGAGCATGTGGAAAGAACCAATCATCATGTTTGTATTGAGGAGGCCAATGTTATTCCTAGGGTTGCGCAATTCCATCACCGAAAATTTAGGGAAGCCATTGAGATTGAAAGAAGACCTAACAATCTCAATAGAGATGACAGTTGGAAGATCAATAGTTGTTGGATTCTTTCCCTCTCTTCCTAATTGTGTCTTCCCTTCCTCTCCCCTCCCTCTATTCATATTGAGATCTAAATAATTCCCCCCCCCCCCCCTTTTTTTTCCCTTAGCCTGCTTTCTTGAACCTTATTCCTTTGATCCTCTTAATAATATCACCCTTATTTATCTATTTTCCTATCTATCTAAACAAATTAAATTATCCTACCTATCATATGTTTACAACTTTACCAATAAATTCATATTAATGGGTTACCCCTCATTTAATAATTATACTATAATAATACATTAAATCCTTACTATCACTAATTTTCCTAAAACTATTAATTACCCTAATCATTAATAATTAAAATAATACTATAACTAGAATATAATAAAACTAATGTCATTATTTTTGGTTAATATTAATAGGAATACACATTAAATATTAATAAAGATATTACCTTTTCTTAACTAATCCAAATGATTTAGTATAACAATAATTAATATTATATTAGTTATTACTAGATCCCCACTATTCACTAACATCCCTAGATCTAGTAATACTTATTCCCATTAAATAACCTTGATATTAAATTTATGCTAATCAGTTACACATACCATCATTAATAAGATTAATGATATAACAACAATAATTATTATTAGAATATCTTAAAATAATCTTAAATTTTCTAATATTGGAATAATAACTTACCTTATAACATATAATTATTAAATCCTTACACACTAATCTATTAGTGTTTTACTAATTAATTTATATTAAGGAGGCACCCTAGCCATTAATAATAAGAATAATTCTAATTAAAATTACTCTATTAATAATAATACAATTTTATCACATTCTCCAAATTTTTGACTCATTGTGGTTATAATTTTTATTTATTTATTATTATTATTATTTAAATTAAATAAGATACCTTTTAACATAATAATATTATTTTAATTAAATATAGCCTTTTCTGGGTCAATTATAGCCGTTGGCCTGGTCCAGTCTAATATAGCCATTTTCTCAGTCAATCCTAGCCATTAGTAAGTATGATCTCCCTAAGATATAGCCATGATCAGATTCTTCAACTTGTCCTGATGATGAACCACACTTGTTGGTTCAAAAAGCGTAGGCAAATGTTCTATCATGTGATTTTCGCCGAAATATTTTTTCTCATAAATTGATATGGATCACAGAAGCCTCAATTCAACTATTAAAAACAACAATCGACAAGAGGAAGAATATCAATGGCACATAACACAATAAGTATCTGGGGAAAGCCACAACTCAAAACCCCACTATCTGTATTGCATTAATCAGAAATCCAAGATGATAATACAATGCTTGTTCTCACAAGAACAATCCCAGCACTTAGTAAAATCAATCTCCAACTCACAAACAAGCTCAAGCCAAATCCAAGCCTCTTCTCTGCTCTCCAAGCCTCCTATTTCCTTGCGCCCTTGGTCAAAGAATTCAGATGAATACAATATGCTCTGCTCAACCTTAAGCTTAACTTGCATAAGTATTTCCAATCCTCCGATTGATGACTTCCTTTGGTTAATACTTAGTCAAATTTCGAAGCCCCCAAGCTTCTAATTCTTTGCAGAATTAGCCTGTATTTAAAGGGAAATTCCTCAATTCCTCAATGCATGCACTATTAATGCAACTTAGAAAAATCTAAAACAAATAGTACATTGTCCCTGCACTCTAGTCTTAATTGGGTCTTTCTCAGAATTAGCATGCATGAGTTTATGATGAGGGAATATTCAGTTAACTTGAGTAGCACTAGTTGAGTGCACCAATGAATCAAGATTCTTAACTCACTATTAGTTCCTCAAACAGTTTGGAACTAATTTAATTGGATTTAACTCAATAAACTGAGTTAACTAATTACAGCTCATACTTAACTCATCCCGGACCCCTATAATATAGGGAGAACATATACATGACTTAGAAAGACTTCCAACTCGAAATTCCTAATTTAATTAAGTTAATTAAACTTAATTAACTATTTACAAGTTGCTATGAGAGAATAATTACAACTTAATTCACAATTTAATTCAAGGACAAATTAAATTGGAATTTCTTGTTGCTATTTTCAACAATATTATGGGTGTTCAAGATTTAATAACAAAAAATATTTTTGGTAGTCATGGTTTAATGAAAAATTATAATTAAATTTATTAATTTTCTTATGTACGTAGCTAACTTCCAATCCTAAAATTTGAATTATTTCCAACTTTACTATCATTGCATCAATGCCATAATATACATATTTGACATTCAAGCCAAGATCTTCTGAGAAATCACATAGAAACATTAGGGTCAAATCATGAATCAAAGTTTCTATGTGATTTATCCGAGAGATCTTGGCTTAAATCATGAATAACAGAAGCATCCAATGTGAGATATTTGACATTCATTAGCCATTTAATTTATATGACTAAGTTAATATCATATTCAATAAACAAAATGAAAAAACTAATAAACTAATAATGATTAAGCCTAGTATGAGGGGATGTGTAATTTCGTGGGTGACGTGGAGTTGACATGTGTCCCTCTTAAAATAAAAATAAAATATTATCTAAACATAAAAACAATGTGAGCTATGATGAAAAACAAAAAAAAAACAAAAATGAATAGGCATATTTAGTTAGTTCTCTGTATGACAATATAATTTGATTTCTAAAGTAATAAGTAAAAAAAAATGTGAATAAAATGTTTGAACGTTATACTTTTCAAAAATATTTCAACACTCTAACTATTTAAATCTAAGTTAATTAATTTATGTTGATATCAACTTCAGCTATATTTATTAAAAGAAATTATTTTAATGTTATATATAATAAAATATTCAATATCCAAGGAAAAATGTTCATTAAAAGTTAAAAAATAAAATAAAATATAATAGGTATTTCCTAATAAAAATAATAAGTAGAATATGTGTAATTTATTCAATTTTTATTATAAAATTCATGTGACATTTAAAAATATTCATAATAACACAAAGAATCAACGTGGATTATAAATAAAATATTTTAATGTCAACAATATATATGTTATATATTGTTTTAAAAATATTATGTATATATCATGTAAAGCTATTGAAAAAAGTAATTTTTTATGGTTAAAATGTTTGAAAATTTTATAATTTTTTTGTTTAAATTCATCAAAATTTGTTTAGACTAATAAATACTATATTTTATATAGTATTTAAAAATACAATATAAATAATGTATATATAAAACTAACACCATTATATTACAGATTCATTAAAATTATCACGGGATAAAAAAAATGCAATTATTTTAAAAAATTTACAATCTAAAAAAATAATCCCTCTCCACTCCTCTTAAATCTGGAGTAAAGATAAAACTATACTAAAAATAAATCGATGCTCATTAATATTTACTATTAATCTAGCACAAAACTCTTCCCTAAATCATCCCTATACCACTAGGAAATCCTGCCCCTTATCGAGTATCCAAAAATCCCAACTGCCTGCATGACCGTAGAATAGAAGACAAGTTACAATGTAACCACCTTTATGAAGTAATTCTGCTGGAGTCGTCTAACAAGGCGGAGGAATTGCCCGGATGGTTAAAAGTGGCGAGAATCCAGGTAAAAAAAATTCAAAAAATCTTGTAGAAACAGTTTTTGAATCATGTCTTTGATGGTGGAAATCGATTCAACGCAATCAAAAACATCTAGGACACCTAAAATTTCGAAGTTTAACAGCTATAAATTAGATTTACAAAAATCCTTGCCAGATTTTCTCTAGATATGACCGGAATTTCCATAACTTTCTGGGCAACTCCTCCGCCTTGTTAGACTACGTGAATCCTGCCCCTTATCTAGGCTCCAAAAATCCAAGAGAAGTCATCCAAGATAAGTCTCATCATACATTAGTTTAAAAGGGAAACATCTGCTAACGAAGGATATGCAAGATGGAACCCTCATTGGAGGATTCACCAATCTAGAAAGGAAGCAAGTGTTTCATCAGAAATCCAAATTGTGGAGTTCATGGGATGATGGTATGATGACATGAGAGATGAAGAAGATCAAGGGGTTGAATATCTTTTCAATCAAGGAAGCTACTGAAAGAAGCCTAGATGACCTAAAGGTAAAATGAGGTATGTATGATTGTATTTAACATTATAAAGTCATGTTGTATGGTTGTAGGTAACAAGGATCACTACTATTTTGAGAAGCATGATCAACAGAAAGGAATCTCCTCCTATGAAATAATGTCGGAAGGCATGAGTCACACTAGATGAAATCAACATAATATGTCCTCATATGAAGTATGAGGTGGTTGACTATGATTGAGGAACTCTGACTGGAAGACCCTAGGAATGAAGTGTTTGAAAAGGTAGGAAGAGATCGTGATAACAAGCAACAAAGGTAGAAGGCATTCAACATATGAAGTCCAATAAGATTTGACTAGAAGATCTCCCAGAAGAATGTGCAGACTCTAATGGAAGTCGGAAAAAAATAGAGACCCTTGAAACTAAACATTTGTGGGAGATGTGTCAATATGCATGCAGGATGTTGATACTTACAGGAAGATGTCATGGTGAAAGATCATCACAAAGGTAAACCTGATTTGAAGTGTTTAGTGATTATTCTTGAACTAACATCTAGTTGGGCTTATGTAGGTCTGTCAAAGGGAATATCTGTGAATGACTTCCAAGCAGACCATATAGAAGGATGTAATGTCCTTTCGATAAATATGGCATGAAAGCAGAATGACATGGAACAAAGCCAGATAGAAAAACTGATAGATCACTTCCTGATGAGTTAAGGACATGACTAACTCATGGATAAAAGTGATGGATGATTTGTTCCCTATATATAGAAGTTCCCAAAATTTGAAGACTCCTTAAAGAAATTCATGACATCGAAGAAAGGAGCTCTTCATGCAGTGAAGAATTCTAGGATCCCCACATAAAGAGTTTCTATAGGTCCCTGGTTAAGAGGGAGTCTGAGAAGAAGTTTCTTACTTTGGAAGAAACTTGGAAATTTCTAATCCAAAATCTTAGGTAAAATTCCTCTATGATAGGAATGAGTACATTAAAGGAATAAAACCTCCTGGTATAAGAAGGAGCGATAGACATGTTGTTCTGTGCTTCACTTGAGAAGACAACATGGAGGATTGTGTAATCATTTGGCATTCGATGCTCTTGCAGGATGAGATAAGGAATCCCATGGAAGAGTAGTCATGGGGGACCGATATTCTTTTGGGGACTACGGAGTCCAAGAAAAGAATAGTCCTCATGGAACATATCCTGAGAGAACCTGGGTGGGGTATGTTCTGAGAGAGGCAATGATAAGGATGTCTATAAATCATTTGTCTCGCCAACATTTTTCTCAGATCTTATGGAGAGATATAGCTGTCAGTCAAGGCTTTGCTATATAAATGTTGGTTGGTATGATGCTATACAAATGAGTTACAGATCCGAATTCTCCTTATGAGAAATTCGTCAGATTGGGAATGACCATGTACCATTATGAATACCTCCCTAGTTAAGAGGTAGTGTTGAAAAGTGTAACTAGGTTCAGTCTTCGTAATGACATGTAATTGTGACTTTTATGATGTAATAAAGGAAATAGAAGTATTTTTGTATGCCTTTCTTCATGGGTTTCATGAGTAAGAGATTTTATTTTTTAGTGGCTCCCATTGAGAGCCTTAGAATTTATCATTAGGTCAGAGAATTAATGTCATGTATGAAGAGTTCTTCCTGAGCATAATTAAAATGTATATGAGTCAATCTAGTGTCTAGATACCCCTCCAAAAGACAAGCATGGATCTCCTCTTGAAGTCGACCTGCAAGATGAATTAAATGACACAAGTCAGCTCACAAATAAAGACACATCTATTCATGTATACAAGTCGGCTTATTTATTGACAGACTACTATAAATACCCAGCTCGGATCTTCACATAAGGATAGTCAACAACTCTGATATCTCTAAAAATTTCAGAGGTAAATTACAGTGCAAAAATTCAGATAAGGGTGTGGAAGAAGATTCGGTGAAGGAGCTTGGTATAGTGTATAGAAGTATAGAAATAAGCCCAGGATTCCTCTGAAGTTCGGATCATAGAAAGGAGACCAGTTTGGATCACATATAGGAGACACTAGTTCGGATGGAACTCAGAAAATCATGAAGGAACAATGAAGGTTTGTTTAAGTAGTGCTAATTACATTTTGGTGCTAAAAGGAAACTACATTTTTTTTTTCACAAGATCGATTGCTCATATATTAAAAAAACTGTGTAAGCTAGAGCTATTACATAAGATTCAAGGAGAACAGTCACAAGTGAAGTCCAAAATCGGGGCGCAGCCCGTGACTTCTGTGAGATTAACTTGAAAAGAAAGTGCTGGAAAAGATACCTACTATACTGCCTTACAAACAAACCATCTATGAGCTTTACTTTACTATTCATATAACTAACACCAGAATTGGTTTACTGTTTCATCCCTCTGATCATCTCTTTGTTCATCTTTTTGGCTTGCCTTGGTGGATGCCTCCGCCTGCATGCTGTCCGTGAGTTTCTTGATGTGGTTGATAGCCTCCTCCAGATGCTGACACTTCTCCTTGAGTCCCTCAATTTCATTTCTCTGCTTAACCAGCTTCTTTCTTTTGGAACGACTATCTGCCTGAAAATCACTCCTCAGCTCTTTGTGGTGTTTGACAAAACGGGCTATCATGAACACATGCTGTTTACACAGAGTGCAAGTGTCATTCCCTAACACTCTGTCCAAGGGATTTCCTTGCTGCGCTGCGCCCTCCTGTGCTGCTTGTTGTTGTCTATTTTCTGCCATAGCTTGAAAGAAGCAGATTAGTAAACCAAGTTTTAAGAAATGTCTTGTACTATACCTGAGGATGGCTGAGGAGGGATACTGTGCTACGAAGCTCTGAATGGTGGCTTGCTTTGGCCTGAGGAAACGAAGGGAACTCGGACTTCTGAACGCGCACTGAGGAACTCGAACTTCTGAGCTTCGCTACCTTCCAAGCTTCGAAATCTTTTTGGCTGAGACAGGGGCTGCGATGATTGAATGAGAAGAAAGCTCGGAGGAGCAGGTATATAAAGGAAGGGGGGGAGCCAAACTGAATGATGGAGCGGGATAATGGAGCCTGTGGGCTCTGTCTGCATATCTTGCTGCGGATACGAAGATCTCAGTCCGAGAAGCCTGATGAGACGTATGCCTACCGTGCCAGGGGGGAGATCACGGATGTGGCTGTATTCGAGAAGAGAGGGGGAGGGCGGAAGTGTGTGAGGAATGGGATGAGCGTCCAAGGACTGGCAGATAGAATGATAACTGATCTGACAATATTCAGAGGGACTGTGCTGATGGACTGAATGACTACTTGACTGGTTATGGGATATCTTTGTCATAGATTTTCTCATTTTCACATACTTGTCCCTGCTGTCGGTTTACCGCCCTGTTGGCAAGGGAGTCAGCTTCATCGTTATGCTCCCTCAGCACATGCCTGAAGGTGACATCCCCCAAATTTCGTGTGTTCTCTGTGATCCTCTTTCTTATGTTGTTGAGGCCTTCTCTATTAAAATCTTTGTCCTTGATCATTGCTGAGATTATGATAGCCGAGTCCCCAATTATAATTGGATTCATTAGTCCCAGGTTGGATAGAATTGTGGTGCCGAGGAGGAGACTGTAAGCTTCAGCTGCGTTGTTCGAAGTCTTTCCCAATCCCCATTCATAGCTGCAGATGTGTTTTCCTTCTTGATCTTTAATTACTCCTCCTGCTCCCGTTGCTCCAGGGTTGTTCTTCGATGCTCCATCAAAGAACAGAAGTGGGCGGTCTTGCTTGCTTATCCATTGCCTTACTTCGTCTTTAGTTCCCCTGAGTTTCCAATTGGCCTGTTTCTGATTGGCTTTATTCTGTGTAGGAGGATTCAGAGCGTGATTCACATTGAAATTACTGTACCAATCCCTTTCCTCTTGTGCCCAACTCTCCTGGTCTGGGAGAACTATGAAATTTGCACTTACCACCTCCGAGATATTTGCTATAGTTTTGGCTATTACCCTGTCCATGTTAGGCCTTTTGTTTTTGAAAACATGGTTATTCCTTGCGAGCCAGAGGTTCCAACATAAAGTAGCGGGGATGCATTTCCAGAGTCTAATGATATTATTCTTGCCCTTCTTAGAGTATGGATAGGCTCTTTTCCAATTCTTCTGGAGGTTATGCATCTGATCAGGGAATTCTCTAATGTTCAGGGGTCTTGTTATCCTGTTCCAGCAACTTTGAGCAAACGAGCAGAGAAGGAAGGAGTGCTTAATTGACTCTTCCTCTTCCCCACAGAAGCTGCAGATCGAAGGTCCTTGTATCCCTCTCTTTCTCAGGTTCTCCGCTGTAAGGATTCTTCCTTTTAGTAGAGTCCAATTGAAGTGCTTTACCTTTGGAAGACATTCGGTCTTCCAGGCAGCTGGGAAAAGGTTCCAATTGGCAGTGGGGGTTGGGGTTTGGAGAGATTTATATCCTTCCTTGACCGTGAAGGATCCTCCCCCCGTATCCCAGATATATCTATCCTCTTTGTCCTTGCTTGTTGGAGCTAATCCAGATAATGAGAGCTTCAGATTGTGCCACAGAGCTTTTAATTCCGGAGGTAGGTTCAGTTCTTTCCAAGCCTGCCATCTATTTTGGTTCCATAAGGATATGTCATGCAAGGTGATTATGTGTCTCTCCTCCATCCAATTTTGCAAAGGTCTGAGCTCTTGAAAAAAGGTTCTTGGGTTAGAGTTCAATATTCTGTCAGTCCATATATTAATACTTTGACCATTACCTGGGAGCTTGGAGACATTTTCCTTGAAGTGTGGCAGAACTTTCTTCACTAGACGCCACATCGGTGTGCAAGGCCTGTCTGCTATTGGGTCGTTGAGAATGTTGGAATTTAGGCCTCTAAGATACTTCTTTTTTATTGCCTCCACCCACCACGAGCCAATTCCTATGAGAATCCTCCAGATCAGCTTGAGCCCCAGCGCCTGATTGGAGAGGCTTGGGATTTTTATAGATAGGCCTCCTTTTTCATAAGGAAGGGTTACTTGATCCCAGCTAACTAGACTGAATTTTTTGGTGTCTTGTTTACCTCCTTGCCAGAGGAAACTTCTCATTATGAGCTCCATGTGTTTGTGGATACTAGCAGGGGCCATAATGATTGCATATTGATATATTGGAAGTCCAGAGAGGACAGCCTTTATGAGGATAGTTCTGCCAGCTAGGTTGAGCCAAGAGGCTCCCCAGTTTTGAAGATGACCTCTCATTTTTTCCATGTGGTTTGTCCATACTTCTGCTTTAATGTGTTCCTTTGCCAGGGGCAGGCCCAGATAAGGGAAAGAACTCCAATTTTTTTGAAGAGGGATCTCCAGGATTTGGGAGATTCTTTGTTGAATCTGATGAGGCACATTCCAAGTGTAGAGCTTGCACTTTTTGTTATTCAGTTTACCTCCTGAGGCTTGGAGGAAAGCATCCAGGACCTTTTTGAACCTTCTAGCCATTAGACTGGAGGCACCCCCAATTAGTAGAGTGTCATCTGCAAACAATGAGTGGTTTATTTCCTTGATCCCTCTCTCAATGCGGATGCCTGTGATTTCTCTCTTGCTGCGCAGATTTTCTAGGTGGATGCTGAGTGACTCCGCCATGATAATGAAAAGGAAGGGGGAGAGGGGGCAGCCTTGCCTCAGGCCTCTGGAACTTCTGAAAGAGGTGCTGGGCCTGCCATTGATCAACGGGGCGGTCCAGGAATCAAAGATACAGGCTCTAATCAAGCTGATAAAATTGGGAGAGAAGCCGAAGTTCTTTAAGACCGAACAAAGGAAGGAGTGATCTACTCGATCGAAAGCGTTGGCCATGTCCAGTTTAATGATCATTCCACGCTCTCCTCTGTTGTAACTGCTGTGTATTGCTTCCTGGACTAGAATAACATTATCTATGATCTGCCTCTTTGGGACGAAACCTCCCTGGTTCTCTGAGATTATGAGTGGTAGTAGATTCTTTATCCTGTTTGCTATTATTTTTGTGATGATTTTATAAGAGACGTTGCAAAGCGAGATGGGCCGGAATCTATCAAAGGATTTGGGGTTGGCTTCCTTGGGGATCAAGGCTATATGAGAAGACTTTGTGTTGTCCCCCAATTTATGTTTTCTAAATGCATTTTTTACCATTCTTGCAAAGTCCTTCTTTATAATGTCCCAATGCTGTTTATAAAATGCAACTGTGAAGCCGTCCGGCCCGGGGGCCTTGTCTTGCTGCATGCCAAAGATAGTCTCTTGGATTTCTTCTATTGTAGGTTCTTGCTCCAGCTTGGTGTTGTGTTCCTCTGTTATCTTGCTCTTAATTATACTTAGGAAATCATCGCTGTCATGATGCTGGTTCGTCGAAAGGAGGGCTTTGAAGTGCGCATGTGCTGCGTTTTTTATGGCTTCTTGATCCCTCAGTTCTCTCCCCTCAACTTCTATTCGGTCTATCTGATTGATTGCCCTTCTAATCTTAACATTATTGTGGAAAAAAGAGGTGTTTTTGTCCCCAGCTTTTAACCAAAGACAGCGGGATTTTATTCTTTGCTCTTCTTCCTCTATGCGATTCTGCCTGTAAAGCTCTTTATACAGCTGTTTTTCCTTGTCTAGGTCCTCGGCTGTGTATTGCACCTGCTCTTTTTCTTTATGCCATCTCTCCATTTCGAATTGCAGCTCTGTTTTCTTTTTCTTTTCAGCAGTTTCATTTTCCCTAGCCCATTGCTTTATGGCTGTCCTGAGGTGTTTTAGCTTTTACTCCCAAACGAAATGGGGTGAGCCAATGACTTCAATCGACCACTGGTCCTTTACAAGGTTGCGGAAATCCTCATGGGAATCCCAGGCTCTGTTATATTTAAAAGGAAGAGGGCCCCAATTTGCTCCATTGTCCATGGAGAGAACCACGGCCTTGTGATCCGATGCTGTGCCATGGATTATGTGACTCCTGATTACTTTGTAATTTTCTG